>CM020501.1:33254492-33651992 GCA_009823395.1 Thamnaconus septentrionalis | reverse complement strand
GTGAAGCATAAAATGCACCTTCAGAGAAAAATTATATCCGATGAACCAAAACAAAAAAACCAAATGTAAAATGTGGATGTGTTTGTTGATATTATATTTGAATGGAGTTTAATATGTTTAAAAAAAATAAAATAAAAAAATCAGCCTTTTCCTCTGAAGAGTTTGTAAAAGCACTGACAGAGCCACTGCGAAGCCGTCGACCCTTTTCCCTTCCTCCATCTCGTCTCTACTGCAACCTCTCATCAGTGCTGCCCATATGGCACTCTGTTGCTGTACATTTGACACGAGCCGCCGTCTTTAGAAAAGTGAAGTGACAACTTAAAATGTTTTCACCGCGTCGCTTTGTTCCTGTTTTCTTCCTTTTATCTCGTATTTCCCACATACATCTCTTATTATTATTTTTAAACGCAGCATATTTCTGTTTGATATGCAAAAATATCTTCCGCCCACACACACACACTCCCCAGCCAGTCACCAGCACTGTCACTCCAGCGACTTCTCTGCTGCCGTTGGCCCACGTGCTCAAGTTTCACCTTTGACAAAGTGCTCAGGAGCACATGAACTGTTGACCCCACACACGCAGCGAGCGCTACCTGCTACCTGCTACCTGCTACCTGCTTCGCCTTCTCTGTGTTGGGTGCCCTCCGAAAAAAAATGTAAGAAATAGTTTGACGTTTTGGGAACACAGCCTTCGGTGAGGGGGATGAGGTTTTAATACGGGATGAGGGTAAAACAGCAAACACATTGTCTGAACCCTTTGACATATTTTCAAAATATTAATGACAAAAAAAAACCCAAAACAAAAGTCTGTCTCCATACTGCAATTTAAATACTACTTGCTTGCTTTTGTCATGCACAGCACAGACGTGTGAGGGTCCGATTCAAACTGCTTCTGCTGCCTTTCAATCTCCTTTTTCATAACTTTAAGGCCCAAATATGGGCACGCTTTCCTGCTGCAGGAAGAAAAATACTGACATTGACTATAAAATCATGTTTGGTATACGGGCGGGCACAAATACTTTTGTTTTTCTCCCAAACGAAACGTCTTCCTTGGAAAACATCCCGTTAGAACGTAGGCGATGAAAGACAATCGACCGCTACCGTCTGGACGGTGACAGAACAGCCTCTGACAGCCTGATTAACACTGTTCATTTTCCAGTTCAAGCACCAAGTATCTGTATTTGTCAAAAAGATCAAACTATTCCTTATACACACACAAACACCATCGTAACAACTGGTGTAACGACGAGGAAAAAGCGTTTCCGTCCATCCGACCGTCACCCGAGAACCTCCGCAGAAGCTCTGCAGCTCATCTGCAGTGTAGCTGTCAGTCGAGACAGTGAGGGGGAAAAACAACATACTCACCTGGATTCAAAAAAAAAAAACAAAAAAAACAAAACAAAAATGAAAATGCAACAAAAAAGAAGTAAAGAGCAAAAAAAAAAAAAAGATTTAAAATGAAAATTAAAACTCATAGCAGCACATGTTGTTTCCAGTCAAGAGTCACAACAAACCTGTAACAGGACCCTAGTTGGCACAAAGGACGGTGTAGAATGTTTGGCCTTGGTCAATATCTCCACACTCCCAACACTTCCAAATAGATTTATAAAAGAAAAGAAAAGGAAAACGGCAGAAATATATTAAAAAATAAATTACAATGTATAAATAATTCTTGAAAAAAGAGTTTGGCAACATTAAGTGTCTTCTTTCCTGCGCTGCGGGTGACAGTGAACGTCTTCTTGATATGAGCTGTTGGCTTCAACCGTCGTCCCCGTTTCTCCACGAGCACAAGCACAGAAAACACAAGTGTATATTAAAGTGACTCATGAAGGAGTACCGCCCGGAGCTCCGCTTTCCCCTCGGCCAGCTCCACATGGAAAACACCATGATGGATCAGAAGGAAGGGGAGGGGGGGGGGGGTTCGCAATGAGCCCACAAGGAAGGGAAGGAAGGTAGACGGAGCAACACTCAGTTTGAAGGGAGCGAGTGGGCGCAAGCCACCGCCAGTCTTGCCTGCCGTGGGGGAGGAGGGTGGGGGGTGGGGGGGGGTTACTCCTCATCGAAGTCACAGGTTCAGGTCCAGGAGGTCGACATCGAGCAGCAACGCCAGTCTTGCTGACCCTGTTCAGTCCGCTCGACAAACACATAACGTTTTACGTCAGACGACCGATATTATTTACTTTTCAGTTACAGCGCCCCTCTTGTGCGGCTTTGCACGTCCTCCTTGTCGGGGAACGCGAGGAAGGAGGGGAATGTCGGGGGGGAGGGGCACAAGAGACACAGCCAGAGGTGTACAGGTAGTGCTGTTCAGAAGGATGTCCGATGCAAAATGCCACTATGTCTGGATCACACATCAGGGGAACCAGTAGCTGCGTTTCCATGACCACTAGAATTGAGCAAATCCTGGATATGGCAGTAAAATACTGGTGATGGAAACAACCTCTCAAATATGGCTGAAAGGTTTGGACGCTCTCATGAGGTGGTTCTTCAGACGTGTCCATAGAGAGGTATATCGCAAAAGTGTCAGTACTTTTTTCAGCGGACGTGACGTTACGGGGTCACGTGACCGGTTCACTGACCAGTGAGAATGGTGCATTGTGTTTTTGATGGAGGAGGTTGATGGAATATTTTTTTTTTTTTTACAAGTAATCAAAGAGAAAAATATAACAAGCATTCTTGACAGCAAACAAACGGAAACAAACAAAAGCGTAATTGCACATCGCACTTGTACTTTGTCGAAATTTTTAGAAATATCGCTTTCATTTTGCGAAAAACTGTCATGGAAACGCAGCTAGTGAGGAGGAGGAGGTATCGGACCAGTAGCACTTCTGTCCCGCAGAGCATCAGCGTCTGTTTTGACAGGTCAACGACAACAACAAACAAACAAAAAAAAAAATCCCAATGGGATTCGGACCCCGGGCCGGGTCCGGCTCAATTATCCAGCGCCTGGGTGCACACCATGCTGCCGTAGAGCTGCTGAGGGTCCGGATGTGTCCGCACCCGCTCCTCCACCTCGCTGTCCGTGCTGCCTTCGCTGTCCAGGTGAGGGGACGGGTGACACGGGACAGACAGGTTGGGGTAGAGGGCGCTGGGGGGCAGCGGGCTGTGGAGCAGGTCCTCGTCCGAGCTCAGGTAGTCCCCCTCGGCGGAGGCGGGGCTGGCCAGGCACAGGTCCGGGTAGTTGGTGCCGCCGCCGCCGCCCACCCTGGGGCCTCCCTTCTGGCCGCGCAGCTGTCGGACCTGGACGCAGGAGGAGGAGGAGGAGGAGGAGGAGGAGGAGGAGGAGCAGGGCGGTTAGGAATTGTCAAGGTGAAGGTGCCATTGGTTGCATTGAGCTGCACCACCGTTCAAAAGTCTTTACGTGCGTTGGCGCAGTCTCAAGTGTGCAATAGCACAAATACATCACAGTTGTACTGCTGTTGCGCAGTAGTCAGTGTTATTTCTGTGCTTGTAACTGAGCTTGATAAGAGCTCACCCCGAGTGGACGCGTGAGGGAGGGAGCACAAGAGGTCGGCTGTCCCGACGGGAAGCCTACTGGCCTTTTAGGGGGCGTTCTCATTGCCTCGCCTCGCCACGGTACGGTTGTAGGGCGTTCGCACTGGCCGCTACACGGTTGTAGGGGGCGCTGTTTTGGTACCTCAATCCCCCAGGGGCCAAGCGAGACGAGGCGAGTTTAGTGGTGACGAGCGACGAGCAGGGCACTGGATTGGCTCAGTGTCCTCGTCGATGTTCCCCGTCGGAGCGGACATCGACGCCAACTCCTTCCACACGGAACTTCCGTGTCAGGTACATTTTACCGTGAATACAAGTAGCTACTATTGATGGTGTACAAATATATTTATATGTGTATACATTTTTTGAAAACAGCTTTTTCAATCCATGTTTACTTTGTCTTTTGGGGAGAGGCAGTATCACTGCTGCTCCTTTATGAGGACTAAAAGGTGTGGATGGGAGGAGAAGTGATCCTCAACTTCTGAACTTCCTGACTTCACACATGTGTGAGAAGATGGTCTTTTAAGAAGTTGTGTGGGTTGCTGGGAAGTGTGGTGGGTGGGTGGGTGGGTGGGGGTTGAGGGCATGTGGGGTGGCAGTTAGCACTGACACCTCACAGCAAAAACCGCACGTAGTTAAATTAATTGAATGGTAAGAGTGAAACGAATGAAAAGGCGTGAACACGGCTGGCCAGAGCAGAGATGCTGTCGATGATTTCGCTCATTCTAGTTCATCCCTACGTCACAAAGTGTTGCATGTTGTTCAACACCTCAGTGGCTGGCGGTGCATGGAACCTTGGTTCATTGCAAAGAACAAATGGAAAGTTAAGTTATTAACTGTCCCTGTGCTGTTACCTCAGCACTCCAGAAAAACCTCCAGGTCAACCAAATCAGTTTAGGAGGACTGATGAGTACGACTACTATCACTACTACTAATGATAGTAATGATAATAATAATACTAATAATTATAGCTGCCGAATACATGGTGTGTATAAACCCTCTATTAGCACACTCAGTTTCATGCTACTTCATCACCGTTTGTCATGCTGATGTTCAACATCTTTGGCGATGCTGCAAAGCCGTGAAAGCTTCGAGCATCCTGTGCTGTGAAACGTGTTAGTGGGTTGTTGGTTGGTTGGTAGATTGGTGGTTTTGGTTTTGAGCAAAAAAAAAAACCCTTGCTATGTGTATCCAGGTAACCATTCTGAGATGGCGAGAAATAGGGCAGTCGGGGTCGACGGCAGCAAAATGAGCGTCGGTGCCACGAGTGCAGCGACTGCACACGACGCAGCAGCGCAGCAGCGTTTCTGTTGCGGCGCTGCGCTCCGGTTCTCCTGCCTCCATTTGTTTTCGCTGTGACTCACGACAAATCTCAGGTTCTGTTTTTTTTTTTTTCTTCTGTAGCCCACCCTTGAACATGAAGCTCAGTCTCACTGGGGGGTGGCGGTGGGAGGGGTGGAGGGAAGTGAGGGGAGGTGAAGGGGGGTGGGGGGGAAACCAGTGGTTAACCAGTGGAAATGTTTTGACTGTGTCTGATGGTGTCTGCTCATACAGAGACAGCAGTTTGTCACGTTCTCCTGCAGGTCCTTTTTTCAAATCAGCTCGTCTTCCTCACCACCAGCAGATGAAGTGTTTTGTTTTTTTTATCACTTACAGCCTTTCAAAATGCAAAAGCAAGTCTGGGGGAGGGGCTGTTGTGTGTGTTGTGTGTTTCTTTGGCGACTGTGGCTCAGGAGGTAGAGCGGGGCTGTCCAATGACCGAAAGGTTGGCGGTTCAAATCCCGCTCCATCCTAGTCTGTTGTTGTGTCCTTGGGCCAAGACACTGAACCCTGACTTGCTCCCAGTGGGGCTCGGCAGCGCCTTGCATGGCAGCAGCCACCCGTTGGTGCGTGAATGGGTGAATGAGAGGCCTTTGCAAAGGGCTTTGGGCTACCGTGAAGGTGCTGGAAGGACGCTATGTAAGTGCAGTCCGTTCACCGTTTACCGTTTCTTTCACGCATGAGAATCTGATGACGACCGCCGTGACTCTTCTCACAGAGATCGCTTAAAGGACAACACTGAGATTTTTTTTTGTTCTTCTTTTTTTTTTTTTTTTTTTTCATCACCTAGCGCTTCCGCGTCGGTACGCACGCAAGTTTCATTTCGAAAACCACCGCTTTGATGATGAACAGGTGGGGAGAGAGGACGAGGAGAAGCAGCAAAGGGCAGGGCAGTCTCAGCACGCCCCCGCACTTTGAAGTTTCTCTGCTCTGCTCCTAGTCACGCACCGCTACTCTCTGAATGAACCATCGCAGTGATGGTGGGTGAGATGAGTGAGAACTTCATCATCACCCTCATCATCAACATCATCATCATCATCATCATCATCACCATCACCAAATATAGAGTGGATTTACAGTAAATATTGTGGACCAACAGTCAATGAATGAAATGTAGCTTCACCAGGTACTGTAAGTTTAAATCCTGTGGACCAGGCGTGGGCAAACTACGGCCCGGGGGCCACATGTGGCCGGTTAAGCTTTTTAATCCGGCTCGCTGAACTTGGAGAAATTATATTAATAAGAAGTAAATCATAAAACAGCTGCTTTTCGTGATTTTTTCCAGTGTTTAAAGTCATTTCAATAAAGAGCTAAATACAGTGGGGCTTCTAAGACGCTGACTTTGTTGCAACTTTGTTCATTTTCAATTGACATTAAAGCACATGTTTTCTGCATATCCCATCTCTGTCAAATTTGAGAAGCCATTGTGGCCCCACCGGTCAGAGGGTTTGCCCCGCCCTGCCGTGGACAAACAATTCTCAGGCAATTCTCATCACACAGTGAGAATGTGGTGGGAGGGGCTGAGGTCGCTGGTGACAAGAAAGACACTGGCTTCAGTGAGCAGTGACATAAAGTGGAACCATCAGCCAGCGTAAAAACGACAAGAGGGTTCCGTGGTGGTTAACACTCTGCACCATATTCCTTTTAAGTGTATTCAGAAGCTCAGTGTCCGACAGAGCATGACACCAGAACGCAAAATGGAGTAAAAATGACGCGTCGGTTGAGACTCTTTATGTTATATATATATATATATATATATATATATAGATATACAGATGCACATTTTCTTCTGGATTGTGATAGCAATGTTTCTCAAATGATGGGTCGCCAAAAGCAAACGTGGTTTGCAGAGCTGTTTAGATTTTTTGTTTTTGTTTTAAGGGATTAAAAAAAAAAAAATTAAATAATATATATATATATATATATATATATATGTATATATATATGCCAGTTTATTAGTGTGTTTCCATCAAATGTTTTGTGCTTCTTCAGTAATTTAATGCAAGCTTCCAAAGATTTGCTTGAACCATGAAAAAATAAAGAAATGAAAATTAAAAGCCTGCTTATTTCATAGGGTGGAGCTTTGTGGCTGCTAGAAGAAGCAGAGGTACATGAAAGCAGCAGAAGAAAGGAGAGAGAATTCCAAGAAATATGGTCAGGAGAACGACGGACGGGTGTTGCATTTTCCTCTTCCTTGTTTTCATGAGTGCTGCTGAGAAACGCTCTGGTCTTCTGGTCTCTCCAGACACAAGTGCTGATGCTCACGGCCACGTTTCCTCCACTCGTTAGGTCAAATCCCATTTCATGCTCGTTACAAGGTTTTATGAAAACATACCAGACATTTTTACATTCATAACATATCTTGGAAATGAAAAGGGAAATAAAACAACTCCTTCGACTGAAGCAACGTGGCCGATGGGCAGTGAAACAAAACGCTCTCGTAGAAAGTTAATACCGATGCTATGTTGCATTAACGTGAGTGTGTGCAGCTTCCAGGAAGAGCAGAGGAAAGAATTCACTTCCTGTTCAAAGAGGAAACTGACGGCTCAAAACCAAATTGGCCTTTTTTTTCTTCCTTTGAATGAAGTTATAGTGTGCAAATGTGTGTGTGTGTGTGTGTGTGTGTGTGTGTGTGTGTGTGTGAGGTTGACCTCGTTCTTGAGCTCAGTGATCTGACCCCGCAGCTGGTTGATGTACTGCCTGGAGTCGGAGTGGTTGAGCTGGCCCTGGATAAGCCCCTCCTCCTTCTGAAAGACACGTTCCAACAGACGCAGAGAGCCACGGTGGAATATCAGCAATAACTCAGTAGAAATAAAATGATGGACTTCTCTCTTTAGTGTACAGGTACTACCTGAAAAATGAGAATATCAGGTAAAAGTTGTTTTAAAAGATTTTCAGCTTATTAAAACCACAAACCCACAAACTCAGAAAATTATTATAAAATTTGAGGTTTTTTTTTTAAGCTGCAAGACCTGATCAGCAAAATCCAAAGAAATAAAAACTTGAAATATATTGATTTGCATATTATTCCTTTATATAATATGTCACATTCACCTTTTAAGTTGAATTGCAGAAATACAGCAACCTTTTCAGGATATTCTAATCTTCTGGGTAGTACTGTATGTATGCATCCATGTATGTATTTTCACATGCCAGTATCTGATGTGTTTGTGTCTGTGTGAGTGTCTCCGTATCTGAGGAAGTTTCAGGTTGGGTTGGATCGGGTGGAACTGGGCAGCTCATTTGTGACGTATGCTTTGGTGTGTGGTGTCTGGGCCCCTCCCTGTTCAGAAGCTTCTGGGGAGTCCCATTGTGACAAACGTACTTCGATCGAATGCGATTTGTATTTGTATTTGAATTGATTTGTAAAATAAACTGAAACTGAACTGAAAAAAAAAGAAAAGAAAAAGGAACATGTTCTCTCTCTCTCTCTTTCACACACACACACACACACACACACACACTCACCTGTATCTCCAGCTCTGCTATCTTCTGCCTGAGCTCAGCCATGGCGGCCATGCTGTCGGCTTCCCTCAGCCGCACGGCCATCACTTCCTCTTTGCTCTGCAGCCACCAGGAGAAAAACATTTTTTCATTTTTTTTTGCTGCTGGTGGCAAAGTGTGCATGAGTTTAGTTCATGAAAGTATAAATAAATGCATGATTCACATTCACATTCACATCAATTGTCACTCAGATGCACTGCTTAGGTACATACATGTGAAAAAGTTATGCACAGAAGCTCCAACACAATTAAAAAAAGAAAAGCGTGATTGGAAATACATGGTAAAAAAACCCAAGACCGACACTTGAGACCTAAAAAATAACTTAGGATATTAACAATAAAAAAAAATATAATAAAGCAAATTGCAGAGTGTTATTGCACATCACGCAACACTGTCCTTGAGCAGTTCCTCGGCCTGGTAGAGAGTCTGGTCAAATAAAAACCACCATCTAATCTCAGTCTTTCCTTTGTAGCACCTTGATTTTGAATATTGCTCTCACACATTAATCTGGTGGACCTGGCAACCCTTCAAACTCCCCTCTTGCTCATCGTGCCTCTGCCATTTGCACCACCTCAGTGTGACTTCCTTCCTCTTTGCCAAGCAGCTCTCTTTCACAACGCTGTCTCGGTGGGTGCGCACCTTGCAGTCCAGCTCAGCCTGCTTCCTCTTCATTTCACTGAGCTGGCCCTGGAGAGCCTTGTTCTGATTGGCCAGCATCTGCAGCCGGTCCTGCAGTGCCGAGCGCTCCTGCTCGTTTCGTCCAATCAGCTTGCTGTGGATCTGGTTCTGGAGTGAAGAAAAGAAGAGGGTTTTTGGTTGTTGTTTTAATACCACTGGAGTTGAAATAAACAAATTATTTTTCCAAGGGAAAAAAAAGGATGGAAGGAAGAAAAATGACCATCAGAAGAAAATGCAGAGCTTTGAAATTCCTTCTGGTGTTTCAAATCAAAAACTAATATTTCTAATTAAATTTAATTTATAATTAATTTTTCTAATAATTATTCATACTTTTGAGGCTTTTTAAATATTTCCATTAAACAAATTTATTTGACTTATTGCATACTGTATTATTTTTGCAGCACAAGTCTGCACTTGTCTTACAAAATATAGAATTTAAGACAGAAATATAAAAATCAGAGTGCAATACGAAGGTGAATATCCTGACGCAGAAATGGGATGAACAAAACGTGGGAGCCGGCAGACAGAAGTTCCTCCTGCGGGTGGAGAAGCAGACTTGATGAAGTTCTCACCTGGCTCTCCAGCTGCAGGGCGTTGAGTTTGACCTCTCGCAGCTCGGCCTGAGCCTCGGCCTCCCTCAGCCTGACCGTCATCAGCTTGTCCTGCAGCTCGTTCATGGCGTTCTTCTTCGGGGACTCCTTCCAGTGGCCGCCGCCGCCGCCCGTGCCGCTGCCGCGGGACATGTGGTGCTGCAGAGGCCAGAGGAACGGCGTGCTGCTGAGCCGCTGGCGCTCCACAGGGCCGCGCTGGGTCGAGGGGCGGGCGGCTGCCTTACCTGCCAGCGCTGGTTGAGCTCGGTGACGGCGTCCTGCATCTCCCTGAAGGAACGCAGCGTCTCCAGCTCCCTCAGCTTCATCTGCTTGACTTCCTCCTGCAGGGCGGCCACGTTGTTCTCGTCAGGCAGGCAGCTGCTCCTCTGGATGCAGGACAAAAATACTTTTGAGTTGGCGCCGTTTCATCGTCGTCGTTTGGCGACAATTTGGCCGGGCAGCGTCTCTTTTCCATTAATAAAGTGATTATAATGCAATTATGACAAAGCTTCTCATTTAATGTGATCATTTTTTGATTTTTACGTGACACTGTCTCCTTATTTCGTGACAGTGAAAGGCTCAGTATCACATAACAGGTGAAAAGTTTCTCGTTTTTTATGTGATAATTCTCACATTACTTGGTGATTACGAATTGAAACTAAAGAAAACGAGGCCTGGAGAGGCACTGCACCAGACCACAAGTCTTCTCAAATGGCTCCAACTGAACTGGCAGGTGTCTCACTGAACTCCTGCTACTTGGCCATGGTTGAAAATCTGTAAATATTTCTTTTGAGTTCACGGACCAGACGAAGACGCCTCCTGCTCAAAGCACGTACACTGACATCAATGTGATGGACTGTGCTCAATATAGGTTCAGGATGTCACCGTGTCTCAAACCAAGCTTGAAGTGCAGCCGTAGCGCCTTGCTTATGCCTCGCTTGGTTTAGTTTCGATTCCTTCCAGTGAAATAACGTGAAGATTATTGTGAAAAACAGGAAACCTTTCACGTAATTAATTACGTGATACCGAACTTTTCCCAATCACAAAATAATGAGAGTTTCATGAAAAAATGTCATAATTATCTTGTAAAATCGTGAAAATGATCACTGAGAACATGAAACTGAGCCCCTTAAAAAAAAAAAAAAAAAAAAAAAAAAAAAAAGTTTGGCAGCAGTTCGCCTCTGCATTATTCCTCCAAAAAGAGGATTTTGTAGACTGTAAAAATGCAGACATTCAGTCCTTGTCCAGATACATTTTGTATTTGATAAGCATGAATCAAATTGTGTGATTCATAGCAGACTGAAAAAAAAAAAAAAGATTCAAATTGCTGCGTTTGTCTTATGGCAACAGTTGAGTTATTGTCACAAAGCCACAGAAGCAAAGGCAGAGCCACTGAGTCTCAACATAAGATTTTTTTTTTTTTTCCAAACGTCGACACCTTGAACAGCTTTGACAGTTTTTTTTTTTTTTTCCGTTGACTGCAGCATGATCTGTCGACATCTTCACAACTTTGCAGCAGCATCCTCATCCATTTTTTTTTTCACACCGTCACCACCAGTCTCTCAGCGCACCTTCTCCAGGTCCAAGACTTTGTCCTGCATCTCCTTCAGCGCCCCCAGCAGTTCGGCCTCGCGCAGCCTGGACTGCTCCAGCTCCGTCTGCAGGCCGCTCACAAACTCCTCTGTGTACTGAAGACAGACAAACAGCCGCTTTTAGACAAGTTTGCAGTGAGCTGCTGAACGTCCTTGTATCTTGATGCAGATTAGACAAGCGGCAAGCAGATGAGGTAAATTATTATCACCTCTGCGCTGCAGCTTTTGTGTTTTATCTCGCAGGATGGAAAAAAACAAGTCATTAATCAGAGCAAAAAAAAAAAAACAAGTCCTCATCTATTGAACAAACAAATCAAATGTGTTCTGCTGTAACTGTGACCCTGCGAAGTCACATCGTGCAAAACAGCCTCAGACTAAAAAGAGAGAGTTCTGGTAATCTGCTCTGGGCCGTACAGTAACTCAAATAGCCGACTGACAAATTGCAGAAGGTATTAGGCGTCACTCTCGGCCCCCTCTGACTCATAGTGATGTCACGCAATAGAGAGCCGCTCAAAAAAAAAAATTTCACGACACCGTCTCAGAGTGAAACCGGCAGAGGATCTGGGCGAGAAAAAAACAGAGAGAGATGAGAGGAAAAATGACCTCCCCTGCGAGTCAATGTAAAAACGGAGAGGAAAAAAAAAAAACCAACACGAATTTGGTAAGTACATAGCGTGACAACGTGAGTGCGGCGGTATCGATTTGTCATATCACACCTCTCCGTTTCTGTTATCAAAGGGAGCTGCCATTGACTGGGGGTGTGTACACTCAGAGGATGGGGGCGGGGGCGGCGTCAGAAAAAATCTGAGTTCATGAAGAATCCTCTGTGACAAACACATCAGGTCACAGCCTTACAATCCAAAACGAATAAAGCAACAAGAGTTTTGACTCTGTGCGTCTTTCACTTTGTCCATTCAGAATTAAAATGATTATTACTTATTTAAATTAAAAAAAAAAAAGTCACACGCTGGCATCAACCTTTTTTTTTTTAGACAAGCAAAGGCTAAAAATAGTAGTTTAATCTGAGAAATATAATCGCAATATACTGCGATTTTAGGTGTAACGTGAAGCTAACTTTATTTAAATTAATTCAAAGGAAGCTTTGCTTTATTAAAAAAAAAAAAAAAAAATTGTCACACATTTTCTAAATTATCCACAGTTTGGATTTTAATTTGCCAGAAACCATTCCAGGCAACATCGTAACTGCACTGCAGGTACATTTTTAAGGATTTAAAAGTACCAAAATAATGTAACAAAAAAAAAAAAATCATGGACAAATATTAAATCAGAGTGTCTTTTTGTAGTAATATAAATATTATCATAATAAAAACTGGCTCATTAAACCGCTGATCACAGCAGAGTTTGAAAAGACTCTATTTTAAATAGATTGTGATTCCCAAACTGCAAACTGGACCCGTGTGAGCCGAGCGTGTTGCAGCTGTAGCAGCGGCCTCGCTGGCTCCGCCTCTGACAACTGTGGCTGTTTGCCTCAGAAAATGTGTTGAGTCGATGGAATAAAAACTTTAGAGGCAAGACGAAAGATGAGCGACGGTGAAAAAATCTCACACCATCGCTCCACACGGCCGCATTTTCAAAATACGAGCGTGAACGTTTGGCTGGGAAACTTTTGCTCCTCTTCTAATTTTCAACCTGGTGCATTACTGATGACAATGGAGGGACTGATGACAATGTTTATAAATGATCAGGAGTGGCGGGTACAATGTGCTCTAGGCTTATCTGCCATAATGTTTTCTACCTCCGCTGCAAAGTGACTCTGAAGTCCCGGATGGTGCATCTATCGTACTATAACTAGCACTCCTGGAATAATGTCTTATAATAAAATGGAACACCTTACAAAGGCACTCATAATGCATTATACAATAGACCTTCACAGAAAGTCTGACCAATAAAACTAGAACCTGATCACCGTTTGGGGGAAAAGTGTTTTGGATCACATTTGGATCAGGCCTATAAAACCACAAACACGCAACTGTGAGATTTCACAGCCGTGACCTCGTAATCGAACCTTCACATCTCCCAGCCCCGTCAGCCGGTGATGCTGTCATGGGGTGACGCAGATTAAAATCCAGCTGACTAAAAAGAAAAATCATCCCACATGGGTAAACATTTTGCCGCCGCCGCTGCCGGAAAAAAAAAAAAAGAAAAGAAAAAAAAAAACAGTTTGCCTGCAGCCCACTGCTGCTGCTGCTGCTGCTGCTGCTGCTGCTGCTGCTGCTGCTGCTGCTGCTGCTGCTGCTGCCGCTGCTGCTGCTGCTGCTGCTGCTGCTGCTGCTGCTGCTGCTGCTGCTGCTGCCGCTGCTGCTTCACCTTCTGCTGCTGCAGCTCTCTGATGGTATCTTGTGCTTTCTCCAGACTCTCGCTGGCCGTGCTGCACTGCTGCCGCACCACCGCCAGCTCCCGCTTGATCACGTAGTTCTCCTCGGCCTCCTGCGCCCTGGTCACCTGGCCCTGAGGAGACAGAAGCCGGCGTCACGACTCGGCCGACCTTCAAAGTCGCAGTGCACGCATTCCGCGGCGGGGCACACGTGTTAATGGTGGGTGTCTCGGGGGAAACAAAGTGATCAAGTCGAGGGGAACTAGTTTGACGTTTTGGAAAAATCTTTTTAGTGAGAAGAGCTCATTTCTGGAAAGTGGAAATCCCTTCACTGCCCTCAGAGCCCCAGCGGCCCCCAACTGGGCTTCTGAGAGAAAACTCTGAGAAACTGAGCTGGGAAAAAAAAACAAAAACACACTAATTGGAAACAAAGCAACACCGGAAATACACGAGAAATAGTGTTTGTGTTGTGTGTTTACAGTGTGTACAGTTTGTACAGTTTATGTATTTTGGTTTTTATTAGAAGTAAATCCGTAACAAATTGGATTCAACCTCCACTTGATTTGTGTGTTATTTTTTGAATTGGAAAATACATAGAGATATATGTTATATATCTCTATAAATAACATTATATGTTATATATAATATAGAGATATATGTTATATCTCTCTATATATATATTTTTTTTAAAAAGCCAAAAATATTGCTGCATTTACATGTATTTACCATCATTAGTGAAATGCAAGAAAAATTCGAAGTTTGGAACCTGAGAAATTTTATATTGAACTTTCATAAAACTGTCGGCATTAGAGTATTAAAGCTAATCTTATTAGCAGCAGGCATTACATGCAGCTACGTGTAATATTTAATTTCATTTATTTTCATTTAAAATAACTTGATTTCATTTAAACTTGACGCAAGCTAAAGCCTAAATTAATCTGGCGCAAGATGAACCGAATCAAAAATGCAAGTTGGCTAAACAATGAAAATTCTGAAAGGGCTCAATTAGCCGCGGACCAGCGTGATAAGCCAACAAACGGGTCACTTATCAACAAAGTCTTTCTTGATTGGTTCATTTTGCAAAACGCCAGACGATGCAGCTCACATTATAACCACAACTGAGCTTTTGTGACAGTCAAACGGTCACCGGAACTGCAGGACAAGGAATAACCGTGTCTCACATGCCACATGCAGGGACAGCCCAAACTCTCTGTCACAGACATTCAAGGATCACACGATGGTCTAGTGGTAAAATGAGGCTCTTCATGCACGTCGTGTCGACAGGAGGAAGGGGAGCAGAGGAGGAGGAGGAGGAGGAGGAGGAGGAGGCAGGAAGGCAGCGAGGTGTGCGGGTGAAAGTGGGTGACAGTGCCCTACCTGGATCAGTCTGTCTGCCAGAGCAGCGCTCTCCTACAGCGCGCAGTGCAGCCAAGGAAACAAAGGAGGGGGCGGGGGAGGAAAAACAGAGACGAAGAGAAAGTGAAAGATGCTGGAAAACTCGAGAGGGAAAAAACCCTGCCAGATGAAGGAGGGCACTGGAGAGAAAGGCAGAGGCAGGATTACAGTGTGAAAGAAATACTGAGACGTCTGTGAGAAAAACCAGAGGCAGCAGAAGAGTTTCAGAGAGGAGAAAATTGAAAAGTGATGATGTGGAGGATAGAATTACCCACACCCACATACACAACGACAAGAGCGTGTGAATTTCAACTGCCTGTGTCCTTTCATTACAACAGCTGTCAAGAACTGACTGGAAGACCGTGGCTTTCCCTCAGCGGACCATCGATTGTGTCCCACGCTGCTGCATAAACACAACGCTGCTAAGAAATCAGACTCGTGTCTCACCTTCTCCAAAGTCTCGATCCTCTGCTTCAGCAGCCTGTTTTCTGTACGCAGCCTCTGAGAGGAAGGAGGCACACGGCGTTTCACACAGATGACTTGTTTAACCTTTGCATGCGAGCAAACGTGTCTGCAAACACGTCGCCTTGAGCGCCGTCTTCAACACGCACCTTGATTTCAATTTGTTCCTCCATTTCCTTGTTTTTGATGGTGGTGTATTCTTTCTCGAGTCTAATTTGAGAAGCAGAAGAAGAAGAAGAAGGAGAAGAAGAAGAAGAAGAAGAAGAAGAAGAAGAAGAAAGAAGAAGAAGAAGAAGGAGAAGGAGAAGAAGAAGAAGAAGAAGAAGAAGAAGAAGAAGAAGAAGAAGAAGAAGGAGGAGAGAAATGGAGCGCTGTGAGCTTCTTGCAGAGGATCTGGCTGGGCAATGATGAGGCACTGAGAACTCTTACTTCTTCATCCTCTTGGGGTTGTATTTAACCTGGTAGGCCCTGAGGATCAGCTTGTCTGGGCAGCTGTCAAACTGGTGGGGGATCACCTTCTGGAAATGCTGCAGGCGACGGAGGGAAAGACCAGATGAGCCATGAGGCACCAGGGAAATGACAGCCTGTTTGGGTCCTCATGGGTTTTTTTTTTTAAAGTCTTAATGCTTCACATTATGCTCATATGCTCACATTCAAAAGTCAAAACTCATAAACAAAAATATGTAATATCCTTTTTAGAAGATCATTTTATTATTATTATTATTGTTATTAATAATAATAATAATAATAATGATAATAATAATAATAATAATAAAGCTGAATTTTGTAGTAATTGCAAAGATTTCAGCTAATGCTCCATCAGTTTTCTCATCTGAAAAGTTACTCACAATTTAAATGAGGCCCTGTGAAATACCATAATTCTTTTTAAAAGAAAAAATAGTTAATCAGTTGAAACAGTTATTATATCATTCATATTGTGCAATTAATCATTTTGGGGATTTTGCACCGACACCAATGCCTATTCTGCTCAGATCAAAAAAGTATTTATCTTCATAAAACCGTGCACCATGATGAATCTCCCCAGCTACAAAAACCCACTGATTTTTAACAGATTACGTTAATATTGTTCCACTGCTTCAAAGCTACAACCTTCACATAAGGAAAAAGAAAAAAAAGTGAGTGGAAAATATTACAAAAAGGGCAACAGCTAAAAAAAAAAAAAAAAGACATTCAGAGGAGGTTCAGGCTTTGAATTTTTATCAGTTAAAACCAATGAGTCAAGTTCCTGTGAAAGTTACCGTGACTGACTAATACAAAAATGTTCTTCCGGCAGCACTGCTGCAAAAATAACAAAGTAGGACTTGACACATTTCAGTCGCGGCCAACCCTGCGGCTGCATGAAAGCCGTGCACTAAAAAACAGAAGGAAAAAAAAAAAGAAAAGAACACAGCTGTTTACCTGCGACATGGCCTCCATGTCCAGCTGAATGAGGTCAGTCTGGTTGTACTGTAGGATGGCCAGGCCCACGCGGAAGATAATCTCTAAACCCTGCACACATCACACCACCGTGCGTTGCATTGACAGTGCCGGATTACGTCGACGGCTGAGTTTTGGAAAGAGAGCGTCCTCCATTTCCTACCTCGTACATGAAAATGTCAAAGATGCGCGTGGCTACAGGCAGAGGGAGGAAGGTGAGGAAGAGGGTGAGGAACCATGACGAGGCGTACATGGACGTGTGGAAACTCTGAGATCTAAAATGGACGTTCAGCTCTGGCAGTTGCTCCTACGGTGAAAGAGAATTGATTTCAATTGCACATATGTCAACGGAGCAAACAGGCCGTGAGAAAAAAAAAAAAAAAAAAAAAAAAAATAAAAAAAGGATGTGCCGCCCCCGTGTGGACAATGCTTTCACTGCAGGTTTGACGGGCTGGGCTGCGGTTTGAAGGAAGCCTCACCTGCAGCAGATACTCAAACTGGTAGATGCAGAGTCCCAGCTCGGCCATGCTGGGTTTGAAGAGCTCCCTCAGGCGGTACTCCTGCATCAGGCGCACAAACACGCAGAAGGCCTCCTCCTCGGGCATCTGGGGGCAGGGCAGAGGCGTGCGTCAGTGCGCTTCGCTCACGGGACAGGAACTGAAGGAAGTTTTCTTTGGATAGTTCAAACTCTCGTTTTGATCCCATAAAAAAATGTAAGGCAACTAATTTAACTGGAAAATGGTTCAAATATCACTTCTATTAAAAGCAATGTTTTAACAGTCGTTGGAAGTTTGCAAGTTTGCCTGTTTCAGTCGACTCGAGATTCAAATCCCTGAGACAATGCAGTGGATATATTTTAAACAGTGATGATAATAGTATAATTGTTATTATTGTTATTATTATTGCACATCTATTTGATTTTTATTCATATTTAAAGGTGGCTGAAAACGATGAAGGATTAGAGCGTCTACTCTATTTTAAAAGTAAAATAATATCACATAAACTTAGAAAACTGACCTGCATCAGCAACAGACCAACGATGAACGCACTTCCCTGGCAGTAGCCAACCTCACGATCCACCAGAGAGTAGGCCTGAGAAAGACACACACACACACACACACACTCATGTCACCAACCTTTGGCATTCAGTACCTCAGCAGGCTGCAGTTGAGGTATTGTGCATACTAAAAAAAAATAATTAAATATGTATATGATAAATACTACGACAGCCAATGTTCTAAAAAAAAAAAAAAAAAAATCATCTAAAGTTACGTGAAAGTCATCTCCACCCTTTTCAGAAGTGAATTATTTTGCCTTAGCTGAAGTTCAGAGATGAAGGAACCTTGGAGAACGTCAACGCCAGCTGGCAAGCTTAAAAATAACAACGACAACAATCCACAAATATATCAGCTGACATCGGTCCCTCACCTTCATCACGTTGAACAGGACTTCCTGGCCCAGGCTGTCCTGGCCTTTGAAGAACTCGTGCTCGGGGTACGTGCGGGCGATGTCTCTGCGGATGAGCTTCTCGCACGGCGACGACATCTTCAGCAGCTCCGAGTACTGATTCTTCACGGGCATGTCCGTGGCGTTGCCCAGCAGCTGCCACACGATGGCCCGGAAATGATGAGGGATGCCTTTCCTGATGAGCTCCTGGAGGGGCAGAAAGAGGCGGAGACGCTGAAGGAGATCAATACCTGGTCCTGGCGCAGTGAGGCCCCAACATCTCCCAAAGAGCCGGCAGCAGCGGCTCAGATGAGAGAAGTCAGCTATAGAAGAATGCAGGTCTCACAATCACACATTCACACAGGATGTTCCACACACACTGGCAGTCAAAGGTTTGGACACACCTGCTTCTCCTTTATCTCTGCTACTTTCTACACCGTAGATACACACTGAGGACATCAAATATACGAGCAAGATATGTGGATTAATGTGGCAAAAGAAAAACATACCTCAATATGTTATGCTATATGTATTTTATATGAAGGGTGGCTATTCTAGATCATCTAGAATATCAAACTTGTTTGAGTTGTTTCACACTGTTTAGTTTAGTACAGATTCCATGTGTGTTCATTCATAGCAATGTCAATAGTCATGAAAATGAAAGAGAAACCATTCAATCAGAAGCATGTGTCCAAACTTATATATTACGATGCGTCGTGCTATTTATTAAAAGCCTTAACGCAACAAGGTGTTTTTTTTTTTTCAGAGTTTGCATCGCGGCCACTGTCACGCTCGGTTAGCGTGCCCTCACATTTTGCCCTGACTCTTTGCTGTCAGATCCCCTCACCCATCTCGTCTTCACCCCTGGCTTTTCTCTACTCGTCACCGGAGACAAAATAAGCAGGAATTTGGCATTTGGGGGGGTGGTAGTAGTAAGTTGTTTTTTGTTTTGTTTTTTAAAGATTAATGCATAAAATCTTTTTTTTCCTGAGCATTTTGTCTGTCATTGGCAGCACAGAGAGAAGCTGATTTTCAAATTGCACTTCACGAGACCAATCGTGGACTACTACACATTCATGAGGAAGGCAGGAGACTGCAGCGTGCCACCTCAGGACTATGCTTGTATGTACAACCAACCACGCAGTCGTTTGTGCTCACTGACCTTCAGCAGTTTGTCCTTCTTGCGCCGCCACTCCTCCCACTCGTTGACGATGCGGCCCCACAGGATCCAGGTGTCCTCCTCCAGGTGGGACAGGTTGGAGGAGGCCGAGGAGCTGGACACCAGCGAGGAGCCGCTGTTGCGCCGCGAGCCGCTCATCGAGCGCATGGACTTGGAGTCGGCCTCCAGCAGCCTGCGTGAGGAGAAGAATCTGTTAATTGAATTGGCCCTGCGATGAACTGGCAACTTGTCCAGGGTGTCACCTGCCTTCGCCCTAAGAGAGCTGGGATAGGCTCCAGCAGACCCCCAGGACCCTGACTTGGAATAAGTGGGTATAGAAGATGGATGGATGGATGGTTTATTGAATTTTTTGTATTCAGTTTTTGATCAGCCGCACTGTAATGACACGATTTTGACAGAAAGACAATCCAGCTGCTGCTGTTCTACACTCTGTTGCTGACACCCAGAGTGACTCCACTGTTCACTGTTGGCTTTACCAAAGCCAGTCAGTAGTTGTCACATTTACCAAATTGGGGATTGTAATCAAGCTCAATCAAGCCAGAAATTCCATCACTTCCACTTCCCACATGAGGTTTTCAGTCCAAACATTGAGCGAGGACACGAGCATTAAAAAGGTATCAATAAGCCCATCTCACGCTGATCAACGCGGCAAATGAGCCCCCCTCCTCTTGGTCTGGGGAAGCAGAACAAGCAGAGGCCGACGATGTGATTAAAGGGAGCGCTCGGCACTCCAAGGCTCGACTCCACTTTGACCTCGACTGTCTGACTCATTTGAAACACTCGACACCTACGTCTTGCACTTTAGATCTCGTGTTGACACATTTGAGAACTGGGTGAAGAGTTACCCAGCGAGCAACAAAGCGAGCAACAAAAGAAAATTTGTGCTCGCAGTGAACTACGGTGGCCTGCGAGCACAAATCTGGATACCTCGTCTACATTCATCTCCTTTGGTTTATTTGAGGACACAAGTGTTCACCCTAAATACGAAACGCACGGTCAGGCGGCCTGGATTGTCCACACCAGGCTTCCTTAGAAACTTGGCAGTGCAAGATGGCAACTAACTGGGGGCAAGACCCGGGATCTATGTATATTCTTACATAGATATAAGAACCATTTTAAGGGTAGGAAAACCAAATGAATTTTATTGTACTGTGAGTAAACACTTTTATTTATGTGTTTATGGGCAGTACAATAAGTTTTTACCAAGATAAAAATCATAAATTAAGCCAAATTTCACAGACTGGACCTTTATGCTATAAAACAAAATCAGTTGTGAAATTGAGACCTCAGGTTGACTTACTGGGGCAACTCTCACCTGTTCTGCTCCTCCAATTTGGCCAGCAGCTCCAGTTCATCGGGACTCAGGTTCTCCGAGTCTGCCGGGGAGACGGCTGGCGCCGACAGAACGACATCGTGGGAGGAAGAGTCCGGGCTGAGCACGGGGCTGCCCGTCGAGGGTGGGTCTTGGTCCATGGCCGAAGGGGAGGACGGACACTCCAGCTGAGGGAGGGCCACCCGGGCGGCCTCTCGGTCTGGGCTGCTGCTGGCGACAGACATGGCGCGGACAGCAGTGTGGAAAAGTTCCGCCGGTTCCCACTTCTGGTTTTCCTTCTCGTTGGTGAGCGCGGACGTCGCCTAATCAGCTGACTGGAGGGCGTGCGAGGCTGAAATAATCAGGGCTCCTTAAGCCTGTCGTGAATGGAGGGAGAAGAAACCATGGAGGGGCTGAGCACCGAGCACTCTTCAAGTCAACAGATCTGCACTGACAAGTGAGCTCTTTGTACGAAACAACACCGTGGCCAATCGGTGTGATATGCAAGGCCTTGTTAAGTTTAATGAGGAAAATATGACAGTCATGACAATAACAATGTCATAAATCAGTCGCCCAAGTTCCTCCACGCCAAAATCTTTGGCTTTGCCCGACAAACAAAACCGAGTCGTTCGTTTGAACACCGAAAAGATAAATGATTGCAAAATGAAAGTTTTCTACTGTTGATGGCTTTGAATGACGACTACATTTGATTTGGCATCCCTCAGACGCCCTCTTCAGTCTTGTGATGCCTGCAGATAATATGCTTTTCTTTAGAACCTGGTCGACAACCAGTCCCTGGGTCCCTGTAAATGAACTGGTTCATTACATTATTATGACACAAACTGACCCGTGATAAAAAAACAGACTGCGGAGTCACACCTTGTGGCTCATAGAGGAACTGAGCAGTGTTACCATTCTGACGTATTGATGCCCGTTTCTAACCATGCGGGCCATAAATCAGAGGTATGACTTAGTGATGTAGACAGAGTCAGTATCATGGAGCTGATGAAGATTTAATGGCACTTGCACTGAGTATCGATGCAAGCGTTTGGAGGAGCAGGAGTACACACAGGACTGTGCTGGTTTTTTTCACAGGTTTAATTAGATTTCCCATTAATAAGGGTACAGCTATGTCTGGCATTGGTGCAAAATTCCACGTCCTATTGTCAGATGGCACCGCCATCATTTTCATCTTTGACTGTACGTACACGGATAAGAAAGGAAAGTGAATTTAAACGTCAGCATGAATCTCTCACTCGAACAAGGGTGCAAAAATGACTCCAGGGTTCGCAAACAACTCGGTGCATTAAAAACAAGAGCAATCTGCTTCAGTCAGTAAAGGGGGGGGGCTGACAGGCAAGCACGAAGAGAGACAATGCAACACTGGCGGAGAGCAACGGACAACCTCCACATTTCCCTAATGAGTGACTTTCTGGGTGAGAAAACTTACGACTTAGTCTCTCTCTCTCTCTCTCTCTCTCTCTCTCTCTCTCTCTCTCTCTCTCTCTCTCTCTCTCTCTCTCTCTCTCTCTCTCTCTCTCTCTCTCTCTCTCTCTCTCTCTCTCTCTCTCTCTCTCTCTCTCACAATTCTAACTCAGGGTTAATACATAACATTAAAATGAGGCACTAATACAAACTATAAACAATGAACTATGAACTCATTTCAAACAATGCTATGAAGACCTCGTTTTTTCTTGCGTGATCAAGCAAAAAATGCTTGGGTGGGTGGGTGGGGGGGGGCAGACACATACAGCAGTCTGCAGCAACAACAACAATCAGAGGAGAGAGAATAAAAAACAGCCTGGAGGTGAATGGAAACGTTCCGCCAAGGACGAGGCAACAACTGCATTGATGCGCACAATGACAGCTCACACACAAAGGTTACTGTAAATCAGGCCCCATATTGAGGTGGACGAAGTCGAGATGAATCCCCTCATGCAGGCTGCGTTGACTCCAGCATTTCCAGGTGAGCCCTGGGAACTGACGGATGGAGGAGGCTGCCTGAGGCCGCAAGGCACCTGCGCGTCAGTCGCAGTCATTCACTTCATTCCAAGCCAAACACTTCCAGCTCCATTTCTCTCTTTCTTTTTTAAAAAAAAGTAACCAGTGCATTTTGATTTTATGTCACATTCAAATGGCACGAAAGGTTCATCAACCCATTCACTGCAACACTGCAACACTGCACTGTCAACATCAGCAGTCTCAGAAAAACAAACATGTCTGATTTTCATTTTGTTTGATCAGCTGCCACATGGATCTGGATTTATTCTGGAAAGTCTTGACAGAGTCTTACAGGCAGGGCAGCGTTTCCAAAGGCTGGTCTGCGGACCCAAAGGGGTCCTGAGGAGTGCAGAACAATTCAAAATGAAAGTTTTCAAATCAATCAGCTGAGTGAAATTGATTAAAACTATTATTGTTGTTGTTGTTACACACACACACACACACACACACACATATATATTTATTTATTTTTATGCTATTTTTTCTACTTTTCTTGTTTGTAGACTCATTTCATTGAAAACAAATTAAACCACAACAGCAGTAGGTGGCAGCAGCTTTGCCTCCACCACTGCAGGAGATGTTGTTGGAGGCAGGTGGTTTCTCTCAGAATATTGTTTTGTTGCCATCTTTCATTCATTCATACATTGTTAGCTGGTTATTGTCGTTTTGTTCACTTAATGTATGAGAATGTTGCCGTCTCCTCAATGGCCCAAGTGAGCCGTGCAGATTTCTGTCAGCTCCAGACATGACACTGTTCAGTTCTCTTTGAGGAGTGCAAGGTCAAAGC
Organism: Thamnaconus septentrionalis; assembly: GCA_009823395.1. Classification (NCBI taxonomy): domain Eukaryota; kingdom Metazoa; phylum Chordata; class Actinopteri; order Tetraodontiformes; family Monacanthidae; genus Thamnaconus; species Thamnaconus septentrionalis. Next base: position 33,628,461 of record CM020501.1, on the reverse strand, counting down.
TGTGTTATCATCTCCTGCACTTCCCGAATGTCCATTTATTTACGTTCCCCTGTTCTTCACGGCTTTCGCCTTTCAAGCACCGCTTTCTGACTGCACCGAGCTATTTTTGGCGCTTCCTTCACGCAGAAGCCAAAGCTGTGCATAAATACAATTCCTTGCAAACTCAGCTGACGGACGGACGGATGGATGGATGCCTGTGGCCCCATTGCACTTTGGTTCAGGTGACTCATGAAGCTGTTGGACAGCTGCTGGTGGCAAGCTGCTCATCACTTCCCACAACTATCCAGGTCTGAGTCAGACATTTAACCCTACAACACACATCTCAACTTGAAAATCAATAGCATGAAAGCCTCCTTACACAATTGGCCACTTTGTTAGTGGTGCTTGTTACAGATGGAGGTTCTCTAGCCAGCACCCAAGGGCTCAGTTTCCAGGCCAGATCTCCACTGAGACCTGAGACTGGAATCTCCCTGGGGTTTTACTCATTTAACAGGGACCAGCCCGTTTTTTGTTTTTCTCTCAATGGCTTTGCATGTTCGTGAAAACACTGCTTTGTGAATGACACATATAAATCAACTGGAACCAGTAACAATGGTGCTAAGACATACAGGTAGAACCCGAAAAATGAGAATATCAAGTCAAAGTTGGTTTATTTTGGCAATTTAACATAAAAGATGAAAGCAACACATTTTATTGAGCCATTCCACACAAATTGACATCTCAAGCAGTTCCTTGTTGTAACTTTGTTGATTAAGATTTTCAGCTTATTAAAAGCACAAACCCACAAACTCAGAAAATTATTATAAAATATGAGGGTTTTTTTTAAGCTGCAAGATCTGATCAGCAAAATCCAAAGAAATAAAAACTTGAAATATATTAATTTGCATATTATTCTTTATATAATATCAAATTCACCTTTTAAGTTTTTAAGAATTGCAGAAACACAACAACCTTTTCAGGATATTCTAATTTTCTGGGTAGTACCTGTATGTTGAAATTCCTTGAAACATGTTTCATTTATGAAAGACCCAAAAGATGACCGGTTTCAAGTCAAGCCGACACATCCCAACTCAACTTCAGGGTAGGAAACTAAGATCACGGATACAGCCAAAACCTACGAGTAAAACGCAATTTGAAGAAATGAGTCAACAAAATATTAAGGCCAAAAGTGCCAAAGTACACTATGTGAGCTCCGACAAGATGTCCACTAAACCACGTCGACGTGTCATACAAGACACCAAGAGGAAAACGAAACAAACTACTCACTCAACAGATCATTTGCATTTGTTTTTGAGAAAATGCACCAGCAAGACAACTGAGCATGTTTGCACAGCTGCTGCTCCAAGGCGCCACGCTATTCACATTATAAATAGCGGGTGATTCAGCAACTACATTTTTTCCTTCTCCTTCAGCCATGTGGGTTTAGTTAAGCCTGTCAGACCTCAGTGCTCCTCCAATCACAGGATGAGTGCATGTCCAGTTCAGCCTCAGACCTTCTAGCCGGCGTCGCAGACTCCGGATCTGATTGGCTATCGCAACTGGCTGCGTTCGTTCACCGACACTGCACTGGCCTCTGCTCTGTTGAATCTGAAGACCTCAGGAAGACGAAGCCGAACACGAGCCAGCTGAAACATGACTGGATAAAAACTCTACCACAATATAGAACACTGGCCGCAGCGCCACCAGATGGATAAATTATGAACAAAAGAGAGCAGGAAGAAATTTTATTTACAAAAAATAGATTAATAGTTAATTCATTTTTGGTGAACAGTTAATTTTTGGGTATCTTTAGGCCAGCAGGGCGCTGATGGCCCACTACTGTTGTAAATAGAAGTGACGTCAGTAAAAGAAGGGACAGAACAGAGGGATTTTCAGCTGTGTCACGGTGGTCAGCCACCTGTGTGGAAAAGTGTGAGTCATGCAACAAATAGGTAGTAAAAATGGGAGGGACTCTCCCTCCCTCCTCTGTCTGTCTGTCCGTCTTTCTCTCTCTCTCTCTCTCTCACAACACACACACACACACACTAAGGACGTTGGGAAGGTCTCTGGCGACGCAAAACGAGCCAGTTCTCGTAAACTTGGCTGCGGCCCTGGATATGACAGCAGGCTCACTCTAATGTCTTTGTACTCTGGCGACACTGCAGAGGACAGACACTCACATGGCTTAGAGGGTGTAACGCTGGGCTAGCGCGCGCTCGCGTGTGTGTGTGTGTGTGCTATTACTAGAGATCGTCCCAGTTTGGATACATGTTTGTTTGCGCCTGGTTGCATCCTCCCAGGAGGACAGACGGCGCTGCTGTTTACGTTTCGTGCAAACCCACGGGAGCGCTCGCACTCTTAGCTGCCCGCCGCCAACCCTGTCCTGCCCGTGACTTGCATGCAAATCTCAGTGAAAAACATGCCTGCCGCGCAAAACCCCTACTGGTTGGTGTCAAGTATTTTTCACACAGCTTTTCACACATTCTATCCGGGCCTGGTGACATGCAGCAGGCCTCAGTGGAGCGTTAACATACCCTCTGATTTGCTCGTACCAACCAACATGATCCATCTCTCTCCAGGTGTTCTCGTGCGCACACCAAGCAGCCCGTTCATCTCAATGTAGTTGCTCAGCCAGCGCATACGCCGAAAAGGTTTATGGCTTCCGCATCATGCGGCCCACAGAGGACGTGCAGTAGTGTCATGACCCATCATTGCATCAGCCAATCAGAACGCGGCACTTGACAACGCCGTGACGTCACCCTCGGAATAGTCTTGTTATCTGGTGACTTTCTAGCCTTCATCACTTTTTTGGAAGACTAAAGAAATAATGACAGAAAAATCTGCAATGGAAAGATTTATGATGAACTGCGTTTTGGGTCGCAGTCGATATGTCAGCTGTTTTAACAAGCGTTTGTTTTTTGTATTGTGGCCTTTGGGAAAAAAATGCTCTTTGGGCCAGATGGGATTTTGGCTGCAGTACTTCCTGTGGCCACTGAAAAAGAACAGCTACGCCGCCATATGGCCAGTGAGGGATCTAGTTCTTAGTATACATCCATAGCAGACACAAAGGAAGATTCCTGCTATCACAACGAGTTGTAATGATGAACACATCAGTGGAGTAACCAACAACAAAAAAAAAATAATAATAAAAAAATAAAAGAGCCTCCGCCTTTTCCCTCTGCCTGAGTTATGCCTCACCCTCAGGGCCCACCAAGGCCAGACATTGACGCTGACCCCTTGGTTAATCTGTAGCCGCTAACTTCACTGTTGTTCCAACTGGCCGCCGACACGTGGACTGTTTTTTTTTTTTTCCCCCCCGAGCTACTCATCCACCGCACCCAACGCCCTCGTGAGCGCTCAAAGCATCCCGTCGTGATCTGCGGCTGCTCGAAGCGGCACCTCCTGACATCACAGTGGGCTATTAGCTACAAGCAATTCATGGGGATGAACCCTGGCAGCACTGCACATATCGACAAGATAAACAAATAAATAGAGAATGCACCGGGGTAATGGTGCGCTAAGTGGCGATTGATCAACTGAATGTAGGCTGGAAAATGAGAGCAAGTATCCGCCCGTACACAGTCAAGCTCATATTTGATGTAATTTTAGGGGAAAACATTGTGGTTATTATTAGTCGTGTTCCTTAAGGACTTCACGCATTAATATTGCGAGGACGACTCGGCAGAAACACAGAAACCCGGAGGTTTGCTTTTGTTTGGATGTTGTTAAATGTAGACATCCTGTTTTGGACATTTATGGCTGTCATCCTCATTTACACACAAGACATTTTAAGGTGTAAAGTGTTTGTGAAGAATTAAAAATCCAATAAAAATGCATAGAGATTCCACAGGATGTTCAGGAAAAGGTCTCGCATTCATGGTACATTTGATGTTTACAGGGCTTCTATGATTTTCTCTCTCCAGTTACAGTACTGTGACCTTTATCTTTTCACTGCATGTGCTGCTGTAACTCAAATTTCCCCAATGTAGGATAAATAAACGCATCCTATTCTATTCTTTTCTATCTGGAGTTGAAAGCAAAGATTTCCAGGAAGAACAAGCAGCTGATACTAAGGGACTGCGAGCACAATGGCAACATGTAATATTTTGACAGGTGTTTGACATTTTCTCCGATTATAGATTGCAAGGCTCATTTGCATGCCCTCCCTCCCCCTGTGAACTACAGTGGTCGTGGTGCATCAGGAAGGACACGCTTGATGCCCTCGACAACAAGCGTGTTGAGTTCTGCATGAGGTCCCAGGAAACGCCCACAAGACGCTGAGTAGTACGATGTTTTCTCCGACACTGGTAGCATTTAGCTACCGCAAGCACGAGCTCCTGCCACCGGCTGTCTGCATGAGCATATTCTTCACCGAAAAACACTGGCGTGATTGAAGCAGAAGTGAAAGCTTCCCCGGCAACAGCGACAGTAACCATGGGGGAAAGATAAATTGTGAAAGTGGGTCAAACAATTTCAGTCAGTACAGTAATTGTGTTCAATATGCACAAAAGACAAACAACTGCATTTCAGTAACAGTACACAATCATTTGTACTCAGCATTTTGGTTTAGTCGAGGACGACACGAGCATCCAACCCTGAATATGAAACATACCTCACAAACATGGCAGTGCAAGACGGTGAATGCCTGTGAGCATGAACATTCACATACACAAATGTATTTGCAAGTAGCATATTAAGCTTTTGCCAAGAAGGCTGGACAAATTTTCCGTACTCTTCCTTTAAAATCTATTTTTTCGTTTACTGCATGATTACATTTTGCCAAAACTTGAGAGAGGTTGTGCCACAAGTTTCTGAATTAGTTCAAATAAATCTATAGAATATATTTTTGTTGCAGTTAATTGGGCCTGCATGGCTGCCTAACAACCATCATGACCGCAATGACAGGTTGCACTGGGAAACGGCGGAACGATGTTAAAGATCAGAACCCTGCCACACGTCGTTGGGCTCTCCAGATTTCCCGACAGCCATCAGGTCACGATGACAAATGCTTTCCTGCTCCAAATTTAGTTACGACCCCTCTCCAGATGATCCATTTCCCCTGAGCGTTGCTACGGAAGGACGTTTTTCAGAAAAAGATATCTGACACGGTCATGAATTATTTTCAAGTTAAATGCCCACTTTTGCTGAAATTCCTTGCAAGGCTGCCGGAGTTCTGAGATTTTAAGCCTGGATTCTGACACCTACATCTGGAAAACTCTAATCTGAACCATTTCCAGCTGGTCCAACTGCAGATCGGCAAAACAGTCACTCGAAGTTTGTCAGGAATCTGCTGACGGAGAAAGAAGACGTAATCGAGATCTATGATCTGTTCAATAGCTGAGAAATTGTCAACAAATCCGAGGGCTAGAGGTTCAATCCAGACCCTTGTAGCCAAAACTAATGTTTGGGCAAGACAGTGAACCCAAAACTGAAGCCTATTACAAAAACTTGACGGTTGATCCAAAGAGAGAAAGAGGAGGCGTCTTGTTTGTTTGTTGCAGGTGATCTACTAAGACTGCGTGCATAAAAAGACTGCCCTATTTCACTGAGGACTTTATGCCTGCATCAGCTTTCTGCCAGGGAAGATATGGGGCAGCAGACTGACTGCAAGTGAAACATGATTGCAGCCATGCAAGTGTAACCAGGACTGTACTGCAGTGCTGCATCTAGACTGACAGCAGTAAGTGTTGACAATTTAAAAACCCTACTCAGTTCACCAGTTGAGAGAACTTCTTTTCAGACAGGAGTTTACAAAAGAAATGACACAATGAGAAGAAGCAGTTTCTAAATGTCGCTTTGGTGTTAATCATAATCCTGCAGAATTACCCGGCAGTAAATCATTCATTAATATTCACTTCAAACATTACCTCCACTCGGCTCATGGAAAGCACCATGTACATACAGTACATTCCACTCGGCATGAATAGCAAAATTGTGTTTGGTGGGTAACACGATTGAAGAGTCACAAGTGGAAATACAAACACTTCTAATAAAACATTGCTCCACTGTGGGAGATTAAAAGAGTGCTGATGAAGCTCCACAACACTAGAAGCTAAAGAATCACACCTGTACTCTGTCAACAGGGCTGCAAGAAAACACTATTTGGATTAAATATTTGTTCTCACTACAAATGTTGAAAATAATATTTTCAATGCTCTGTTGAAAACAAAGAAACATTTTTGGGTCGAAGTTGAGCCCAACAACCAGGCACGTCCTGCAGCCCTCCCCGTCTTTGCTCGTTAAGGGGCTCAAAAAATAGGCTTCTATAATCTACAGTATGTACACTATATGCTCAGTGCACATTTGCCTTTGTTGCAATTTTTCTGTACATCAGACGTGCTCCACTTTGAAAGAGGGATCCTGATTGGCTCCATGTAAAGTACGCCAAGCGACACAGATAACGTTACAAATGTGCAGCCTGACGGAACAACAGAGGAGAGGGATCGGTTGGCAATTGTTGCAAGCTTAAACTACACCAGACAGGTCATCAAACTGCTGCCTGTTTCTGAGTGTCAGCAGGCGAGAAGTGGAATCCTGACCAGCAACCTGCAAACCGCCCAGCTGCGGCAGCAGGGGCACTGATACACTGAAACCCTGAAGCTTTTACCTTGGAAATGAAAAAAGAAAAACAGGGCAGTTTGTCTTGTGAACACAGAAACAAGAAGATTAGGTTGCAGTCTTTCAAGTCAAATTATTTTAGTGGAATTGATTTCTGAACTCAAGAGTTGGTTAAAATAGTGCACATTTGCTTGTTCTCGTTCCTTTGTTTCAATTATCCCATATACCTCAGTCTTCATACAACAATCAGCTGTTTTTTGTTTTTTGTTTTTTTTAGAACAAAACTCATTATATCATATTCAGCCAAGTAGTTTGCTGTGCTCATTTGCATTCAGCCTGCCGAGACATGACAGGCTACCGAAAAAAATCCCCACTGGCTGTATCGATGAACCGCAGCACCTGGAGCGCTCTCTCTGAAAAGTCTTCAGTTCTCTGAACTGTGTTCTCTGGTTAATAAGCCCCAATCATTTGGAGAGTCCATCCAAGGAATTCACTTTTCATCTAAACCCCCAAGACGAATGCAATCAGACCTATGACGTGGCGCTCACTGAAACTCAAGAAATCATGTGAGGACTTTCCCAGTGGTAAAAAAAAAAAAGCCTGCTGAGCAACAACAAGACGACAGTGTCTATGTTTCATTGTCGCGTAATCAGTATTTCCTTGAAGCTGACTAAAACCCGCCGACCTTGTGTTGAACGTAAGCTGTCCTCCCATGTGATGACTGCCGCCGTCACAAATCGAGTTCAAATCGAGTTCAATGTTGGTAAAAGCTTAATATACTGCCCGTGCATACATAAATAAAAGTGTATATTTGTAGTACAATAAAGGTAATTTAGTTTTCCTACCCATAGAATGGTTCTTATTTATCATAAGAATGTACATAGATCAAGGGTCTTGCTACCTGTGAGCTGCCATCTGGCATCGCCTATTTCTAAGGAAGCCTGGTGTGGACAATCCAGCTGCCTGACAGCGCGTTTCGTATTTAGTGTGAACGCTGGCGTTGTCAAGTAAGCCAACGAAGAAAAAGGTGAACTAGGTATCCAGGTTTGTGTGCGCAGGCCACTGTAGTTCACTGGCAAACTCGGGAGAGGCAGGGTGAGCCCATGAGCGCTACAATCTAAAAATCTGACCACTAGATGGCAGAATTTTACACACTGTACCTTTAAAGTGTTTTCAGGCTTTTTTTTTGTTTATTAATTCCAAATCAAAGTGGGACGTAATTCCAAATCAAGTAGCATCTTGTTGCAAGCTTAGGTGAAATACTTTGCGGCCTCCCTTTCCCAAAAGACACACACACTCCAAGGCGAATCATGTTTACGAATACTGGGAACCTGTGTGTCCTTGTGACTTGGTCATGTGATCCCATGTTCCCCTATGAACCCCTGGCATTTGGCAACATTAGAACATGAAGGTACAATGTGAAGGTTCAATAAGAGGACATCCTCACACATTAGCTATCTTGCCACCAAAACACAGACACTGTTTATCGAACAACCCTGATCGGATCTTGTTAGCTCAACCCCTCAACCCCCCACACGCCCACCATCCACCTTTCTAACTGCTTTTACCTCTCTGGTTGCAGATGAGTGATGAGGAAGCGGCGACGGTGGCATTAAGTTACCGCACTAGAGCAGGTTGGCAGGACGTGCAGGGCTTAGCTCGTGTGTCACAGGTGTTTGTAAAGCGATCGAGGGCTGAGATAAAGAAGTTTCAAGTGCGCCGAGCATTAAAACAAGGTCACCAGGAAGTGAAAATCCGCCACTACCTCCACTGTAAACTGCCCGCAATTAGAGCGGCGCCTGGATTTTTTCAGGCCCAGAGAGTAGCTGAGCATCCGGAGGTACGACGAGTCCTCCGTTGCAGGAATGTGCATTTTGATCAACACAGCATGATAGTTAATTCTTTGAATTGCCTCCTCCTCCTCCTCCTCCTCCTCCTCCTCCTCCTCCCCCCTCTTCTGGGCTCTTCTGTTTTGTGACTACTCCAGTGGTAATGCACCAACATATGACGGCTTTTCCTGCTCATTCATTCCATTAGGAAATAAGGAGTGAGGTGCACCCGTGGCCTACATTGGGTGCTGCCTCCTGTCTTATTTTGTCTTCTACTTAACATGGACGAATGCGACTGTATGGATGCAAACAGGTCGCACTTGAAAAAGAGCCTTCGCTGTTAATCTGATTTTTTAAACGATTCAATTAATTCTAAATAAAGGTCAAACAGCAACATTTGGACGTAATTGTTTGCCATGATGGGCTCGCTTGTCTGTGTTTAAAGCTTGATTTTCTATCCCATGCGGCCCATATACCAGGATAAAACTGCCATACTGGCTGAACAACAACAGTGAAGCACTGACAACTTCATCCCTCTGATGCTTCTGAGAAAACCAGCACATCAGCCTGCTGTTGATCAAGGACACTTCAACATGCTTCTGCAGGTCCGTGCCCAGCACTGAATCCTACACAGCCTTGATATTCATTCATTCATTCATTCCTTTCTGTATTTTTACATACTGGAACAGCCTGTGATCCTGGGTTGTTTTTGGAGACGCTCGCTCATTATAGGGGGCCTTTGCTGCTGCTGCTGCTCCTCCAGGATACCCTGACAACAGGCCTCCTGCATGCTTCGCAGGCGACTCGCAGCTCGAGCGGATCAACATCTGTGGGCAGCAGCGGGGCTGACGTCGATCATCGCGGAACCCCAAGACACAAAACGAGGACGAGGACGAGGACGAGGGGGGTCCGTTGATGACGGAGACCCTCCAATGAGACGGTGCAATCGGTGCATCATTTCCTGCTTTTGTAAGATGGATGGGGATGTGAGGGATGAGGGGGAAGTGGTGGTGGTGGTGGTGGTGGTGGTGGGTTTATAAGCTAATCAATGCGCCGTGTGTCCGCCCCGGCGGGATGTGCATACAGTGGAATCCCATCGAGATGATCGGATCAGCAGCAGACTGACTTTCCGTTTGGAAACCTTGAATAATTGTGATTGTCAGCTGTCGCTGGAAAAAAAAAAAAACGGTCCCGATCTATCGAGCCTGTCAGCGCGCCCCAGTCGCGAGACTGGCGACATTCACGATGACAACAAGCAAACGGCCAATCAAATTGGATGAGGAAGAAGAAGGAGAAGAGGGGGAAATAATCCCCTGAAGCTTACCTGGCAACCTTCCCCATCGTAAGAACGGTGCGTTGTGCTCGTCGCAGGGCCGTCTCCCGCCCGCCGGAAGTGTCACGGCTATTTAAATCGGCTAATTAAAAATCTCCGTGAACCGCCGAGGAGACGCGCACGATGCCGATCCGCCGCAGCGACATCCTCCTCCTCCTCCTCCCCCTGCTGCCGCCGACCGTACAGGGACTCAGCCGGGGCCGTAGCGTCGCGCAACAACCACCGTGAATCACACGTTCAAAATAAAGCTAGGTTCTTCCGCCGTGACAGCCGCGGCGTGGCGGCGCTCCAAAGGGGGGGTGGGTGGTGATGTGGCGGTAGAGAAGGGAGCATCTACTGCGGCGAGTGGAATCACACAGAATGGCCGGCGTTCCACCTCGTCCTCGTCCGCCGAGCTCGGCGAAGAGCCCACCAATCGGGTTAGAGCTCGCAGGTGTGATCGACGGCGCCGCGGACCAATGGCGTGGCCCCACTCTCGATGGACAGCGGAAGTCGCCAATCGGCGGAGGGATTTATTCTGCTGGCAAGGCGGTGCGCACAGGTGTCACCCAGCGGTGTCCACTGTGATGGATTTACAGCGATGTGACCCCGAATTATGCCGTGACCGAAAAATATGTATCATTTTGAGTGTGCGCAGGGGTTTTGTAACGGATCCATGCGATCCACGATGCAGTTTTGTTGTATTCATACATGGACAGCTAGTCCAGTGCCAATAAAGTTCTATTCTATTCGATTCAATTCTATTCGATTCAATTCTATTCTGAGCGTAACAGGGGGTAGGCTTTGTTAATGTTGGAGTTATTTGCTGCTGGAGCTCTAACTGTGACATTGTACACATTGTTGCTCTGGGCCCATAACCTGTTAACAGAGTCAACTTAGCGGTAAACTGAACCACTTAATGGCACCGAAAAGACGGGGGGAAATACAATAAAATAACAAACACGGACGACAGAGACTTCACTTAAGGTTACACAGCCTTCACTCAACTGCCCTCACTCAGTTGTGAGGCATTTTATTGACACACCCAAATTAGACAATCAAATTGCATGACACACGCCCACACACAGGTGGCTTGAATCAGTTATAGTTTGCCCAGTGTCCATAAGTAAATAAAGAAAGAGAGAGCATCACTCAACAGAAAACAAATCCACCGATTTAAAAGTACAATGTGTAACATTTGTCGAGATCTATTGGCAAAAGCTACCCACACATATATACTGTATGTGTGTATGTATGTATAAGTGTACACTTGCTGCCAAATAAAAGTACACCAGGTATTACGGTAATCACTGAGCACAATGGGGAAATCGCTTTTCTCTGTACTTGGTTTCAGATTAATATTTTTGGAAAATTCTTTGTTGTCAGTTCATTCTTCCATGTCTGCCTGGTAGTACACCACCCAAGGAAGCCCAGTACTGAATTTCCGAAAATTCTGCTGTAGCATTTCAAAATAAAGATCCTCCAAAATTAAGATTTATTTGTTCAATATTCTTGATTTCAGATTAACGTTTTAGGGAAATTCCTGATTGTCAGTCCATCATTCCACTTTAGGGGGGGTGGTGCATCACCCCAGGAACACCCTCATCACTCCCCCGACTGAATTTCAGAAAATTCAAATGTAGCTTTCCAAAATAAAACTCATCCAAAATGCTCACTTTGTGGTTATGCTGTACATTATTGTAGCTTGATATTTTGTGGAAATCCCTGATTGTCACTCCACGATTCCACTGCAGCCTGGTAGTACAACACCCCAGGATGGTCCATAGTAATTTTCAGAAAATACTGATGTAACATTTCAAAAATAAAGCTTATCCAAAAATTGGCACTTTGTGGTTATACAGGACTGGATTTCAGATTATAATTTCTTAGAAATTCCCAATTGTCACTCCATGATTCCACTGCAGGCTGTTAGTACACCACCTCAGGATGCTCCACACCCAATTTCAGATCATATGCAGCTAAAAGGAACAACAGAAAATCTTCGTAGTTAACATGACAAATGCGTGAATAAGTAAGCAACAAACCAAAACACATGAACAATGTAAACTTTAATACACAACACCAGCGTAAGTACTTGACGTATGCAATTTCCCAGCGCAAGTACAAAGGCGTCTCAATGGCTCGTCACCCGCTGCAGGAATCAATTTACTCCATGGGGTGGCAGGAGTGAGGTAAGCGTCCAAAGTGTGGAACTGCAGAAGAAGAGAGCAACCCGGCGACCGTGTAGCTCGCTGCCATTGATCGCTAAGTGCGAAGAAGAAACTCGGCGGTCTCACGCACTGTATACACATCGGCGGGACACAAAGATATCACAGAAAGGTAAAGCCATCTATAAAGACAATACTCTCGCGTTGTATGTATCCTGAGGTTGCTATCTTTTTTTTATTATTTCAAAATATGTCGAACGCATTGTACTAGTCCCCGAATAGCAATAATAACAATGATTTAAAAAAAAAATGAAACGCTATTTTGTAGCTTCACCCCATGCGCATTACCATTAGCGCTAGCGGTTAGCCATATTGCAATATCTTTATATTACAGATTCATAGCAAAGTTTCCTATTAAACACTAAATGGCCATTTGAAATGCATTATGGTAACTACTAAGTTAGGCGCATGGTTCGTTTAGAAATATACCGCAATTTTGCACATTTCTTTTCCCCCCCGTTGGTGACCGTGAGTGCTAGCGTGTGTGCTAATGCTAGCGTTATGAATGAAGATGAAACGGAGAGTCCATTGTTTGGACGGGCTCCTCCGAACTGGCTCCACAAAGCAACTTTTTTGTTGAGGTTATCGTTGTGACTGTTTTATCTACAAAAGTGATTTTTTTTTTTTAATGGTGTAAATGTGTTCGTGTTCCGTATCGAAACGTGAACACGCAAGTCGTACTATCTGCCTTATTTGCGGCCTGCTAAAGCCACCAGAGAGTTTCTGTGGCGCTCACTTGGCTAAATGCTCGTCGCCGAAATGATGTGACGTGAGTTAATGGATACTACCAGTCAAAAGTTTGGACACACCTTCTCATGTTTTTTTTTTTTTTTTTTTTTTTTTTTTAATTATCATTATTACTATTATTATTATTATTATTTTTTTTAAAAAAAAAATCTTTCTACTTGATCTTTCTTCTAAACATTCTACACTTCAGATAGATACTGAAGACATCAAATTTATGAGCAAAATGCAGCAAAACAAACAAACAAAAGAAAACACTTTAAATATCTTTAAATGTGCTTTTTATGAAAGGTGACTATTTTGAAGAATTTAAATTTTAAACTGCAATGACATTCATAGTGTGCGTCCAAACTTTTGACTGGTAGAGTATTTAATGTTCTCATCTCATCCCAACGCATCTTGAAGTTTCAAAGCTAGTTATGAAGGGTAGTTACGGGATTAAATTTCGAATTTACTTTCCTTTTCAGATGGCCGAGACTGACGTTGATAATGAGCTTTTGGACTACGAGGAAGACGAGGAACCCCAGGGAGCCCCCGAGAGTGGGACCCCGGCGGCAAAAAAGAAAGAGGTGAAGGGTTCCTATGTGTCCATCCACAGCTCAGGGTTCAGAGACTTTCTCTTGAAACCAGAGCTTCTCCGTGCCATCGTCGACTGTGGTTTTGAGCATCCATCGGAAGGTGAGGAGACGTCTGAATATGATGTAATCATACATATTTTTTTTTGGTTTTGAAACACCAATAATTTATATTTCTCTTTGTTCTAATTTCAGTGCAGCATGAGTGTATTCCTCAAGCCATCCTGGGTATGGACATTCTGTGTCAAGCCAAGTCCGGTATGGGAAAGACAGCCGTGTTTGTTCTGGCAACTCTACAACAAATAGAGCCTGTGGATGGTCAGGTAGGTGTTTCTCTTTGACCCAGCGGCAAATGATAAGATGATCTAACTTTTCCGGGTAGAAATGAATTATAGTTAAAACATTCCATATGCAATGTTTTGGCTTAATTCTTTAGTTGCTGTTAAAAGTCGGCCTGGTCACTTAGTCATATTTCAGCTTCAGTTTTGGATCCACTGACCCTCAAAAATGGATAATCAATATAAACTATTATAATGTGACATGTTGTGGCGTTCAGGAGATTGTCTGTACATTCTAAAATATTATCCACAGTGCATTGTGGATTCAAGTGGATTGGTGCATGGATGTAATGCGTGTTCTGTCTGCTCCTCTGCTGTTAACGTCCAGTGGTAGGCTGCTCAGAATAGAGCAATGTACAGCTGAAGTCACAGAAGCAAAAGGTTTTGCTGTGATCAGAAAATTCAGGCATGGCTAATGTGATTCAACACGATGTTGCTGAAGCCGAAGAATCACAAACTTGAAGTTGTTCCGCCTAGAGTAGAAGATGGATTGACTTGCTGATTTGGCTTTTTTTTTTTTGTCATTGAGAAATAATCTTAATAATAAACAAAATGGTTATTTATTAAAAGTTAATCAATATGATTATTGTTATAATTTGAATATGTCTTTGTGCTTTTACGAAAAAGCATTTCTTTTCAGTTCAGTCAATAAGTGTCTTTTGATAATTGGGACCTCGATGTCCTTTCAAGTAATGGTGGCCACCATTTTTTTTCTCCACCCGCCAGCCTGAATGTTTATTTGTTTTTGTTTTTCAGGTGTCTGTGCTCGTCATGTGCCACACCCGAGAGTTGGCCTTCCAGATCAGCAAAGAGTACGAGCGTTTCTCCAAGTACATGCCGACTGTCAAGGTGTCGGTGTTCTTCGGCGGCATGGCCATAAAGAAGGACGAGGAAGTGCTGAAGAAGAACTGCCCGCACATTGTGGTGGGAACACCCGGACGCACCCTGGCGCTGATCGACAGCAAGATCCTCAACCTGAAGAACATCAAACACTTTGTGCTCGACGAGTGCGATAAAATGCTGGAGCAGCTGGGTGAGTGACGGACCAAATCGGCTCCTCAGAGTAGTTAAAAAAAAAAAGTGTACAGTGAAGCAATCTGTAGCTTTCCCCCCCCAATATTCTGTGTACATTTAGCTTTTGCTGCTCATTTCAGACATGAGGCGCGACGTCCAGGAAATCTTCAAGATGACGCCCCACGAGAAGCAGGTCATGATGTTCAGTGCCACACTGAGCAAGGAGATTCGCCCCGTCTGCCGCAAGTTCATGCAAGACGTGAGTTGGATGGAGATAAACATTAAACCTCCTGCGTGCTCTTTGTTTTACCACAGCGTAGCGCTCCAAAAATTTCAATCCTGCCTTTTTGCATTTTTGAGACTTCTGTTAGTTCGTTGTTTTGTTGAGATGCCCCTCGTAGCTTTGCCCACTTGTGGCTGTCAGTGTCATAAGTGTCCATATCAGAGGGGTAAAGTGATTCTCCCGGGCACGTCCCACTCGGCCAGGACGCTCGTCTGTCCTGGCTTTGCTGCTGCCCAGGAAAACAAGATTAGTCACTCACGCCTCACGGTTTACATCGTATACACCAGATGGGAGCTTACTTGGAATTCTTTTGTTATGTTCTTGTCGTTCAGCCCATGGAAGTGTTTGTGGATGACGAGACCAAGCTGACCCTCCACGGCCTGCAGCAGTATTACTGCAAGCTGAAGGACAGCGAGAAGAACCGGAAGCTCTTCGACCTGCTTGACGTGCTCGAGTTCAACCAGGTGGGGCTGCCGTTGTATAGGAAAAGTTCACAAAACATGAATATCAGGAGCCACTCGGCGTGTAATCCGAGTACTGCTTGTTTCCTGTCAGGTGGTGATCTTTGTCAAGTCAGTGCATCGCTGCGTGGCTCTGTCTCAGCTGCTGGTGGAGCAGAATTTCCCCGCCATTGCCATCCACAGGGGCATGGCTCAGGAAGAGCGGTAGGTGCATCTTCTTCTTCTGTTTTCTTTCAACTCAAACATCATTTAGTTGAGAGATCTTGCTGAACCCCAATTTCACTTAGCAACAAAAGCAGGTCATTTAGAGGCGTTTGAATTTCAGATGTGAAAAGCGTTCACAGCTGTAGTAGGTTTTTGGTGTCTCCCCCTCATGTCAAAACATTATTGTGGTGAAAACATTGTTTAAATCATCTTCAACACAAAACACTATGAATTACTTTGACAAAAAAGTGCCACTTTAGACATTTGACTGCCATTTTTTGATGTTTTTTTAAAATTAGCATCTTTATCCTGCGCTACCTGCCTTTCATGTTTTTTGTCCACTTATTTCTCATCGTATTTTTTTTAATTGATTCCTCCTCGCAGGTTATCCCGGTATCAGCAGTTCAAAGACTTCCAGCGGCGAATCCTGGTTGCAACCAACCTGTTTGGCCGAGGCATGGACATCGAGCGGGTCAACATCGTTTTCAACTACGACATGCCAGAGGATTCTGACACGTACCTCCACAGAGTCAGTGCATCCACTATTCGGATCACTTCCGATCCATGCAGGCGGCCGCTGAAGCCGAGAGCTGCTTCTCAACCCAAACTATGTTCCTCTACTTTAGGTTGCCCGTGCCGGCCGGTTTGGGACCAAAGGCCTGGCCGTCACCTTTGTGTCAGACGAGACGGATGCAAAGACCCTGAATGACGTCCAAGACCGCTTTGAAGTCAACGTAGCAGAGCTGCCAGAGGAGATCGACATCTCCTCCTACAGTAAGTTGTTTTCTTCTCCGAACTCCATGGACACAGCTCTTCACATCTGCACGTCCAGTTTTAGTGGCACAACAGCACTTTCAAGTTGTTGTTGGTCGAGTAAATATTGATTGGGAATAGGTATGCAGTCGCGCATTTAAGGGTCTAGTTTCCAGCTACAGTGAATATACATTTTGACCTGCTCATTGATTGTATTAAAAGCAGCAGCAGTACGTCAGTTGTTGGCTAAATGCATGCATTGGTCTAACGTTGCACAATCTTCCATTTTTTTCATTGCAGTTGAACAGTCCAGATGAGTGCGAGGTCTTCCCAGTGAAGATCGTGTGAACCTCGGTGTTGCTGTACTTTGGTAGAGGGATAAAAGTCTTCAATTTAATTTTAAACTCTCTGCTACCATAAATGTTCACAGTTCCTAATCTGAAAACTTTTTTTTTTTAATCCTGTCTTTGCAGAGTACTTGTTTAGTGTGTTTCTTGTTAAAAACCATTGATATGCTCCCTCGGTTGCAGAAATAAAGTTTTTATACCTTATTTAAAGGTGGTTGGTATTTTTTGTACTTTCTTGAACGTTAATAAACAGTATTAGTATACAACAAAGAAAGCACGTGTTCATGTTATTATCCTCACAGGCAGAGGGCGCAATTGCATTAGCAGAAGTAGTAAACCTGGCACCTTGAACCGACTGCCTTGTTTAAAACTGCATGTCCGACACTTGAGCTCTGGTGCTCATTCTTTTAAATAGAATCTTGATGCCCTGAGGTTTCTGCTCACCAAAATATTTTAAGGTCCCGTGTTGACCTGTTTTCGGATCCCAAAAGTTCATCTCAGACTCCAGCGAGGTGCCGTGGCACAATCGTTAAAACGCAAGATCTTGACAAGACTTTTAGCTCCTGATAAACAATGCTTTGTTTTCCACTATATTTTTGGGAGGTGAGAAAAAGGAATTTCAAGGGCAGAGTGAACATTAACAAGGCTGTCACCTCCCGGGAGAGGTTTCGGTACCCTTTGTGACATCACAAAGGGTCCATTTCCAGAAGGGAATGTGTTTTAGACATTGAACAGTGGAGAAACCCACGGGTAAAGAGTTACTTCATCTATCGGGACTTTATTGACAGGTTGGAGAGCGGCGGCTATGTCAGTTTTGCATAATGTGATACCTTTATGTGACATTTGGATCCAAATAAAGAAAGTATTTACAGATAAAAAGGGTGATCCAAAAACAATTTGCCATACAGGTTTGTGTAAGACATTTCAACAAGTGTCATTAAAATGCACAATCAGTTGGCATTGGTCCATGCTCGTCATCCCCAGAAAAACCTATCACGCAGTCCATGGAAAACTGGGTCATTCCCTGCTGCCTTCTTGTGCTTGATTGCATGCAATAAAGTCCTCGCGGTGCTGAATTGTCACATATAAATAAAGTTCATCCAGTGGGATTCACCGGCGATGGCGATTATAACTGCTCCAATCTGCAAAAGTCAGTCTTCTGCTCGTCAAAGATTGATGGGACATCCATCATTGCAGCCACTCGGTGCGCAACGCTGCGGTCAAAAGTTTCAGTGCTTTTTTTTTTTTTTTTTTTTTTAAAAGTGCTCTGTTGCTTGTTCTCTCCATTGGTGAGAGTCTTGAAGGGAAAAAAAACCCCCAAAAAAAACAGCTTCAGGACTCCTCATCTAGGTCCTCTGTCTGTTCAAACGGGAGCGTTTGGGAGTACAGTCTGCTCCGGTCACAATAACATTACAACAAGGTGTCTAATAATAATAATAATAATAGTAATGGATTGGATTTATATAGCGCTTTTCAAGGCACCCAAAGCGCTTTACATTGAACCGATTATTCATTCACACTGGTGGCGGTGAACTATGAGTGTAGCCACACCTGTGGCCCCTCGGACCACCAGTCAACATCCACTCACGTTCGTCAGAGGCAATGTGGGCTAAGTGTCTTGCCCAAGGACACAACGACAGACTGGGATGGAAAGGGATTCGAACCGCCAACCTTTTCGGTCATGGGACAACCCGCTCTACCTCCTGAGCTGCAGTCGCCCCCAAGTGTCTATTGGGTAATGAGCCGAGGCGAAACCCAGTCAGGTGGGAGCCTGTGGTCTTCAACTCGCAAGAGCCCGGTGGCGAAAAAAACACAATAATAAAAATGGCCTTGAAGCGTCTTAATAAAAGAAGAAAAAACACCTTCAAAAAAAAAAAAAAAAAAAATCCACACGGCTAGTCTGCAAACTTGTGCGTGTCCCCGTACATCCAGTGCTGCGGGGGCAGCGCCACTTCGTTGAGGTGGCCGCAGTCCTCACTGCACTTGCACGACTGGATGAACATGGCCGACCTCCGGAAGCGCTCGCCGTCCGGGCACACGAAGGTCACGGGCACGGTGCGCGTGCGGCGCGGCGAGCAGCAGCGGCGGCCGTCCGTGCACATGCCGCAGTAGTTGGGCCGGTAGCGGCGGACGCTGGCGCACTCGCCGTAGGTCAGGTGGATGGGCGTCGCCGCCTTCTGCGTCTGGGAGCACTTCCTGCCTCTCTGCGGAAACGAGAGCGACAGCGGAGGAGTCAGAGTCGAGTCTTTGCTGCACGTTTGACCGCCCCGGGAAGAAACCCAAGACTCGTGAGCACCAAATTTGATGAAATTAGATGAATAGTAAGTAGGTCAAAAAATAGCTGGATTTTCGTCAAAAGCACACACAAAATTACAATTTTAATTACATCTGATATATATATATATATATATATATATTTAGAAAACGATTTATGGGATTTATGTTTAATAATTTTATTTCTGTTGCTTTACACGGTTTTCTCGTGCACAGGCTCGACTCGAGCGCAGTCCTGTTATGTTTCCCTACACAGATGAAGGTTTGGGTCACAGGGGTCTGCTGGAGCCAATCCCAGCTGTCATAGGGTGAAGGCAGGGTGGTACCCTGAACAAGTCATCGCAGGGCCATATAGAACATTCACACTCACATGCACACCTATGGACAATTTAGAGTGTTCAGTGACCTCACATGCATGTTTTTGGAGTGTGGGAGGAAGCTGGAGAACCCGGAGAGAAGCCAGCAGACACAGGGAGCAACATGCCAACTCCACACAGGAAGGTCCCAGGCCTGGAATTGAACCCACAACCTTCTTGCTGTGAGGCGGCAGCGCTAACCACTGCGCTGAACTGAAAATGTGATTGATTCTGCTGATTTGAAAGACAGTCCTGCTGCCTCTCAGAATGAATCGGATTTATGGCTCGTTCAACCTTGCTATGGCTGTTGTTTGTCGTCGTTGCTTTGAGTGCTGAATGTAATCAGTTACATTACTTTGCCAAAGTAATTGCAACAGTCACACTACTTCCACATTTTCAATCGGCCAACTTGTAATGGCAACCAACGACATTTGCGAAGTCATCTTCCCAACACCGGGTCTCACTGAGATGTGTGAAACCGCAGCAGCTTCTTCGAGTAACTCGTGTTTAAACGGACTGTTTGTGTAACTGTTAAGGGTCGACGCCTGCCACCGTGCTTGACTGCGAGGGTTTAATTGCAGAGCAGAATAAAGAACTGGGAGGACTAATATAGACACACCGCTGTCCTGGACACACTGAGTACACAGATGGGGCCTAGCCATGGACAGTTGCTTGACAGGAATGCTGGGGGTGTTGGGTGGGTGGGGGGGGGGTGGGTGAGAGGGTGCCGGGGGTTACGACTATATTTAAAAAGGCGCCTGCCTGCCACCGAAGCGTTGCTGAGTAAATCAGCGCTGCCCTGCTCCCAGTGGATGTAGCGCTTCCCTAAAGTACCACTGAGATAATCTCTGTCCATCGTTGAGCCCAACCAGGAAAAAAAATAAATAAAAATCCAATTTTTCATTAGCTGCGTTTCCATTACACTTTTCTGGCTAAATGAAAGTGAAATTTCGACCAAAATTTCGACAAAGTACAATTGCGATTTGCAGGCATTTCTAAGACATCGTCAAATCTCCTCCCGTGAGACCCCACTTCCTTTGTAAGTGTGATAATATTTACCCTTTAGGCCAAACAAAAAAACAATCCAATCAAACCACAAGTAAAAATGTGACAACATTTGATGTTCTTTAAAGTTAAAGCTTTGAGGAGGATGGAGGGACGAAACATTTGTCACGTCCGGTAACTTGTAAATGTGAAACAAAAAGTGTTTCCATGACACTTTTGCAATATACCTTATATCGATACTTCTGAAAAACCGCCTCATGAGAGCGTCAAAACCTTTCAGAGGTTTTTTGAGAGGTTTTTCAAAGTTTAGCCGTTTCCATCAGCAGTTTTTTATTGCCATATTTAGGTTTTGCGCAATTCTAGGGGTGATGGAAATGCAGCTATTGAGACGTTCTCCACCCAGATTCCTCAAAGAGCGACGGAAAAGGTGTGAAAATAATAATAATAATAAAAAAAAAAAACCCTGGAGAAAGAAGAAAAAGAGGAGATAATTGCTAGTGTTATCCAACGCTGCCTTGAGCTTCACTTGCGAGAAATGTTGTTGTGACTGGGAAAGCCGCGGATATTCGGCCTATGCGAGGCATCCGGCCCGTGTCGGTTTACTTCACCTTGGCGGGGGCCGTCGGGCCCTGGCACGGCCGCACGGTGCAGATCCTCGTCTCCCTCTCCAGCTTGCAGCGCGGGTTCTTGTTGGTGACCCGGGAGGAGACGCCCATGCCGCAGCTGCGAGAGCACGGCGACCAGTCGGTGGTCTGGACCGGACACTTCCTCTCGTCTTTGGGGCGGCTCCACTCTGAGGGGTGTCGGACACACGAGACCAATCATTAACATGGGCTAGGTTGTTACTTCCTCGAGACCTCAGGGGCCCGGTAAGAGGAATGCGAGGTCAATCTTGGGGGGCCGCAGAGGGATTAACAGATTAGAGGGGCAGAATCACCGTTCTGGAGACTCGGGGGTCTTTAAATCTATACATTTCCATTCTAATGTGTTCATGATAACTGTGTGCTGTGTTTCAAAGTCTGCCAGTTCAATGCACAGCGCAACTTTTTTTTTTTTTTATTTGCATTATCTCAGCATTAAGTCACGCCTATCTGTAGTACTGACGACAGTGATATAACAAGACTTTACCCTCATCACATAACATTATTACTGTAGATAATAATGCTATATCACCAACTGGAACCACCATCCTTGCTCAGCCTTTCTCAGCCACAGTCAAGCTGGAGAAACCTGAACACCATTTTGTGTTTTTCTAGAGAATAATACGCTGAATTGAATTCTCTTGACTTTTTTAAAAAAAAAATGGAATTATTTAATTCAGTGTCAGTCAAGATGCCAATGACTGCATGCAGTTCGGTGACTATTTGGAAGTTTAGATTGAAATGATGAAAAGTGTTCTTTGACTGTCCCAGCATCTGCTTGTTTTTTCTGGGCGGCAAACCTGCAACTACCTCCAGTGAGTATGTAGCGTCACCACGCGACAAGGTCCCAACAGAGCGCCGTGACTCGGCCCTTAATAAGAGGTCTGCCAGACTGTGCCGGATGTCTCGGCTCCGCCGAGTGCAATTTTCTAGCTTCTCACGATGGCACAGCGTTCGCAGAAGGGGATGCGGAGATGGCGGAAAATGCTACGTTTGCGCATTCCTGTAGGGTGAGCGGGATATAAGAGTGGGCAAAATAGTCAGTTTGAGCCACGCCGGATGGCTTCCTCTCCTCACCGGGTAGGTGTTTGAAACCGTGCTCGCTCTCCCAGCCGCTGGTCCTGACGTCTGCGGTCTGCTCGGGCAGCTCGTTGTCAGGTCGGGGTCGCCAAGAGCCGGGCAGGTGCTGCCGTGTCGGAGGTACCTGGCGCACGAGACAAAGACAAGAGCGTCACGCCCCCTGCGGCCGCCGTGGCAACACTATCGCAGAGTGACTGCAGGGCACTGCGTACAGGGACGACACGGCGTCCTCATCTGCTGGCAACGGTGCAAAACAACGACACGAGAACAATTCCCGATATCGTGTTTTGACAAAACTTCACGTGCCGAGTTTGAAATACAAACAGCAGAAGAATCCAAAAAGTCCCTTCCTTTGTCAGTGTGATCATATTTACCCTTTAAGCCAAGCGAAAAAAAAACAATCCAATCAAACCAGAAGTACAAATGTGACAACAGTTGATGTTCTTTAAAGTTAAAGCTAACTTTGTTTTGGTATTCTGAGGGAATTCCACAGTGGGACACTGCTCTGACGCCAGTTCGGACCAGGCGTGGAGCTCCACGGTGGACACAGAGGGGGGGGGGGGTCGTTGGACAAAAGGCCTCACACTTCCCCAATACAGCATCCCAAGTCGCATCTTTGGTGACTGATGTACAGTATCTTTTTATATGCACAGATTGTCCAAGCATGTATTTCTGACTGGATGCTTTGGCCTGGATTCTGTCCTTGGTGGGAAACAAGACACTCAAAGAAGAGGTTTAAAGGAACACTAACCCTGATCCTAGAACAGCGCAAACAGGCTGATAGAGGATTATTATCAATATTAACATTGGTGAATATTTGTTGTCCTCTTAAGTCATAGGAATGACGACAGGCCCACTGTTATGAGATCACCCTGAAAACATTTAATAAACCCCCCCCCAAAAAAACAAACTAAAGTGACAATTAGTGTGACAATTCACCTCCGCCACTGTTTGGACCAGGCACGGGCAAAAACTACGGCCTGGGGGCCATATCTGAGCTTTTTAATCTGGCCTGCCGAACTTGAAGAAATGATATTAATAATAATAGAAAGTAAGATAGCTGTTTTGCATCCATTTTTCAGTGTTTTCAGAGTCATTTCAATAAAGAGAATAAATATTGTGGGGCTCCAAAGACATATTTTGTTGCAACGCTTTTGTTCATCTTCAGTTGACGTTGAAACACACGTTCTCTACATATCCCCATCCTATTTTTCTCTTATGAGGTGGCTCGCCAAAAACACTCCGACCATCTGCTGCTGCTGCTGCTGCTCCGGCCCCTCTGTCGCATTTCAGAAGCCACTGTGGCCCCAGCGGTCAAAATTTGCCCACCCCCGGCTTAGAACAAACTCCATATTCCCGTTAAGGCTCCTTCCCGCAGCGGCGCTGACCTTGTGCTGAGGCGGCAGACTCCAAGTTCCCCTGTGGCAGTCCACACTGGAGCAGCACTGGCCGGGGATGCGGACCAGTCGTGGGTAAGGGCAGGCCGGCGACGCCGGCGGCAGCTTGTTGTCACAGAGAGGAGCGCAGCCCACGGCGCCGTCGATGCACGTGCACTGGTGTTTGCAGCCGGCGCGGAAACCCTCGCCGTTCTGGTAAATCCGCCCGTTGTACTCGCACGTGCGTCCCTCCGACTTGGCTGAGAGAGAGAGAGACGATTTGAAGGGGAGGGTTTCACAGTGCACAAAATAAATGAGTTTCCACACGTTTCCAGGAGCTGGAGAGATGTTTCCCCTCATTCTCTTTCTCTTGAATGGCGCTGATACGCCGATGACACACAGTGTGTGTGTGTGTGTGTGTGTGTGTGTGTGTGTGTGTGTACTCCTGGTTGAGGAGCAATATAGCGAAAGCTCGTCGAGATGTCGACCACTTCTTTTGGAAGGGGAGAACGAGGGCTTTCAAGGAACTTTAGGAGGTGTTGTCTTCCCGACCCAGGAGAGGTTTGAATTCTTCCCTTTGTGACATCACAAAGGGTCCACCTCAAGGTCTGAATGCGTTTCTCACACTGAAAAAGTGGAGAAACCACAAGGTAAAAAAATAAATAAATAAAAAAATGGACGAACCTCACTCACTGGGCATCTTATCGAGACTGAGATTTACAAGCGGCACCGTGTAATGATCTTGGAATGTTTGAGTCAAAGGTGAGTTGGGAGATTCTGAGCAGAACAGTCCCTGCATGTCAAGCTCGTCTTCTCAGGACGTGCTTTAGAGTCTGAAGGCCACCATTAGAGTCTCCCCCTCCCTCTCTTAAAGTCGAAGGGTTGAGTTCGGGCACCTGGACTTGTTCTTGTGATCTTGAAGACGATTCGCTTCTCATCCAAAAGGCTTCTTCAGTCTTCAACGTCAAGAACAAGACCAGGTGCCCGAACTCAACCCTCCTACTTTAAGATGACCTGGATGACTGAGAACCTTCACAGATCTCTCTCTCTCTCTCTCTCTCTCTCTCTCTCTCTCTCTCTCTCTCTCTCTCTCTCTCTCTCTCTCTCTCTCTCTCTCTCTCTCTCTCTCTCTCTCTCTCTCTCTCTCTCTCTCTCTCTCTCTCTCTCTCTCTCTCTCTCTCTCTCTCTCTCTCTCTCTCTCTCTCTCTCTCTCTCTCTCTCCTTGCAGCACATTGTTAACAAGCATCCACCGTGCGTGGGAGTCATTTTTCACATTTACAAGGAGCTCCTCCTGAGCAGCACTGACACAATGACGGCTGGCACGCTGCAGCGGCATGCGCCACGCAAAGATCGAAAGGTCAGGCGAAATCAGTAGGCAGCGTCAGTGTCAGACACCTTGTCTCCGGGGCCATGGAAGAAACCACTATTCATAGTTAGTGGGGCAGCGTTGGCCGGACACACGCAGATGTATTTTTACCCTGGAAACCTCCCACCGCTGCCTGTATTAAAGCACCGCACTGATGAAAACACACAGCCGCTTCCTTCCCGGAGGTGAAATGCAGCCCACAGTCTAAATATCTCTGCTCTTCACCCGTTCCCTCACCTCGCCCTCAACTCCCTCTTGCACAGACAGCGAAAAACACACCGGAGTCAAATTCCCTGTTTGCGCGTGTACCAACCTGACCAAACAAACACGCTCGATTCAGATTCCTGGCTGCCCGATTTCAGCAAAGAGAAGCAAGAAAAAAAAAAAAAAAAAAACGAAGCTGGGTGAGCTCCCTTGGTTCCCGGCCGCCCTCTCACCTCGACAGATGCCCCAGGCCACCGTCACGTCGTTGCCGTAGTTGCACTCCAGCCCTTTGTGGTGGTCACATGGTCTGGCGGGGCCGCAGTCCTGGTTGAGCTGCGCTGCGCACACCTTGCAGCAGCCGCATCCATCCATCACCGCGCTGACACCCGGGGCAAAGCTCAGGCCCCTCGGGGCACTCGCACAGTGCCGGGCAGCCAGCCGTCACCTGAACAACGGTAATCACTCAATCAATCAATAGTCCACGCTGTGATTAACTGTTGAATTTAATATTGTATTTTTTATTTTTTTTTTTTTTTGTTAAAGAAGAAAGAGGTGTGTCCAAACTTTTGACTGCTAGCGTATGTGATTGTGTCCTGTGTGAGGAAGAATAGCAAATACTCCCACAACGACGTGGTGGCTAATGGGAGCCGAATAAATAAACAGACAAACAGTGAGGTGAAAACCTTGTGGCCTTATTGAAGGAGTGACAGAAGAGAGGTGAGCTTCTGCTGGAGGAACAGAGGGAGGAAGGTTTGGACTGACAAACATTCCTCATTTCCTTTCAGCTATTTTGTGAAGACATCGCCGCCGCTTGTTTGCATGCGTGCAACTGCCGGCCGCTGAGGGCCCCCCCCCGAGCGTGTAGACGCTTCAGTCGCCTGCCGCCTCCCTGCTTTGAGTCATCACTTTGCACTAGCGCCAGCTTGTTGCACTTTGTCGGATTTAATGTGTTACTGCACTTTAAATAGGCAGGACAGGAGTAGACATGCCGAAAGGCCAAACGCCTCCAGAGCAAACTATTATTGTTATCGGGCAGAGTGTGATAACCCCACCTTGACACTTCCCCCCCCCCCTTTCAAACAAACTTTTGGGACTCCAGGCAGACGCCTTCGTGATTATTGCTTTGAAATAAATTCTCTGAGGGTTAATTATTATTTGAGAGGGTTTTTTTTCCTTTCTGATATGGTCGAGATGTTTCCGCCTCATGAACTTTATGGTCAGAATAAGTTTCCTGACAGGTTTGATATCATTTAAAGATATCATTTCACACTATACAAAGAGAATAGTCATTTGAGGAGTAGTGTATGTATGTATGTGTATGTATGTATATATATATATATATTTTCTTTTTCTTTTTTCCCCTCCAAGATATTAGCCTCAGCTGCGTGCTCCTGCCCAGGTTTTAAACTTACCTGCGTGATGACGGCTGTTGTCAATCCAATCAGGTAGATCAGAAACGCCATGTTTCGTCCAAAAAAAAACCCCAAAAAAAAACTAAAATAAATACAAAAAATATAAATAAAAAACGGGTGCGCGTGAATGTTGTCTACCCTAATCTTCTAAATCGAGCAAACGCCTGCTGAACGGGCGAGCTCGTATTATTCCCTCCGCGGACTGAACCTTGTTTTTTTCTGCCGAGCTGCGCGTCTCTCAACCCGGGTTATAGTCTCTGCGCCTCCCTCCGGGGGCCACGCCCCCATTCATATTTCCGACCAATCCGCGCCGCGGCCTCGGCCCAAAGCATTTCCTGGAGGGGCGCGGCTGCGCGCCAGCGCCAGGCTGTTGATTGGTGGCAGCCCCGCGATGAATGCGGCCATTCATAAAAATCGCAGGGCAGCTCCGTATTTATTTAATGGTTGAAAAAAAAAAAAGTAAAAAAAAAGAAGAAAAAAAAAAAAAAAAGGGAATAATAAAAAAAGACCCGTAACAGCCGCTTTCAAGTCACATTCCTGCCTTTGTGGCGACCACTCTCCCCAGCACTGAGTCAATATATTCAGCTGGGCCAGACAGCACCAACAAGAAATCCACCCCTGGGGAGGAAGAGGTTTCTTTTGTGGATGAACTCCCTTTGCTTTTAAGGGCAGGAATTAAAGCAAGGGGGAATTAGACACATCGTTCTATAATAGTGGCTGAGGGAAAGTGAGAACACGGCACTCTTCCTCGCCTCTTCCCATCACAACCTGAAAAAAAAAAAAAAAAAACAAGACAAAGTGTGTTTCCATGGTTCTAACAGGAGTGTCTGGACTGTTTGCTTTCTGCCAGAGCCTCGTCTTGAATTCAGGTGGGCCTGCCTGCCTGCCTGCCTGCCTGCCTGCCTGCCTGCCTGCCTCTCGCCACCTTTCCTGAGCGCACGGTGCTGACGCGGGAACACGATCGCTCGGAAAGAATGGTGTGAAAGAAGGGTTATTGTTTTTAAGGGCAGCTCATATGAGGTTTGGCCTCCTCTACTCCTCCTCCTCCTCCTCCTCCTCCTCCACCTCCTCCCCCTCCTCCTCAGCTGTCTTCCTTTTCAGCCGCAGCTTCTCAGACACACCTGTATCAATACAGAAGCTATTTGATGAAAGAAATGCGATAGGCAGAGCTGTGAAAGTCAGGCACCCACTCCCTGCATATTTTTTGTATAAGTTATGGGCTAAAAGCTAAACAGGTGTCACGGCTATGAATTGTTTATTAAAATGCCACACTGCTTCAAGGATAAAAAGGAAAATTCTTCCTATCTAAAGATGAGTAGAATTAGACTTTCGACGCTGGAATTGGTTCTTGCCTGTCTGAAGACCTTTCTGCTTTCATCCAACTTGCTTCCTCAATTCTAATTGTGGTCTAGGGAGTCTATTTAGACTAAGTACGCAGAACCCTGGAGGTGGCCCTATACACAAACTGGTTGTTTTGTTGCCACTTTATGATGCCAAGAGGCAACAGTTCAATGTTTCTCATGCCCCTGTGTGTTTTCACTGAAGAATAATCCTTTGTGGCCCATGGCACTTTGGCGGGTCTCATCTGAATCCTTTCGCAGTTGCTGATGTATGAACACGTAAGAGAAGAAAATGACTAACAGGCGCACTAAACAGTTCAAGCTGTTTATCTTTCCCGGTCCTGCTCAAGTTGTTAGAAAAAAAAACAAAACAACCCCATACATTTTTGATGTAATTGGCTTGACTTTCATCATGGCAAACCTAAAGTTTTCCTCTCCCTGCCTTTCAGCGACGACATTCCCATATGAACATTTCAATTGGCAGTCCTTGAACCTGTCAAGGCAAAAACAAACTTTATCCAGGTAAAGCTGAGCTAACTCCTCCTTTGAGTTATGTAACCCTTTAGGAAGCCTTGGCAGAGGCCTCTTCAAGCAGAAGCTTATGAAAATGACTTGTTCTGACAGGAAGCAGGAAAAAAAAAAAAATCTTGACTGAAAAAACAAATCCTGGGGATTATTTGATTTTGTACATTGTCAACATCACTGTCAGTTTGATCGAGGCAGACTTGAGGTTGGAATTTAACACCACAACAAGGGTTCGATCTCTGGGCCTGAGGATTTTGTCTGCGCAGGTCTGTCTAAGTTCTCCTCGGGTTCTCCGGGTTCCCTCCACCGTCCAAGGACATGCGTGGGAGGCTTTTTGGCAACTGCTAATTATCTGTAGGTGTGAATGCTGCTATGAATGGTTATTTGCCTTTGTGTTGACCTGCGATAAACCGGTGATTTGTCCCGGGGTGTCACCCCAACTTTGCTTGAAGCCAAGCTGGGTTTAGGATCCAGCAACCCCTGAAAACCCCTGGTGCAGGATGAGCGGTGACAGAAAATGCATGCATAGAAATAAATGTAACAGCAAAGTAATGAAAACTCACACATACCCAGCCCTGCCGGCAGACCCCGCCCTCCCCCCGTGAATTACCCACTTCCTTTAACTGCAGCCTTTATTTGTCTTTGCCGACTTCTCTGTTGGGTTCGACCTCGCTTACAACTGGTGTTCATTTTTCTTCTGCAGATGCCTGCTTGACCGGTGTTTCCCGAAAGAAGGAAAAAGCGGAGAGGTTGAGGACAGAAGTCATGACTCTTAAATTTAAAATAGGGAAACCACCCCAGGAAGCTGTCAGTCATAGGCCTAATGGTGTGACTGGGCAGACAAAGTCACGGACCATCTATTTTAATCCTTCACTGCTCTCCAAATGGGGACCTCCCAAAATCCTCAGACTGCTTCTGTTTTCAGCCTCTCCACTGATGTTGAACAAGGTAATCCGAGGGCTGACAAACTTGAAAAACCGTGCAATGAGGCAATGAGATGGACAATCTTTTTCTTTTATTCTAGAAAACTATTGAAAGAGTGTAGTTTTTTTTTTTTTATCTGATATGGAATAAGACAGAGCTGTTGCATACTAAAGAACTCTCTCTCTTTCTTGACCAGTGCATTCCTGCTGTAATGAGATGGACAACCTCATATGAATTTTATTCAAAATCAAGGAGGAAGTCTGCAATATTCCCACCTCAGCATTATTGTTATTATGGTATTTAAATCTTAAAATACAAAAACAATGAGCTATCCTCTTCCCGGCAAAAGCGCTCATTTTTGACCACTGCTGAACGTCAGCAGCGCAAATCCACATTAGCCAAAGTTTCAAATCTTTCAGAGTATATCTATAATTACAAAACTTACACAGCAAAGCACTTTAATAGGAGGCATAAACCCCAGATGTCCTCTGAGGTGAAAAATAGCCACGCAAATGGATGCAGAACAACGGCAATTACAGCATATATCGAAGTCATGCTCACAGTCTTGAAAATGTGGTGATGTCAGAGGGTTTAATGGCCAGATATTTCCTGACATGGTCTGTTACTTGAAAGGAAAGGGTAAAACCCCTAAAACATCAAGGAGAGCGCAGCTTTATAGGACGGGACGGATGTTGGAAAACAGGAAACGCACAAAGAAGAGAACAGGGTGTGGGGTTGCAGAGGGAGGGAAGAAGAAAGAAACAGCAACGCGGTGGAGGAGGTGTGTATATCCAAGTGTGAGTGTGTGTGTGTGTGACAGGTGTTTCATGGTAAGGCAGTTTGTTTTGTTAAGGGGAGGAGTGAGCAAGTACCCTGCTGCTGGGTCCAGGCTGGCTGGACGTGGGTCTGGCAGACTGCTATTTCACAGGAAAACACACTGCTGGTATTTTAGCCCATACCTCACTGAAGGTCACATGGACCAAATTACACGAAAGCACGGCCACATGCTTTAAAATACATATACACACACACGCAGGGGGACACGGAGAATTTGGCTGTTGCATAAGATATTTCCATCGCAATTATCCAAATGGGAGCGTGAAATTGAGCCGGAGGAGGAAAGTCGTGAGAGGAAAGGGAGGAAGAGAGTGAAAGTTGTGGCGACAGGGTGATTAAAGGGCTCCCAATGGTGCCGCAGTGAAGGGAGGCAAAGGGTGTGGAAGCCCTGTTTGCATTTAAAGTCACAGAAAGGACCAAAGAGTTTGACCATGTGTGCGGTTATAAATAAAGCACTGACTACGTCTCCCGGAGACAGAAAAAAAAAAAAAAAAAAAAAAAGTGTCAGCGTGTGGGACTTTGGCACGTGTCTCTCTTTAAAAATGCTCATATATTATTATGATGTGTAACGGGACACGTGCTAAATCTGGAATTGCCATTTGGTCCCTGCGTTAATGAAGTGTTAAGTTTAAACTCGCCAAGCATTATAAAGTTACATAAGAGAGCAGGACTCAGCCTCCCAGAACCGGAAAAGACTGACCTTGGATCAGGGCTTTGGGTGCCAGTCCTCCCCCTAGTGGAGCAGCAGGTCACAGGTCCCCAGCCTGCAAACCTCAAAACAAGGACACTGACTGGCGAGAATAACTTGAAAGGGTCAATCCTAAGAGTGTTAACCCCGACGCAAATGTTCAATTAGGAGACACAATAACCATTCATCTGTAAACCAATTAAGCCTTTATTTTCTTACAGGCCCACTGGGGCGCAGCTTTACCATCAAGTCTCAGTGTTCTATCTAGTAGCCACCGTCCCCTGAGAACACATCCAAGAATGGATTCCAACGTCTGTTTTTGGTTTCCTCACATTCCAAAAAAGGCAACCGAGAGAACTGACTTTGGAGTAAATATCCATAAATTCAAATTATTTTTGAAGTGACTCTTTCCTAAACCAAATCATCTGTAACTTGTTGTTGGTTAAATATTTTTCACAAAAAATGTGAAGAGTAAACTGGGATAGACTTGTACTTTCCTTCTTTGCCCACAAGATGGAGCCAAACACCGCGAATACGGTGCAGTATTTTAGTAATCGCTTTTCCTTACGGAAAGCTTTAAGGGGCAAAACGAACTTCTTGAGCTACTCACTCCTCCAGTCAATGTCGACACTAACTGTTACAGTTGCGCCGCTGCTTAAAGACAGCAACCAGGCGCACGAGCTGTTTTACCATGCATCGTATCTACTGACATGAAGTTGGGGTTTTACTGGAAAAGTTAAAAGTGCATAACTTTTTGCTGTCTTTTCTTATTAATCTATCGTCAACCTCTCAAACTCCCATTTCAGCTCGTGCTCATTTCTGCCTCCATCCAGTCACAGGCTCGCGGACCTGGTTTCATTCCGGGCACGCGCGTCTCCCATCAGCCGTGGTTCTCTGATTGGACTGTCTGCGTTCCCGCAGTCACCAGGGTTCCCAGCAGCCGCCTGGCAGGGAGGGGGACAGACAAGTGGCACTGCCACATGACTTGTCACTCCAGTCAAATATCCTGTTCACATTGGAGGCTGGAGACCAGCGTGGGGTCAACAGCACCGCGTTTAAAGAGCGCAATTAAAGAGGCCCGTTTCAAACAAGCTCTAGTTTTCAATGAAAGTCTGTGGGTTGTAATCTTTTGTCCTGAACGCCAAGGTAAATTCCAGATTTATCATCCAAGATTCATGTGTGTCTTTCAGAGGTTAGGGTTAGGGTTAGGGTTAGGGTTAGGGCTAACCCTAACCCTAACCCTAACCCTAACCCTATTTCAGAGGTAGTATATCTGATGTTAAAACGCTGCCATGCCAACTCAATCAACATGACAAAAATAACAAAGAAACAAAGAAACAAACACAAATGTGCCAAATGACACTGAGTTGCAGACTAAACGCCATGGACAGAGCTTTAGTCTGTCCAAACAACACTTCTGCTCGGGAGCGCTGCAGATCTTATCGCATTTATACTTTTAACATTCAAACCCAAAGCCCAAAGAAAAGCAGTGTTGCAGCGTTTACACACTCGACAAGTGTGCCTTGTCACAAGTGTGCCTTGTCACAAGTGTGCCTTGTCACAAGTGTGCCTTGTCACAAGTGTGCCTTGTCAAGTGACAATGCATAAAACACACAAGCTACACGATCTTGATAAAATCTTCACATATGTGCAGGCGTAATGAGAAAGAGTTGAAGCTTAGTGAGACAGGGACAGCATTAGGTATTCTCTTGGCTCCTCCCCCCCCATGCACCTTCCACTATTGCTTGTTTCAGCCTCCTCATCAATCACTGCCTTCCCTCTGTTTCTCCTCATGCACCTCCTCTCCTGGTCCACTTGGAGAATGTACTGCATGCTGACACCAAAGTAACCTTCCATCAAGTGCAGTCGAACACACTTTGCAATATTCACAGATGCGCCCATTGCCCTCCCTCCCTCCCTCCTCATTTCCCCTCATCTGCTACCTCCTCTCCTTCCTCCTCCGAACCCTTTTGGAATGAAGGTCTTACAAAGATGAATGATGCCTCTCAACTTCATTACTGCATTCCCATCTGCTTCCTTACAATTTAGCAGAGGGGATTTTCACTGCAGTTTCTCCACTACTGAATGTATTTTTTTTTCCAGACTCGTTTCTTGCAATGTTTGTGGTCCTTAGGGAACTCGCTTGAAAAGCTCGCATGATGTTGGCTAAAATCGCTGAAGACATTTATGTTTGCCCTGACTCCCGCTTTAACATGAATCATTTTCCAATTACAGGGAAAAATGAAGCTGAGAACTCAAGATGGTCCTGCAAAAATAAATTTAAAGTGATATCTTTTAATTAGGGGATCACAGTCAATAAATCAACTTTTATTTTTACATTGCTTAATGACATCCAAAGGCATCTCAAAGTGCTTTACGCAGTCAAAGAGAAGCCCACGGATCCCTCCAGAGCAAGCACAAAGCGACGCCGACCGGGGAAAAACTCCCCGACCTTGAACTGGTGTCTCCGTCTGCTTTGATCAGTTGGAGCAAAAAGGAATAACAAAAAAATGAAGTGGTAGAGACAGAGATATATAGTGAGTTGCACAGGTGATAAAAAATAAGTAGACATGATAGTTATGGTGCATGCTGGGATTTTCTGCCCTTTTCAATTTAGAAAGTAGAATTTTACAGCATCATCAGAGGTTTTTGCAGTTTAAAAAAAAACACTGAAAGACATTAGATTATACTCTCACACGATTGCTGCAAAACTTTGCAATTTTAGGTGTTGAAAACAATGGCCAAATGGCACGGCGGCACTCTGCAGCTATACCTGAGACGCATCTGAATTACGGTGATTCGTATTTCACTCGTCTGATTTCACCTCAACAAAGGCAATGGGATGTGAGGAAATCAAATGAGATGAGCGGAAGCAAAACAAATGAGACTGTCCTGGAGTCTGTGTGTGTGCAGCGTTTGTCTGCTGTCAAATTCATTTGATTGTTTCATTAAAATGTTTTTGTACCAACCTAATTAATTAATTTCGCTGTCTGATTAATTTCTGCTTGACCTTGTCGGCTGATGTGATTGGAAGGGACGCGCTGGTTGGCGTTGTGACTTCTGGAGTGTCCTTGCTTGCCTCAAAGACACACACACACACACACACACAGGCAGACAAAGTTCAGCCAGGGCTGGGTTACATGTCAGACAAAGGTTCAAAACAGGAAAACAGCCTGAGGTCAAATCTAGACAGGAATTTAAAGCTGGCCAGAGCGCAGTGTGACAAAGATCTGGCAAACATGAGAGTGGCACAGAGGAATTAATGAGCAGAACGAGGCTGCAGCTGGCAAAGGCGGACAAAAATATGCTGGGTTATACCCCCTATCTCTCCCACCCAACAGATCTGTGCATCTGCTCAGTCACTGTGTCAGGTGGAGCAACTCCTCTTGTATCTCCCCCCACTGATGAGGCAGTTAGCCTTCCAGCACGACAGGCAAAATTTTGGTGGGAACGCAACTCCTCAGCGCGTGACACACTTGACGTGTGAAGACATTCAAGGTCCAGTCGTGCAGCCGTTCCATTATGAAACAGACTGCAAACCAGACTTCAAGCCAAAAGGAGGAAACTGAGCGACGATGTCATGGTTTAGTTGTAGCTGATGCAGAGTGGAGGCTTTGTGTACCGCACAAAACGCAATACATTGACAAAAATACATTTCGCAAACACAACATTGTCATTGATGACTTGAGGAACTGTGTGATGAGCTGTCATGTGATAACTGTCATCCCGGAGGAAACATAATAAGAGACAGAAGATATTTGAGTTTGATACTTACTAATTATCCCTGCGATGAACTGGCGACTCGTCCAGGGTGTCACCCTGCCTTCGCCCTGAGACAGCTGGGAGGGGCTCCAGCAGACCCCCAGGACCCTGAATAGGAATAAGCGGGTATAGAAGATGGATGGATGGACTTACTAATTATGTTACTAATGTACAATTCTAATTATTATAAATGCAATTAATTATATGAATGTCATGAAAACGTTGCAGACGATGAACGATGTTGGCGGTTTGTCACAATGTGGTTCTTGATAAATACCGAGTTATTCTTGATGGTAGACCTTGTCAGCTTGTTTACCATTTCTGTTGGTCCAGTTTGGCGTGTGGGAGTGTGGGGGGTGTTTGAGGGGGTTCTGACCGCTTCTCAGGCTGCTGGGTCAATTGCATTATTCAGCACTGAGATAAGAGACTGCACGCTCTGGACCTCTCTGATGCTGCTCAACCCTGGGATGCTTATAAAGTGATAACACACACACACACACACACACACTGCACAAGGACACTCCACAAACACACACACACACACACACACACTCCACAGTGGTCATCTGATAGCGGCTGAATAACCTTCACAGGCAGGAAAACAGCTGATGAAGGACGGAGGAGCTGCTGGGATTCAGAGCGGATGCCTCCCTGCTTCCCCCTTACAGCTTGTTAGTAATCCTCCACTCAGCCAAACATACTGCAGAGGAGAAACATCAAACTCATGTTGGTAAAAATCCCAATGGCAGAGAGCATGTGTTGATGAATAACTGGAATAAAACATGCAGGGCAAACATTGAAATATTTTAAAGTACCTCACTTTTACTGGATTTTTTTTTTAGTTTATTTATTTCTACATGTATTTATTATATTTATTATCCCGAGTCCTAATTTACTTTCCCCTTATTTTTTTTTTATTACCTGGTTGTGTTGTTTACTCTCACACCACTGAGAACGTCCACCTGTCATCTCTTGTCTTTCGAGATAACGACGTAAATGTTGAAGCTAATAGATGACTCAGGCCCCCCCCCCTCCCTCCACCGGCCCACCCACCCCCCTGTCTCCATCCCCCTGGTGACTCTTCACATTTGCAGTGAATTGCAGTCATTTTGAAAAACATGCAACTAACAGCTCCAAACCAGGAAAAGTGTAAGCGTGTGCAACTTAGCTGAATTCTGAACCTAACATTGACAGGATCTCTGTGCTGGATGGTGGACTGTACAGCAGGTAGAGAAGAAGAAGCTCAAGATTTCGGGAAATTGTGCAGAATGTCAAGGGACTTCTGAAGAAGGGTTTTCAAGGTCAGGTAATAATAATAATAATACTACACACACACACGGACGCACGCAAAACACACACACTCTCTCTCTCTCTCCCTCCCTCATGCTGCGGGGTCTGAACAATCAGATTGATCAGAGTGAAGCATTAGCCTCAGTCTGACTGGGTCAAACACAAACCTTGAAGAAGACACGTACAAAAACACTTCACTGCAAGATGAAAGCATAAACTGTGACATGCCCAAAAAGAAACCAACACAGGAGCCAAATTCTTCAGCTTCCACCTTGACCTCGCCTTCCCCTTGCTGTCTTCAGCAGCCTCTGGCGTAGCCAGAGCTCAACCTGCCCTCAGCAGGACAGACAGTAACGGGACATGTGCATTTTATTGATTTAAATTCAAAAGTTTCCCCTTTTGCATCATGTTTTCCTGTAAGTAACAAATAATATAATACAATTTTCCCAAGGTACGTGCAGCAAGCCAGAGTCCACGTTTTAACGTGGTATCTTTTTAATTAGGGGATCACAGTCAAAACATCGACTTTTATTTTTACATTGCTTAAGCACATCCAAAGGCATCTCAAAGTGCTTTACACAGAGAAAGCAGCGGTTCCCTCCAGAGGAAGCACGAAGCGACACTGACCAGGGAAAACTCCCCGACCTTGAGCTGGTGTCGTCCATCTGCTTTGATCAGTTGGAGTGAAAATGAATCACAAAAATGAATCGATAGAGATGGAGATAAACGTACATAGTGGCAGAGTGAGTTGCACTGGTGGTAAAAAAAAGAAGCAGATTGTGCATATAGCTGACTAAAGAGATAGGAGAGGCGCCCCAAAATCTCAATCATTGTCCGGTTCCTTCACCACTCACCAGTATGCTGGAAGCCTGGCGATCTAGAAAGGAGCAGAGTTAGCATGACTCTCAAAGCTTGACACTGATGCACATTATAGGATGGATATACGCTTCATCAATGGAGGAGAAAGAGAACAAAAATAAAAATTCCAACAATGGCTTTGAAGGACGGTGGACACACAAGACAAAGTCGATCTATTCAACACGTTAGTGGGATTTTTTTTTTTTTTTTAATAATCTGAACATTGAAAGAGAAAGAAAAATGACGTCATCCCAACGGCTCGCTGGAGTTCACGCTGCAAATGTGGACAGCTTGACTTTGGCCTCGGGGCGAACGCCACCCTTAGCACGACGCTTTGCACTGCGTATCCAATCACGTTAAGCAGGTGACTTCTCAATGACACAGAGCGTGGCGCAGGCAGCAGGCTCCAATCCCTTCGTCACTGGAGGTGATGCGTTCAGTCACAGAGAAATAATTGATGACGACATGATTAATGTACTGGTAGGTGTAGCGCCGGAGCCAAGCATACATTTGACTCTATGTGTGAATAATGAGGGGCTCATCTCAGTTCCCCTGCCTGCTCCGGCTCCAGTGATTGATCACATGTCAAGGAACTGTGGGTAATTACCTTTGAAAATATTAATTTGCAAGGTCAACGGGTGCCTTCTACATACCCAAGGCGTCACCGCTGTTACGTTTGCGCCTTCTAGCCAGTGGATATGACTTGCAAATGTCCACCATGCTACATAAAGTTTCAATATAAGAGGTAATCTGAGGGGAAATGAAGCGACGGCACAATGAAGCATCTGGGGACGGAAACATATTGTCTTGAATGATGGGAAATGTCAGACATTGTCATTTTTCTTCTGTTATTCCTCTCTGTCATCGCTCACTTCGAACGTCATCTTACCAGTGGTATTGTGTGCAACAATGCTGAATTTGCACCAAGAAGGGAAAAGTCAATGCGCGGTGCGAGCACAGCGCCGGCCGGCAGAGACACTGTAGCCCATCCACGTGTCAAAGAGTCGCCTGTGACTCCAGGTGCAGTGAAAGCAAAGGAAAGCCCATCGCTGAGGGAGAAAGCTCGCTGACGTAAAATGTCCGAATTTTTATATTGCCTGAAAGAGAAGAGAAGAGAAGAGAAGAGACTCACATTCGTTCACTATCAAGTTTCCAAGTCCAAAACATCCCAACCCCCCCATATAGGGTACATAAATAAATACAAAGATTACTTGCTTACTTTTGTCAGAAACAAAATTAAATACAGAGTAAACAACTATCTTCCCTTTTTTTTTTTTTTTTTAAAACATTTGAGGTCGGTGAGAGACCTCATTGAATTTACTTGTCTTTTTCTATGACTGTTCAGAATATTTATGTATTTATCTATTTATTCACCCTTTATTGTACGAATAAGTCCCAATAAAAAAAGGAAACCGAACAAAAAAAAGTAGGGAAAAAAAAAGATAAAAAAAAAAGATATAAACTTACTATAAAATAATATGCAACTAAAATTATTTCAATCCAGTTTAAGAATAGAAGTTGCAATTGTCATTGCAATAACTCTCACCAGGCATATATGAGAATAGGGAATAAGGTCTCAGACATATATTGCAACCTTAGTGGAAAAAGATAAACCTGTTAGTGCTGAAAAATGGTTGAAGCCTGCAAGATATTTTCTGTCTAAATACCCCGAAAGATCATTTGTCCTCTCTGCGATTGTTAATACTGACTGAATGGTTTGAATTACATGTCCTTTATGAAGTTATTAGTTGAGAATAACTAAAATTGATTTTTTCCTCCTTAAGACAGGCCCTGTGAGTCTTCTATTTAATCTATTTAATAGAAAGCGCTGATGCACAGAGGGCTCGGGCGTCACTAACTGGAGGTCTTTCCGTATCAGAGCAGCTGGCAGAGCTCATTATAATCTTCAATAGTCTCTCCAGTGTGCATAACGGCCTCTCTTCACATCCACAGCTCAAGGAGCTCTTACATGCATTTTTTATTTTGCCAATTAGATATTGGCAGGCAAGCATGATCCAGCTCTGCTGTCATGCTCCCTCACAAGCACACAAACAAAACACCTCTCACATCTGCGCTTTGCATGAGGGTCCACATTAGTTTAGAATATTTTTCGTTATTTTATTTGAAAAAGGTTATTTTCTTGGAAAAAAAAAAAGGATTTTGAATCAACAAGCATATCCTGATTCCATATTACACATTTACTACTTACACAAATATCCTAATTTAAACTTTTCTTTCTATCTATCTATCTATCTATCTATCTATCTATCTATCTATCTATCTATCTATCTATCTATCTATCTATCTATCTATCTATCTATCTATCTATCTATCTATCTATCTATCTATCTCCTAACCAAAAAGACAGCAGTCTCCTTTGTTGCACTGCCCACTACAGAACACAGTCCTTGTCACAAACTTGCTGGCACAGCCTGAGCAGTCTGAGCTTCATGTCTCTGGGAGCTTCGTAAGAATGACCTGAAGGGCAACAACTCAAATCAATACCATCCTCCCTCTGCAGCAGAGGACATCCCCAGAGCATCTTTTTTTTTTATTTATTCTTTTTTTTGTAAAACTTGTTCACCTCTAGGGCCAAAATCATGGATTTTTGCCCAGGACAGCGGATGGTTGAGAATTCAGAGACACGACACCTAACTTTTCAAACGCACGGCGCACGTATACTCAGTAAATAGAAATGTAACAGTGGGCCGGTGTCTTTGGCCATGACGCGGCCCAATAGCCAAAACACACAGGCAACTTTTCTTTCACCACATGCCAACTCTCTGACTTCAGCCAATCAGCAGCAGAGAGACTATTTTCTCGTCTTCAGCCCTCTCAGTCCATTCTTCCCACCGAGCAAAACACAGAGCCAGCGCTCGCTCCCCCAGGTGCCATTACCGTCCGCTTCTATTTTTGCTGCTATCTTTTGATAGCCACTCCATCATCGCCACCTTCACACGCAGCGCTTGCGCATTACCTCCTGCATCCTCCTTCGCTCCCCTTATCTCCGACTCTGATGGTCCTGCTTCTCTTCATCACGTCACAGAGGCAGCTCACACACAGCTTCAGGAAGGCAGCGGCGAAGCCGGTTCGACGTCGTCTGCCCAACACTCCATCATGTCACCACGGCGACCTTTTCCTGGGGCCTCACCCCGCTGGAGGCCGGGGGTTGAGCCGAGGGAGGGCGGAGGGCTGTTTGTACGTGCGCAGGTGCGCTTGTAAGTTTGCACAAGCAAAAGTAAAGAGCAATAAACTGAGAGAAAGGATAAGACTGTCAGGCAATGGCAATATAAGAATGGCAGGCAAGCTTCGAGAAGGGACATATCAAATAAATGAATGGAAATGGGTGAATAATATCAAGAGTCTGGCAAATGGTGACAAAAATACAAAAAGATTATGAAAAAAAAAAAAGCCTGTGACATTCAGTTGACAGACCAAATCTATCTGGCAAAATGTAGGTAGGTTGTCTGCAGTACAATTGGCGTGACTCCTTTTCCCAATGTCTGTTTGTGCTGCGAGAGATACAACATACTTTGCTGCTGTCATATGCAAGCATTAAGTGTTGTTTAAAAGTTTGAATTCACGTCCCAAAGCTTGGAGATGTGTCCTCTAGGGGGGGGGTCGGAGTGGTCCTCCCCTCGTGAGTCCTCCCCCTTGATGCTGAGTCCCAAGCAGGGAGCCAGCGGCCGACGACTGCTTCTACTGCGGACGAGGCAGCGGCATCTGAGTCTTGCCGTGGCCTTTGGGAACGTTTCATTCTCCCAACCTTTTGGCTGAACTGAATCACTTCTTCAGAAACCAGTTGTTGGTATCCCGGATCAGTTCAGTGCCGGGAGTTCACAACGTGGTTTTCAAATCTCTCCACTTTCATGGTTTACAAAGTGTGGTGAAATCTGGAGGAACGGCTGGCTGGGACAGTCAGATACTGCCAGTGCGTGGATGGAGCCGCATATTAAGCGACTCGTTCACAGAATGCACTGCCTTCAGTGAACTGTGCTTGGGTTATTCGTTCACTGATCACACCGCTGTCTCTGAGTGGCAAAAAAAAAAGTAGAAAAGCTGCCAAAATCAAGTACATCGAGTCCAAAGCTGATAGCAAACTATGTCACTGAAAGAAAAACATTCCAAAACAAAATCTAAAAATTCAAGACTGGGCAACTGAACGATTCGGTATGCAAACATTTTGAACTATTTGAATTGTTTGGTTGCACCGATTCAAGTGATTCAGTTGACTGAGAGGAGCCCAGCAGTGCTTGGAGGAGAACCCTGTCGACAGCTGGGATCAGGGTTGCCATGTCTCAGTCTTCGAGCTCGGTGCAGGATGTCCTGAGATCCACCACTCGCTCCAATCTTAGCCGTCCTCCCTGCTTCTGTATCATCCTGCTGGCTTCCTCTTCTCCCACTGATGCATGCACCTGGATGAGTGACCACCCCGGCTCATTTGTGGAAAGTGCAAGTGTCGAGTGCATGAGGATTTCATTCCAGGAGAGACCTAAATCCAGCAGTGCCAGCCCACATATTCCTGGAATACCTCAAATCTCTGCTGATGACAGCTGTATCACATCACATGTCATCATCAATGCATTAACACTTTGTATGTTTGTAAAATATGTTTTTTTTTTTTGCAAGATGCCCGATGTCTCCTCGTCTTTTGTGCCTTCAGGCCTCATTGGTGTCACTAAACTTGCAGTGATGCCCTTCAGGATGCTTCAGTCTGGTTAAGCC
Source organism: Thamnaconus septentrionalis (assembly GCA_009823395.1). Taxonomy (NCBI): domain Eukaryota; kingdom Metazoa; phylum Chordata; class Actinopteri; order Tetraodontiformes; family Monacanthidae; genus Thamnaconus; species Thamnaconus septentrionalis. The sequence continues at coordinate 33,587,173 of CM020501.1, read as the reverse complement.
CTCATGAACTTCTGGCCTGTGTTGCCTCAGTCCAAGCCGCCTCATGCTCAGACCTCATCCTCACTGCTCTCAGGTTTTGAACCCCACCATTCTCAAGCATGGGGTTTGCCAAGGTTCACAGGAGAAACCTGACGTGGCCACAGAAAGCAACGCCTATTCAGTTTTAATGGAATCGCTGCCTTCTGCCTGCTGGAACACTGAGCACATTCAAACAGACTGGAGGCTTGACCACCCGTCCTCTTGCACATCAGGTTCAATCACAGCACTAATGGACGCACAATTGCATACTGCATTATTCTCACAACTACATTGAAAAACGTTGCGTTCCACCTTGTAGTTTGAATTATTCATCTTCACAAGCTTATAGCTTTGACTTTTAATAAGACATTTATGATATGCATTATGCAGGATCTACATCTGTTATTTTTTTTTTTTCCTGCGCCGTGAATCTCTTTTTTCATCATCCACTATTCTAAGATTTCATTAATTCATGTTTCCTTCAGCACTGGACCAGGGAATTTTTCAGAACCTCAGTCACAGCAATATTTGTTATCCACTAAATTGCAACTGTAATTGTAACCCATACTGTATGGGTTGTACGCATACCACAACTGTGTCAATACATATGAATATAATATACATTTAAACACAAAAACCAAATGTATTGAATACAGAAGAGAAAAAAAACACAAAGACCTCACCGCTGATGTCCCCCACAAGCCCTTTAGCTCCCACTGCACCCCAGCCACTGGATCCATGAAGCACCTTTGAGAAGAAGGAGGGAAACCTAGGAGGCGGGACACAGCAGAAAGCACATCGACACAGATACAAACACACTACTGACACACTAAGAGCCCGGGACAAAGCATCCGCCGCAACATTGTCCCGCCCCTTGACATGGCGAATATCAAGGCTGCGTGACTGAAGAAACAGAGCCCGATGAGCCAGCAGCTGGTTCCGACTCTGTCAGGAACTGTTGAAGGTCACTGGGTGAGACCACCACAGGCACGGAGCCAACACAGACACTGAAAGGTCGCAACGCCAGAATCAAAGCTGGAGTTTCCTTTTCAACTACCGAATAATTCAAGTTGACGTTTATTGAATTGTTTTTTTTGTGAAAAGAAACACACTGGCTTATCCACTCCCAGGGTGGGTGGGGTCAGATCCTGTCTGACCCCACCCACCCTGACCATGGACTGTTCTCCCGTCTGGCATCTGGCAGAGTGACTTCCCCCCCGGCCATCAGACTGTTCAACGCCAGTTAAGTCCCCACCTCCCTGCTGCCACTGTCTACACTGTCACCAGCATCAGAGCACTGTTCCAGCACTCTCTGCACAGGTGCAGCCTACAAACATAGATACCCCTCCACCTGGTCACTGTTATTCTGTCTACTCTGTTCATATTGTTCATATGGTTTATACTCCACCGCTGTTTATACTGTTTATACTGTTGATATGTACATTTGCTGTATTATTTATGTACCACCAACATTCTACCTCCAGATTTCCCATATTTTTATATCCTGTACTCATCTCAGCTTGTATATAGATTTTAGTTAGTTCCTGCATTTCTGGAACTACATTTCACATTTCGTTGTGAATTGAACCACTGCCGTGTTTCTTTCATGATGGCAATAAAGAAAGTCCAAGCCTAAGTCTAAGTCTGTAAATGGTCAGATTGCAACAGCACTGCCCCTGCTCCAACACAACGCTGTGGTTATTGTTGATTATTGTACCAGTGGCAGTCAGAGAAGTTTAAGCTGAAAATTACGTTGTGGCGGTTGCATCTGCAACGTCTTTATTCTCAGACGAGAGGCTGCATAGTGGCGCTCAGCTGTAATGATGGCGCTCTCTCTCAGAATTCGATGCTGCTTTGACTGTCCCCCGGCCGGCCCCAAACTCCACAGAGGTGTGGATCGCCGATGCACCGGTGAGCACGTGCGTCTGCGCAAGAGCAATCGGCGAAGTGAAAGCTCGGCGCCAAAATCTCGATGTTTTTGACACGATCAAAGGAGCGCGGCCTCCGGCGCGCCTCGGAGTGAACGTCAGAGGCACTTCCTGTGGCGATCCATCACGATGGGGGACAGCTCCCTGCTCTGGGCTTTCAGAATAAAATGAACATCAAGACCACTTCTCCTCCTCTCTTTTCCCCTCCTTTCTTTCCTGACGCCATGTAATGAAATGAGTCTCTCCTCAGGTACTGGGTCATTTTGCTCCCCCCCCACCCCACCCCACCTCCCCCTTCCCTCCTGCCTCCTCCCCTTGCCCTTAATTCCTTTATACAGCGTGTCTCTGATGGATTGCTCCATCACTGTCACCAGGTGCCAAGATTGGCTGCCAAAGCCACTAATAAAGATAAGGAACACATTTCACCACCTTAGAAACACATCTGCTGGTTTGACCTTTTTGGGTGGATGTGTGTGTGTGTGTGTGTGTGTGTGTGCTTCTCTTAACAGCATGGAATTTTGCAAGAGCTCTGTTTCCAAAAGCAACTAATTGCATGTAAGTCTTCCAAGAGGATGAGGCGTAATGTCAAATAGTGATGCCTTTGGATAACGAGATCGTACAGAATATGGTTGATTTCTGGAACGCTGCCGACAAGCCGTCTTTATTTCAGCATTATGAAATTGTTTCGTTAATTATACGAAATCGTAGAATTGATGCTTTGTGTGCCAAAATGAAGGTGGTAGAATAGAGCATGTGCAGCAGTCTCCCTTCCCATCGTGCTTCTGTAACTCACACTAACTATTTGAGCAATTGGAACGGTTCTGGAGAAGGTCACTTACGGACACGTCTGGACGCAGCCAATCAGAACGAGCCGAGACACAAGCAAGCACGTGCGACGTTGTGACGTCACGCTGGGAATAAACTCTTTTCTGCTGATTTTCTGGCCTTTATCATTTTTTTTTTTTGAAACGACTAAAAGACCATAACTGAAAAATCTACAATGGAAAGATTTGCCATCAATCGTGCTCCTTGCAGTCCTTTGGAAAAACGTTTTTTTTTGGACTCATGGGATTTTTTTCTGTAGTACCTTGAGTGGCCACTGGGAAAACTCTTACCACCAAATTGCCAGTTTGGTGTCCAGTTCTCATAATACATGCGTGGTCTAAATGCATTTGGTTTTTTGCGATGCGATTGGCTGATTAGCTCTTGGTTTCAACAAACAATTTGACCTCACCCAGGTTCAGAACCATGGACAACTACCGAGGACTTTCAAGGACAGGCTTCAGTTGAGAAATCATTCTTCTCCCCCAGTGTTGTCCCTCAGCAAACACCCCTTCCTTCCTTCCTCCGCCCATGGAGAAACCATCGCGTGTGCATGTGTGTATTTTGTGACACTTAAGTGTGTCTTCCCCTTGTCCCACAGCAATTTGATGGTCAATCTCAGCCCAGCCGTGCAATTACATTCATGTCAAATGCTGGGCGAGTGATAAAACATGCGGTCAGCAAATTATTTGATACCGGCCGCTGAGACCCTGGACCAGGCAACCGGGGAGAATTTGCCACCCAACCTGCCGGTGTCCCAATGTTCTTACTTCAGACAGAGTGGCCAAAGGAAAATAGCACCATGCACCAGAGAGGTTGATCAGGAACAGAACACACAGATGTTAGATGTCAAGTGATGTCATGTATTATTTTCAGTAACATGTTAGTTACACATGCACACACAAACACACACAGCCTTTACTTTGACTTAAAATCATCCATGATGCACCTCTGACTCATAATATCACAACAAAGTGGTGCTGGTTTAATAACAAGAGGAAGCTGGCTGCCTGGCACGCACGCACACACACACACACACACACACACACGCAGAGGGGGAGAGAAACTGCTATTTTTAATCAAGACCAGCCGCTCCCAGTGGTTGCCAAGCCAACCACCATCATTTCATCTTATTTCCAGGAGACACACACTGGTCCTAAACGTCGTCCTGTGAGGTCGTTCACACGATTAGTGGAAGCTGGGGTATGAAATAGCAGCTTTGCAGTCGTCACCTGCGCTTCTATAAATCTGTGGTGGGGGGCGAAACCGAATGCTTGCAGAGTGAGATTAGAACATTCCGCCTCGGCCATCAAAGTGGCCTTTTTCAGTGTTGAGAAATCTGAGGCGGCTCGTTTGGCCTTCTTGCGGTTATCAGAATGTAGTGTTTAACTCGGCCCGAGAGAAAAAAATGCGTTAACTCACCGATTCGCATTTCAGCCTGGACCGCCTTCAAACTGGGAAAGCGAGGGCGGAGCCAGGAGCAGACGGACTAAACACACACTGGGAGCAGCGCATCTGCACCGTTTGGCTTCTATTGATCCAGAGAGGGAGCGGGACTGGGTGGCTCCAGCCACAATGTGGCTGCGATATTGACTGGCGTTTCAATGCCTTGCCTTGTCTATTGATCAGGCGGCTATGAAGCCGTGTGTGTGTTTCTGTTTTTTGAGCGATATGCACACGCACGAGCGAGGAAACGCACAATGTCTGCCGTAGTAATGACAGGGTAGCGGACAGGTTTCTGACCCTCTCTCCGTCCCACACACACACACCAACACACACTTGCACATAATCAAACTGGCATTCAACCCGTCCGCCCCCCTCCCACCCCCACCCAACACTGTGCCTCTCTGCCTTAGATGCGACCGCACAAACAAACAACACGCGCCGATACACAATACCTTCTGCGTCTTTCATCCGCCGCCTGCTATCACAATGCTATCTCTGCTCATTATGCTTCTTTTGTGTGTTTTGCCCTTTCGCCAAGAGTGACGGGGCCACAGCTCCAATTGTTCCAGGCCCTGTCTATCAAGCCGCTGTGCCAGCTTATGATAATGAACATTACCATGACACTGGAGCCACTGGCAACCGAGACGCAGATAAAGGAAATACCAAAGGTGAGCTGAGCAAAGACCACAATGCGGCTGCTCAAAATGGTGTCTTGACATTTCCAGTGGCAGTAATGGAGGACTAATTGCTTGCCTGGGCTGGAAATGTGTCTGTATTTCTTTGTTGTTATGTCCTTTTTTTTTTTTTTTTTTTCAAAATACATCCCTATTTTTGCTCTAGTCGTGAGAGAAAATATTGCAATTGCCTACACATTTGCACACAGTGTTGCACGATTGCAGGTGTGGTTTTTGTTAAGGGGTAAACGCAGTGATGTAGAATGAGATCTCTGGGTAGCGAATGTAGGTTTGGGCCGCACTGTATGTAGCCGACGCTCCCGCTGTAGCACTCGGAGTCAATGCAATTCTCTGATTCTCTGGGCATTTTTCTTGGGGAGCTGGGGAGTAATCAGGCTGCAGCGACGTGCAGCTGGAATACACTTTTCCAGACTGCTTCTCTCAGGGTTGCACTCTGCCCACCGGCTCTCTCTGTGGAAATTCAGGAGTGTTTTATAAAGTGCACACTGATGAGGTGGAAAAGGAAACTTTTTTTTTTTTTCTTAAAAAAAGGTAATCGGTATTAATTTTTTGTTAGGGTACAACATGGGTATAGTTGTAATTAGCTATGGGGACATTGCGCAGTGATGGAGATGTAAGCGTGTGCTAAATCTCTGAGTGATGCTATTCTTGTCTGCAGTGATGCTTCATGCTAGTCCACCTAATGTATTGTTTATTTCCCCCAGGTGTTTTTTGCTTTGGCTTTACTAACTCATCTTTCTGTGCCTCAATGAGGAAGTTCATTCATTGAAACAGTGGGTTTGGATTTTATTTGGTGTCTGTACCCTGCGCTGAAATTAGAGGTTTTATTGTTCAGCTAAATGTCTGTGAAAAAACTGTAAAACAACTGAATTTGGGTGGCGTTTCTCCTGCGTGAGCAATCGCTGCAGAGGCCAGTTGACCGAAATGTCCAACTTTGTGTGTGGGAAGTGGATTTAACGCTGGCCTGCTTGTTGGCGAACATCACCACATGCACACATTTACATATTCATGCAAATTATTTCCACTTTAAAGGTCATCTTCTGAGAAACACAGCACAGGGAGGTGAACCGTGAGTCACAGAATGTCCATGGAGACCTCATATTCCTGGAGGGCTTTATTTATTTATTTATTTATTTATTTATTTATTTATTCATTTATTTATTTTAAGTATCCTTTAAAGACCAACAAGCGAGTGATTACAAACAAATTTCTGTCGTTGTACGGTGTAGATATTATTTAATGTGTCATACTGAAATTCACTAATCTCTAGCTGCTCTTCTTATTTGTCGACCAGCAGTGACACAAGAATGAGAATGTTGGCAAATTGTTTGAAATATAGAGGCAGCACAAAAGAGACCAAATTCATTTCCCCGTCACAGGTTGCGGAACCAGCAATCGTTAGCAACCCCAGCTTAATTTAACATGGCCAATGGATATATATCTTCTTTATGTACAACAAGGAAGATAACTGTCATAGAGGAGTTTATTCAATTTTGTGTATTATTATTAAGTTTGTGGTCAAGTTGGATTGTTTGCTAAATACTTCTACATTACTCTGAATTTATGGGTGTTGTCCCAACTCTGAACAAACTTAACAAATACTTTAATTATAATAGACTGGTTAACATGTAATTATTTAACAGTGGCATACGAAGGAACATTCACCTCTCTCGTGACTTCCTCTTGACATCAAAAACCAAACCAGCCAATTCATTCAGGAAGGAGAAGCCAAGGCATGGTGGCCTTGAACGCTTCACTGTGTCTTTGGCTCTTTATCTACACTGTAGATGTGGACCCACTTATTCTTCAGGCAGTTAGCGGGCAGAACATTCCACAGTCTGTGTTTGCCTCTGTGTAATGGGCTTCTGGTGAGCGTGAGCATCCAGAGAACTCTGGCGTGGCAGCGCAGCAAGCGCTCTTCCTCCACTTGCGCACACGCTGGCCTGGACTGAGGTAAAGGGTGCCGAGGTTATTCCTTTACCAAGCTGCTCCTCTGCTTTCATCTCCCTCTTTCTGCATCCTTACCACCTTGAATGCATCCTCAGTTAGACTTAACCCTGTAGGCGCCATGGTCGCAAAATTGCCACAAGCGCCATTGCTGAATTAAACAGGCCGTAGCGGTAAATGTGGTGCTGAAAGTAGTTTCCGCTTTACACCAGGAGATGGCAGACGCCTGTGGCTTCAATCTGAGCAGCATTCGTCGAAATCGTTCTAATTCGACGAATGAGGATGAGGGGACGTGGTGAGTTATAGTTATAGTGATCAAGGTGGTAGAAGCTGTGGGAGGAAACCCAGCCAGTGCAGGTGGAGGCAGCAGGGATGTTCGCGGTCACCCTGTAAATTCCAGTGATGATGGCTGGGTCTGTTTGAGATATGTGGAAAATTATCAAAAGTGGATAAAACATTTTGATGAGCCTGTGGGGTATTGTGGAGACAGGGATCTGACTTACAGACCCCTGACATCTGACATAATACAAACACAAACAAAAATGTACTTATTTCACAAAGTTGGGGTCATACTGAAGATTTTATGGCTTTATCTCTAACCAATTTCAAGTCACAGCCATTTGAAATCTTGATATCAAAATTGAATATTTTCTTGAAAAAATGATGGCGCTTAAAGGGTTAAGGGTAGACGACGACTCTCGTGTCAGAAATGGACTCAGGGTGCAAACACACAAACGACATCATTGTGAATTGTGAATTGTGAATTGTGAATTTGAAGTACATTTCAGAGATGCTGATACTGAAGGCAAAGACTGGGGCAGAGCTGGTGGTAGCTGAGATTCAAATGCTGCTCTTCTCTTTGATGTTTTGGAGATAAAGCCAGAGAGGCCAGACTGAGATGGTTTGGACGTGTACAGAGGAGAGAGAGAGAGAGAATATTTGGGCGGAAGTGCTGAAGTTGGAGCTGCCAGGCAGGAGGATGAAACGATGGAGGGGAGAGGAGAGGAGAGGAGAGGAGAGGGGAGGAGAGGAGAGGAGAGGAGAGGAGAGGAAAGGAGGAGAGGAGAGAAGAGGAGAGGCAGATGATTCATTGTGGTCACCCCCCTGAAGGGAATTCTTGGTGTAACCACTGTCTTTCTCTTTCAGCGGGGACAGTAGCTCCTGTAATGCCCTCTCAAGAGCAGCGGTGATGATGTTTTGGACCGTTTTGACCAGTTGGTTCCATTGCATTCATGCCATAAGAAAAGAAAGAAAGAAAGAAAGAAATTCCTCCTGGTATTTACGTGAGGTACCAGGCAACAGTGACATTGTGGTAACAGTTACAGTGTCTGACTTGTGTATTTCAGCATCTCCCATCTGCATGTCTGGTAGTATTTAAATGATGTTTAATTTGACTTTATCAGTGGCCTTTATCGAGTACATCATTATTTTTTTCACACTGCTTTTAAACAGATATGTGTGCAGAAAAAGCCCCAACTGCATATGGCTAAAACTAATGACACATAACTGCATGTGAAAACCTCTTGCAAATAGAGAATAATATTTACAAGCATTTTTTTTTTTTAAAAGTCTGCTAAGATGGTCATTTTAAAACAGTTTTAATCTGAGATGAGCAAAAAATACCATCGAGGAATTTCAAAAGGAAGAAAAAAGAAGTGATAACCGTACATAAACAATGAATAATTGAATTTAAATGACTAACAGGGTGAATTGTGGAGTACAGAGAGGCTTGCATAGACAGCAGGGGGCCGATGTGTTTGTTAGCAAACAGGGTGAGAGAGGACGTGGAAAACAACAGCAAAATGTCTGCAACCCTGTTAGAATGACGGAAGAAGATGAAATTCTGGCCACCGTCATTCTGCTTCCATTAACCTGATTTGATATGAAGGCACTCTAACACACACATTAGTGCATGTGGGAGCCATGGTGGGTGGCTGTCCATATAAATTCCCCCTGCTTTGTGTCAGTTCGTCTTTGCCTCCCAGATGAACTTTGTTTCGCGCACACATTTGTTTCTTCCCCGGTTCCCCAGCCGGACGTGTTGTGTCAGTGTAGCGCTGTTCTAATTAAAGGCAAAAACTTTCCACTGGGGGCAGCGTTACTCTGCGTGACAGTGGACCGTCTCCGAGCAGTCTTTTCTGCAAAGCTGCACTGCTGTTCCCTACAGAAACAAGAAGAGTCGTTTTTCTTCTGCAACGCTCTTCCTGCCCGGACGTATTACACTCATCTCCATGCGGTGTTTGTCAGGTACGCTTGTGTTTCTGCTGCTGACAGAGGCAGTTGCTGTTATGCTCTCGCTGTTGGAAGCTTGGCATATTTTTGTTGAAAAAGGAGTGCGTACGTAATTACGCGTGCTCCAGGTGTTCCGACAGCTACGCGGGAGCCGACTTCCCTGAATTCTCAAAAGTAAAATTGAGGAGGTTGTGGAGTTAAAAATACAGGAAATGGCTGGGCAGTTCTAATAGGGAGGTGGACCACAAGTAAAACAATTCTGATATTATCTCCATTTTCAGCTCTTTTTCTGTTTATTCCGCTGGAGAAATCAGGTGCTGTCCTCACTCCTCCTGTATGCAGGAGTTTTCAATAGAATTCATTGTAATATTATAAGTCACCTGTTGCTATGAAAACTCTCTGTTGTTTAAGTCCATTAGGAGATTAGTGAGCATCCTTGATTTCCTTCTGTCACAGTGTTACTTTTGTGTCTGGGTGTGAGTCAGCGCTAGTTTGAAGTCATTATAGTTTGTCTGTTTATTAGAGCAGTTGTCATGAATCCAGTTAATTGCGCCCTCATTTCCTGCAGTCTGTGCTGGATTAGACACTAATTAGGGGACCTCATTTCCACGTTTGGCCCTGATGAACGCATGCGGCATCGTGAAGATTGTGATTAAAGGTCTTTTGTCTTTTTGTCTTCCATCGTTCTTTGAGTTTTTCTGCATGAGCTGAACACAAACAATCAAATCTAGATTGTATTCTAGTTGTCTTTGTTCTATACTTAAATACATGAATGCAAATTTGCGAATGTCCGAGCCATGCCAACCAGGATGGCAAGTCAATGGTTGAAAACAACACAACAGCAGTCGACATGATAAAAACAGGGGTGTTGGACTGGCAATTGGCAGCTACGCTCCCATCAGTCTGCCCCTCAGCATCATGTTTTCATCTGGTTGAGCAGTTAAGCGGGTCTTCCACACTGTTCTATCCAAATGTAACATTCAACCTCTTGAGTTTTAGGCTTTGGAAAAGGAAAAACATATAGAGTTTTTTTTTACGTGGCGCAGACACACCGCTTTGGCATCAAACAGCCTGCTGCAATGCACTTGCCTAGTTACCGTTGCTAAGGTCACTAAGGCCAGTAGCTGTTCTGAGGCGGAGCTTACCGGAGACTCAGTTCTGCTCCCATCACCATCGGCAGCTTGTGGAAAGGAAGAGTTCAGGCCAAGCGTGTAGGAGCCGGAGGTATGAATGAAGCAGACTGATGATATTGTGTTTGGCTGAGCAGAAATACCAGCATTTTGCACAAAAGATTTGGGAATTTGTTGTCCTTGAAGAAAATGGAAACAGCTGCCAACCAGACGGTGGGATTGTAATTATAGGGACGCTGGATTAGTGAACGTAATTTATTCACTTACCTAATATTCACAGCCCTCCGAAGCATTAGTCTCATTACGCCAGTCCAGTTGGACTCCATGCTGCTCCTTGTCCTCACCCGTGGTGGCCCGGCTTCGAAAACTAATGAAGGAAAGGCCGAGACCAACCATGTTTTCATGTTTGGTCAGTTGTCTGTTTTTAGGTGAGGCACAGTTCGGAAGAAATAATCTGGAGTTTCATTATCCTCACTGGTGTGAAAGCACCCGTAGAGGATCTCAGTCATACTGTGGGAGGTCAAAGCAGCTCTGGGAAGCCAATCAGGTGGTTCACGCACCTGACCTTAGAGGTGTTCCAGCCACATCCGTCTGGACTGAGAGGGATGGCATTTCTCGGCAGCTCCTGGAACACCTTGGAAAGCCCCAGGGGGAGCTGGAAAGCTTGGCTGCCACAGCGACCCTAATTCACATGCCAGAGCAGAAGAAAATAGATGGATTGATGAATAGGTGAACACTGGCTGTGGGCTGCACTTGAAGCTTTTTTTTGCAGAGAAGTGGAAGTACTGGAAGAAAAGGAGCCTGACTGAAAAAGAGTTTAGCAGGAATGCCAGAAATGAGTTCAGTGGTTCTAAAAAGGCAGACTTGAGGCAGAAACCACACATTTACATTTGCGTGCCCTAAATTGAGGAAGGCGTCGATTTAACCAATGGAAGCAAAGGTGCATGAAACATGAGACATGGAGTGCTCGGATGAACAAACACAATTTTTCAAGTGTCACAGACAATGAAATGGAAAACTAAAAATTCCAGGCATCTTTGGTGTATACACAGTGACACTTCAACCTCACATTTAGCCAGTTAACCATTTATAATGTGTGTCTTTCTCAACATTAAAACAAAGAGCCTTTGCAGACTGACCACCGACTCTTTTTCAAATGAACTCTGTTATACCCCTCCGCAGTCTGCGCAATGGGATTTTCGTCACATGTCAACCACATTTCAACAGAGCAGCACAGAGGATTAAATTCCCTCGCCCTCAAAGACACCCAGGCGAGCGCCTGCCTGCAACCCACCGTCATTTGGTTTTTGGACGGGCTATAATACAATAATAAAGACTGATGGCAGGTAGTCCAGAGGGGATAATAGTGGATGAAAGTGAAATAAAAAAGATGTGATATTTGCTGCTGCCGTTTTATGTCTCCCTCCTGGTCAGTGATAATTCACATTCAGTAGAATCGCCTGGATCTTGTGCTAGATAACTGTGATGTGGTTTGCGTAGGGATATTGACATTATAGGGGCTGTCTAGGGGCGGCCATAAAAACCAAAGGCCTTTGTTGTTGCAGCAACATGGCTGAGGTTGACATGACGGTGAGATCATGTGAAATGTTGCAACGTCAGTCAAAATGTTTTCTTTGCCTGTTGTCAGTGGACAGCAGGGATGTGATGCACTCTCAATATCTGCCTGCAATACGATCAATCACACATACACTGAAGCACGCTGGCGACACAGTAGGATGCAATCCACACCTGTTCATGACGCAATGTGATTCATTCAAGATTTGACAGCAATTTGACATCGCACAATGCGATTTGGTGTGATATGATTTATGACGCCATTAAAAAAAAAAAACAATTCAACACAGTGCAAAGAATTTACAAGCACATATTTGGCTTCGGAACATCACAATTATTTTGTCTTGATTTCATTGTTTTCTGTAAAGCAAACCGGTAAACCCAACTTAAAAAGAACACGCAAGTCGATATGGTGCAGACACAGGATGGTTTCCTACAAAACACTGTGCTCTCCTGTGTTCACTAGTAGTGAAAGATCCTGTGAAAGATCCTGTGAAATACATATATATATGTATATATATATATATATATTTCTGTTTTTTGTATATGTCAATATACGTATGAACTTTTGAAAATCTTTTTTCTTTTCTCCATTTTTCATGATTTCATGATAATTTATTGCAGCCGTTCCCCCAGTGACGCCAGTGCGCCTCCTCATTTCAACAGCAGAACATTTGGCGAAGACGCTTTCAAAGAGTTCCTGCCGCGCTATGTCAGCGTTTCTGCTGTTTACCCGTGCATTTTTCTAATCTGTTGTTCTTGCGCGCATCAAATATGTATTTCTACGACACCTCCAGGGACACAGTTCAGCACACTGTACGCACACTTGGTGACAGTGTTCAGGCTCACATTCATGAGAGACAAGCAGGAAGCACACTCAGTACTCAGCCACTAAACAGTGCATATGCATGAGCACATGCAGTGACAGTCAGGCGCTGAAACTCACACTGACTCAGTGCGTCAACAACAGCGGACTGAAATTAGTGAACTAAGACAGAGAGGTCAAAAGGTCAAACTGGTTGCTAATAATACAATAAAAAGAATTAAAAGAAAAAAAATAAAATAAACATGAATTTACTTGCTGTCAGTTTATCCCATTTCTAATATTTAGTGTATTATATTTTCTCTGTAGCACTTTAACCCCTCTACAGTTCTAAATTGATGGCAAAAAAAAAAAAAAAAAAAAAAGTGGCTCCCAATCAGGAGCCAGCTTTCGTTCACTTTAAATAGCCGGCTCTTAAGAACCGGTTCGTTTGCTAACAACCTATCACTAGTTGTTATCTTAGCTTGGTCAGAAAACTTGTCAAGTGATTCATGTCGTCGTGCCTGAACTGCTCAACGTCACCAATTGTAAAACTTTGAACCATGGTTAACAGTTACTTTCAGGGAAGATGCATTTTCCATCAGCTTCTAAACAACATTTAATGATAAAAGCTAAACACACACTGTGCAATATTATCTCTAGAATTCCACAATAATTGAGAGCTTTTTTTTTTATTTTTATAAATCTTATTCTCTTCACAGCAATTTTAGCAAAACACTAATAATGATTGTTATATGTCATATAACATGTTTTTTTTGTTTTTGTTTTATAACTACTTCTATCTGTACCACTACTACAACTTTACCATCAGGAAAATTTGAGGTGTTGAATTTGAGAAGTTAGAAAATACTACTGAGTTCATATTTTTGTTAAATCTTTGAAAAAATGTTCAAACAACTTTTGTGCCGGGAAAAGTTAGCTCAATGCGATGTAAATACAAGGTCACGGTGTGAACGTTAAAAGAAGTTGAGAAAAAGAAAAGAAAAAAGAAATACAAAAAATACAAAGCATCGGGGTATTGAGTTTGTGGTCGCAGTCTAAGGGGAATGACAGGCCTCAGTCATTCAGACTGCCAAAGACTGTGCAGTCAGAGAGAAACCAGTGCAGCAGGAAAATGCACCCTGGGATTACAGCCACCACTCTAAAACGATCAGCTCGGTGCATTCGGAGGAAACTGGAGTCTGATGTTTCATGTGCGGCATCAACCCGGCAGACTTGTGATTATTCCTCGTCTGTGTGCCAGAAACCTCCAGGGACAGCAGAGGGCCTCTAGTGCAGCGTAAAGAATGGGAAGGATTGTGCATCAGCAGTCTCAGGTGCTGGACTTTGTCTCTGAAGGAGAGGGGATGACATCCCAACATTTTGTTCGCATCAGTACCGAATACCAAAGTCGGCCAACTGAAGAGGCCGCTCTTCTAAACCTGGGCTGCTCTAAATAGTCAAGTCCAAAGTTGATTTGTGTCTGAGAATGACCAGGCCGAGGACTGATGGATTTGTACTCAGTGTTACGCCCCAGTCCAGTCCAGGGGGTCTGAGACATAGCATGAAAAGGCTCCTTTTCCCCCAAGTCCCAATCAGCCAGACACAGGTTAGTTTACAAAAATAATGACAACTGGTTTACTTAAACCAAAAAGTTGGATTCACAAAAGAAATGGCGATAAAACATAGATTGAGCTGTAGGCTCCGGGGCGGACCAAGGCCAAAATAGCAAACAAAAGGTCTCCTGACTGAGAGGCCACAACGCTGAACTAACCAAACCAAGAGAAACAAATGACAAATAACTCACCTCCCTATTTAAAAAAAAAAAAAAACAGGAGAAAACTACACAACAGAAATGGCAGTCCAGCCCGACTGCTCAGAGTCTGAAATCAGAAGGAAAAGGATGTGTGGCCGGTTGGGAGAAGAGGAGGAGGAGGAGGAGGAAGAGGAGTGCCGGCTGCCATCCCTTTCTCTCTGGTGGTGTCCCAGCTGCAGCCAATAAGGGGCCGGGGTGTGTGGAACTTTCCACCAATCACAGCACGCCTATTCTGCATACAACATTGGCAGAAACGGAAGAGAAAAAACAAAACAAAACAGAGGACACACACACACACACACACACACACACACACACACACACACACACACACACACACACACACACAAGCTAAAACAAAATGGCTGCAATCACAGCATCAACAACACAACACATCCTGATTGAGCAGCAAGAAAGAGACAATGGCGGATTCTATAAAATCATAAAGGTGCCAACAAAGATTAGAGACGTGCAAAAAAAAATGTTACACTGTCACATGCAATTTCACTTTTATGCAAAGCTCTTCATTCCTTAAAAAGTAAGTCATGCATTTGAATGTTGCTCACGCACTCAATGTAAATGGAATTTCTATAGGTGCTTGCAACCATAGCAGACTTTTTATTCCTCAATAAATTCTTTTTCTGCCTCTTTTTGGAAAAAAAAAAGAACATTTATAAGGATTTGGTTAATCAAATGCCTGAGAGTGTTTCTGGCAGCAGGATGCATTGATTTAATTCAATTGTTAACGAGTGATAAGTTTTATACAAGCTGTTGGGCTCTTGTGTTGTGTTTTTTTTTCTTCTTTGTCCCAGGGCTTCTTCATGAACAGAATTGTTAATCTCAATAAAGGTTAAATAAAGGTCAAAAAAAAAAAAAAAAGAAGAAGTAAGAATGCGAAATTGCAGTTTGTTGCAAAGGTGTCCGGTCGACAGTTTTTCAGACATCTCTTTCAACATAGTGTTCAGTGATTATTAGTATTTTTCTTTTCAGCTGTGGAGCTCACTCTTACTCACTCTTACTCACTCTTGCTCACTCTCGCATTTTGACTCAGTGGCCGTGTGAAGAAATGCAGCAGTTGTATGATATTGGTGGGGCTATTTGTTATGCGTGTGCTCGACCCTAGAAGCTTCGCAGGCCAATTTTTTTTTTTTTTTATCACCTTATATTTCACAATGATGGAAATGGCATATTGCCCCTTTAACTTTGGGTGTGATGCCACAAACCACCTGACCAGCTCTTCAGAATCTTGAATCTGGAGGCTGCTCGGATACAACTCAGCTACACGACAGATCGTACAGGAATGTTGGTCCTGCGTGGGCACAAT
This sequence comes from Thamnaconus septentrionalis, assembly GCA_009823395.1. Taxonomy (NCBI): domain Eukaryota; kingdom Metazoa; phylum Chordata; class Actinopteri; order Tetraodontiformes; family Monacanthidae; genus Thamnaconus; species Thamnaconus septentrionalis. The sequence goes on along the minus strand of CM020501.1, from coordinate 33,571,438 downwards.
TCCCGCTTTCCCCCGGCGTAGTTGTACCCACACCTCGTCAGTGCAATTCCCAATTACTGCCACAGCACAGCAACCAGGCCAAAGATTACATTTCAAAGAAGATCAGGGGCTTGTACCTACAGTTATCAATTCAATCATTGATAATTGATGATGATAATAATAATAATGATAAAAACAACTGTACTGGCATCACTTTCTAAGAAGGTCTATTGTAGAATGTAATTGCAAATGACGACCTGACAAGATTCATGATAAGAATGTTGGGCATAACATACTGTGTAACAAGCTCATCATTCGTAATATTTCATACCTTCATGGCAAATGGGTGTAATTGCATTATTATTATTTTTTTTCCCCGAGGATTTATATCTGCCAAGCAGGTATGGAGCTATAAGAAGTCATGTTACATCCACCATTTTATTATCCGTCATGAAACTTGGCATGTGATTGTGATCATTTGCAACACGCTTTAGTATAGTACCGTGAATGCATCATCATGCCTTCAACCCATGAATGCTTCTCATGATAACTAAGCAATACATTTTAAGAGAAAGTGTTTGCCACATTCAAGTTGTCACATTACTACACACACATAGAGAAGTAACATGACAAAAAGCAACATCCCAACCACCTCCAGAACAAGCGGGCATGAGAGCTCCACATGTAAAAGGATTTTTTTTTTTAGACATTTCCGAGCCAGTGAGCTGTGGATGATGCTGAAAGCCTTTCATTTGGGTTGAGGCTTGCTCAGCTCAGAGACACAATGCCACAGCGCACAGTTAACATGAAGTGTGCGCCTCCGAGCGTGGCCTTCCGTGGGTCACTGTTTGATATCTTTTATCCCAAATCACCACAGCGACCGGGGCGCAATGAACTCGGCGGTTGTCGAGTGAAAGGATTATCTGCGGCAGTGCAGACATTCGGCGATACGAGAAAGCAAAGTGTTTTGGGATGGAAGTTTCAGCCTTTATCGATGCTCCTGATGCCATCGTGACGGGGAGACATTTCTAACCTTTTTTCATTGCCGGAGTGACTCTGCAAAGAAAAAAAAATAATGTGTAAGATGTAACCCTAACAACTGTTGGAGCAGTAGAATGGATGCGGAGGAGGAAAGGTAGGGAAACGCTGCCAACAGAAGTTGTCATAAAGAGAAGATGTGCAGGTTCTTGTTTGATGCCTGCAAGATTAAATGTCAAAGGTCTGAGATCCTCTGGCTGTTTCCAATGTTGTGACAGTTGCTTCAGGAAAAAGATTTTCTTTTGAAATTTATCATGCTGAATCTTTGAAAAACGTGCTTCGGCGTCCCCCCAGACAGAGGCTGCCAAATGATGTGTTCTGCACTGAGGGAAGAGTGGAAGTAGCAGCATAGAAACAGCCAGGAAACATAGAAAAGGAGTGGAGTTCTCATCCTTGCTACGACCGCCAACGACTGTTTGGCCTTGGACTACAAACACAATCCTCACAAATACATACACCATAGAAAAGTGTTTTTATGGAGCCCCAGGGGGGCCATGAGGCAAAAAAAAAAAAAAAAAAGAGTTGGGGAAAAAAAGAGACTAAAAGTTAACTATCTCGGGATCCTGAGATAACTTTTCAAGGTCAATGTACTTCTGGAGCAGCTTGAGATTGATGCACTTCCAGAGATTAGTTCGGCAACCATCGGCATAGCTTAGCGGCAATGTGGAAGCATGGAGGAGGATTTGGAGGACTACCTTCGCGCCAGAGAGGTCTCACAGGAGAATTTAGGGAGAATGACTGCTCCATTGTTGTTCTTGTCTTCAGTGACAACCTAACTGATCCGGAGGAACATTAACGTCACTACGGAGTCCCCGAGGGGATTCATTCAGATCAGGGAAAAAAAATATTAACGTATCTCGGTATCTCCAGGTAGGTAAGTCGGGATCCTGACTTAGTTATCTCAGGATCATGAGATAAGTGGTCTCTTTTTTTCCCCACCTCTTTTTTTTTTTTTTTTTTTGCCCCATGTCCCCTCTGGGGCTCCGTAATGTTTCAACCTTTTATGAGCCACGGCACATTTTTTACATTGAAAAAAAAAAATAAATAAAAATAAAAAAAAATCACACTTCAAACCAGAAATGACATTTTTTAACCAAATAATGACAATATAGTCTCTTAATTTATTTATACTCGCCCAGTGTGATACCTGGGCCTGTTTAGAAGTGAACGCTGGTATCCTGGAAGGAAAAGAGGGAGGAAAATAGTCTTACTTTCCTTTTAAAGCACTGTCACTCGACAACAGAATGTTATTTTTTTTAGTCCAAAGAAGTGAAATTGGATCATTTTTCATGGCAAATTATCTCATGGTACACTTGTGTGCTGCGGCTTTCAAAATGATCATTGTTACTTTATTGATGCCAGGTTTTAGGCACTGTGAAAGAAAGTGGCTGATGGCATGAGTTGAAGTAAAGCAAATTTTAATTGAAAAAAATATTTCAACCGTCCTTTTTTACTATAATTTCCTCTAGCGCAACAACACCGTACACTCCTTTGAAGGACACTTTAAAAATGAAAGAAAAAAACATCAAAATGACTTATTTATTTTCATGCTTTATTCAGTCTGCATCAATTGTAGATTCGCTCATGAATCACTCATCAGTCTCAACAGGAAAATCAAACATGTAGTATCCATTGAATGTCAAAACACACAATGCGTTTGCTGTTCAATATTTGATCGCAAATAAAGATGGTGGTGTTACAACCCACTTCGTGTCTAGGGGGAGAAGGCTTGCAACAAAAGGACAAACAAGAGGCGCGTTGATCGCCGTTGCCAAAGACTGGTAAATTTAATGAATCAACAGAACCAAAACTCAACAACAGGGAAAAGGGCGGCGGGTGGCGTCAAACCAATAAACCAATAAAAAGAGAACACCGTTACAAAACTGAGACCCGAAGGGAAACGGCTTATTTCTCCCCAAGAACGACACGAGAGGGATAAACCCCATCATGAACCCCAAAGGAAACCAAAAGCTCAGCCTAGGAGCCCGATTATTCCCCAACAAATCTCACACACGAAGTTAGCGGCTAATCAGCACAAACAAACACCAGTGTCGAAGTCGAACGGACACACAAGTCCAAACGACATGCGTGGGGGCTAACAGCCGCAACCAGGCTGAGCCCCGGTGCTCAGGGACACGGCTGCCTTTAATGCCTCCGCTTCCGGGGACTCCGTCTGACCATTGGCGACGCAGGTGGCGGCGATCAGCCAATCACCCGGTGGGCGGAGCCAGGAACTCGTGGTGGCAGTATAAACAGTTCTAGTGTGATCATGTGATTTTGTAGCTGCAGCTACGCTCTTTGCTGCTGAAATATGTCCAGGGTAAATTTGCGTGATTCGTCGGTTGCTGCAGAATTACACTTTGCAGAACATTCCATGTTGCAAATGTGTTTGGTGGAATTTAGGGGTCAGTGAGCCTAAGAGGCAGAGCAGCAGGAGAGCCTTCTGTGGTTGACCCCTCTTATGTCCCAGCGCAATAAAATGTAAATAAAAACAACAACAACAACACACCATAAAAAAACCAACATACTTCAAGTGAGGTATGTAAAATTAAACTTTTTTTTAAAATTTTCTAAATGGAAATTGTAGTTGTGTTATTTTTTTGTTCACATTGTAATTGAATTGCACTTTTGTCCTCGGTACGTAATTCTGAGTGCACAAACATATTCAAATGAGATGTGCTATGACTCTGAATACTACACTGACATACACAAACTCATACATTATGTAAAAGAGGCACAGAAACGCGAACATATTTTATAGACACAGTGCCAACCGACCTCGGGTCCTAGAGTTGCAGAGTGAAACTTAGAAAAGCCTTGAAATATTGTTTACTTTGCCATATGTTTTCAATGTGAACTTCTGCATTGCTCCCCCGAGCAATTTCAGAATTGCTCACACTTTCCCATTTTGTATAGCAACCAGCTGTTCCGCTCTCGCCGATGCTGACTGAAATAGACGGTGAAAGTAAATAGCTGTAGGTCTAAATACAGAAACTCCTTAAGTAAACATCATTTTTAATCTTTACATTCATTAAAATTCATTTTCACAAGCTGCTCGAAAGCAGCTTGTGTCAATTAAACAAAACTATCTATTCACGGCTCTTGTGTGCCCAGGTGTGGTTTGCAGGATATGCGAAGGCAACTGTAAGAGCACAAAGATGAGGGCTACAGATTTTCCGTTTCATCTGAGACGCTGCACAGGTGGCAATAAAGCAGAAAACCATAGTGATAGTGCAATGCAGTCAGACAGTATTACATCAAAGTGTGACGGAACACTTAAATATTTTAACAGTAAGAGAAATGCCAGCCGCTCTGCACACATTTAAATGCCCCCAGGACCATATTGTTATTTCCTTGCATTCGTATGAGTTGACTGTGGTCCCGGCGGAGCTTTGCCGCCTGCAAAACAATCTTCACATGTCCATCTGTAGTCACAAAGTGTGTATTATAGCACGGCCATTTGTGTCCCATCCCGTCAACACAATATGTCACGTCTCACACCTCCTGGGGCGTCCACAGTGCCTCGTTTATTTATTTTAAACTGAACTTTAATTCTGAGTGGGAAAACTGGTTATGTGCTGCATAAACACGCACATCAATTATAGAGAGCAAGAGACATTCACAGCTCTTTTTTCTCTTTATTGCCCCCTGCAAAACGTTGCTTTGGTTTGGACAGTAAATGTTCGCTGCGTTGTTGCGCAACTGCTCTCTCTATCGTAATCTGCAATTTCTCATTTCGTGCTTTGCCTTGGGCAGATCAAAGCCTCTTTGTGCGGGAGAGGAGGAATCCCAGAGGGGTGCATACGAGTAATACTACACACAGAGTCACAAATATGCAATCACGCACACAAAACATAGCTAGACACTTTATGATTCACAATAATCCGAGCTATAATTAAAACTCACATCCACTCTTTTGGCAGTGTATGCATGAAAACATGCTCTGCTTATCATCTTTTAAAAAGCTGAGGTACACAAAATCATGGACAGAAGGTTTACGAAGGACAACGGCTGAGGAAATATGTAATAGAAAAAAAAAATCAATGTGATTACAACACCTACATTAGTATGTTGCAGCAATTAACACAATTATTCCTTTTTTTTTTTTTTAACTTTTAGTCATGAACAGATTTGATGGTTGCCATCATGGCGTTGTTTGGATGGCAACCAAGGAGGACTGGTAGCTAAGATTCTAACCTGGGTCATACCAAGACCATGAGAGCCGCTGCCTTCATGTGCTTGGTTGAGGGCCTCAGATCACTAAATGATTCCAAAGCACGTCAACGCTAGCGTTCACTGGTGCCCACGTTATTAATTCAGCTTGTTTTGTTTCACCATCAGAAACAAAAGGCTGAAGTACTGTGTTCGATTGTGTCCCAATTGGCCCCCGGTTCACGAGACCGTGGGCGGAGTCGACGCGGTAAAGCGGGACAATGTTTTCGACTGCATTATTTCTGTGCGATACACAACAGCGCAGCGATGGACAAAGTAGAGGTTGTTTTCATACCTGCTGCTCGGTCTGTGGTCGCTTCTCTGTTCAAGAAAGAAGAGTTTTCCTCACTGAAAGTCACAGTTGATCATTTATGCAGGCATTCATCATTTCTTGTTTCGTTTTCTGGGAGAGTAAAGGTGTAGTTCAACCTTTATATTCTCACCAAAAGTAAACACGAGACAGATACAACGGGAAATAGCATTTATTGAAACACAACCAGACAGTAAACACGCCTCCTTATTTGAAATAGCTGCCCTAGCGAGCCACGGACGACTTTATGCCGCGGTGTTCGAGGCTTCCTCGCGGCGAAGAGCCACGCCCTCTCGACGAATCCGTATTTCCTCTCGTCTCGAGACTCCTCGGATTCCCGAACTTAACGCGCCTCACGCAGGAGCAACTCGGTTTGTTCCGAGCGCTTCGCCGTTTGCCGCTCGGCGTTTCCGCGAATATGGTTGAACACACTCGCGAACACGGAAGTTCCGTGTGGAAGGAGTTGGCGTCGATGTCCGCTCCGACAGGGAAAATCGACGAGGACACTGAGCCAATCCAGTGCCCTGCTCGTCGCTACGTCACCACTAAACTCGCCTCGTCTCGCTTGGCCCCTGGGGGATTGAGGTACCTAACGGCACCTCCTACAACCGTGTAGCGGCCAGTGGGGCCGCTCTACAACCGGACCGTGGCGAGGCGGTGCTATGGGGACGCCCCCTATGTTGTAAACAGGCACAATCCATTTAAATAAAATGACAAGAAAAGTACAGTTTTGGCCTTTGTGTTATACATTCTAATTCACCTGCAGTGAAAATAAAACCTACGGATATGGCCAAATATGGTATCACCTAGTTCCTTAGAAAACATCTAACTTACTATTAATTATGACACTCATTAGGTTTCATCTGCAGTTTTCCACGTCCCAATCTTTGATAGCAAACAGCTCCTACTGAACCATGATGGAGACTGCATTCTGTATTATACTTCACTAATTATTTGCTCAATTGTTAGGGTACTTCCTCCTTTATTAATCTGTATTGTTCCTAGCTGTTGAAGGTGATAAATTGTGTTTTTTGTACCTATACTTTTCACATTTTTTGGGTTTGTTGAGGCCATAAAAAGACCTTAAAATGCATCATTATTGACTTGTAAAATGGCGTGAATAGGCTCTTTTCTATTCACGATCTGTGTGGAATAACAGGAAAATGTGCAGCTCTATGTAGCAACAGAGATAAACTCGATTGGCTGCAATAATTACCTTCAGAAAATCCATGTCTTAATTATTTGCCATAATCTGGCATGCTCTTCTAGTTTTCACTGTGTTTGCTGAGCGTAATTGACCACAGTTGTAATGCGAACAGAGCTGAAGTTAGCAGTTTGCAAAATGAGACCCTTTAAAAGTTTACACGAGGCTTCCATTTGGTAATAGATGCTGCATTTTAACATGTGCAGAAGAAACTCGCTGACGAGGGTAGGCTTTCCTATCGTCAAGACTTGAAGAAAGACTTTTTCTGATATGTTGGAAAATCATGACAGTGACAACCTTTTTCATGTCTTCATTACTTACTTACACATTGAACAGTTGGCGTATTTTTTCTATGATATGGCCATTTAGTTTAGAAACATGTCATACTTTGACATAACTTCACTGCCATAAATTATTGTTGACACAAATGATTATGTCTATACTTCTGAAAAGAATCTGCCTTCACTCCTCGGCCCTCCCACTGCGGGCTGAGTGCGCTGTGGAAGGCATGAAGCCTGTCTCTATGGGCCATCCTTAATTAGCTTTTTTTTTTGCAATCCCTTCCCAATTAAAGGCACTCATCCGGTACTCTAAAATCGTAAGTGGGAGAAGGCATGATTAAATCTTCAATGGGGACTGATTTGAGCTTTTGTGAGCATGTTTGTTTTGCACCTATTTCAGTCTTGCCAAGCTCACAAACTGCTTTTTGTTGGCTTAAGAGATATGAGATGAAAACGGACAAACCTTGAAGGGCGGAAATTCATTCTTGTTCCACTGGTAAATTTCAACATTTTGTAGTACATACACCAAAACTGTCCCTTTGCATATCCTAAGCAGCACTTGGAGAAGCAAGCTCCAAGTGTCAAATTGACATACACTGAAGCTCAGATTTTACTGTATTCTCACACTGATGGGAGGTCACAGAAACTTGCAGGCTGTCAGAAGCAGGATTCGAACCCACGCCTCCAGGAGAGACTGCGACCTGAACGCAGCACCTTAGACTGCTCGGCCATTCTGACACAAGCCATTAATAAGATCTCGAGCACAAAGGTAGCATAAAAGGGCCTCTATACCCTTTCACTCGAGTGAGCACCGACATTTGGAGATGTCAAGGTCATTGAGAGAAGAGTTGCACACGGTTGTGTTTGTAATGTCAGAAAAGATTAAGGATTCGGTACGGCTCTCTTCCTCCCAAAGGTTCCACCGAGACTTGAACTCGGATCACTGGATTCAGAGTCCAGAGTGCTGACCATTACACCATGGAACCCTGTAGGAAACTTGGTTCCTAATTGCATGTAAATAACTGTTTCTTGACACATTTGGAGATGTCAAAATCACTGTGAGTAGAGTTGCACACAGTTGGTTGGATTTGTAATGTCAGAAAAAGTTTAGGATTCTTCACGGCTTATTTTCTTCCCAAGGTTCCACCGAGACTTGAACTCGGATTACTGGATTCAGAGTCCAGAGTGCTGACCATTATGTAGCACTGGTGTCACACCGCTAACTGCACCACTGGGCCAAGTCTAGATTCTGATGAGTGGGGAGCAATAATTCAGACACAGAGACCGCAACTTTAAATGTAAAGGCCGGCAATTTACTGAACACAATATAAGAAAATACAGTATAAACAAAATATCAAAAATACTCTGCAGGTTCTAAAGTGTTTCAAAAGGAAATAAAAAATAAAGAAACATTTTACGCTTTCTTTTCCCTTTTTTGTTCAACTGAGGTTTTTTTTTTTTTTTATATATAAAGCTAATTTAAGCTAAGTTTAATTAGTTTTTTTTATTTTATTCCTAGGTTTGACCTATTTGGGAACTATTTTAATCTCTGAGTTAACTCTGTTTTGATCTCTCTTTTTTTTTATAGGAAAAAAAGGAAAACCTTCAATTCGAAGCTGGGTGGACCACAAATACAATTACATGCAAGAAATGAGCGAATAATCACAAGTTTGTTTGATACAACACAAGTAGCTCAAGTAACTGGCTATAATCAAAGTTAAAAAAAAAAAAATGATAGTCACAGTTGTTTCAGTTCGATAAAAATAACAAAAAGTTTCCTTTCACTCCCACCGCTCTGGCAGCGTGTTACCGTCTTTCTCACTGCTGCGCTGGAGAAGAGAGACGGTGGAATCTTAGTCCTGGGTGTGGCTCGCCATCTTCTTCCGGTCCGCACGCGGCTGCATGCACCCCGATCTCCGAATCCCAGCACAAAAACCTGACCTGCGTAGCAGGTCACACACAAAACAAATGAATCCAATTCTGCAGATCACACAACAAAACTGTTCTGTCTCTCTGTCTCTTCAGTTTTACAGCCGCAGCGCCACCGCTACGGAGCTTCTAATTCCCCAAAATGGCGGCGGAGCAATTTCTTTTAACTCGCCGCTCCGACTCAGGCAAAAATTAATCACAGCTCACACTTACACAGGACACATACAGTTCAACATCTTTCTCAATCCTTATAATCCAAACAATAACTGGTGACGGTTTATGACACAGCTTGAATGGCTGAGTTTAGCATTAGCTCTTCGCTAAAAAAAACAACAACAGATCGACACGGTAAAAACACAACAAAAATACGACAGAACTCACCGAAACCAGTGTCACTCACTCTCCACACAATCCCCGTCCGTTCCCGACCCGGGAAGTTGTGTTGTTGTTTTTTTTTGGGCTCTAAAACGTCTTTTTCCGTTATGTTCTTACTCGTGTTTTACCGCTCGTTCTCTCTGCTGTCTTCTTTGGTCTGTGTGTAACCGTAGCTGCACGTCATGCAGGTGCTGCGTTTGAGGTCGCTCGTCCCAAAAGGGGCAGCGGCGGAATTGCCTGAATGTATATTATTATTATTTTTTATTATTATTATTATTATTATTATTATTATTATTATTATTAAACATTTTAATTAACCCATGAATTAATTACTGTTGAATGATTTTTTTTTTCTTTTACTTATTCAATTTTTTATAGATTATTTATTCCTATTTATTCCACATTTTTGGCATGGGTTACAATTACACCATGGAACCCGTAGGAATCTTTGTTCCCAATTTCATGAAAATAACCGTTTTTGAATGTGTTTGGTATCGCTATATTTGCTATGTAAGACAGTTATTGGCAGAACATGGGTATCTTCACTGTTCTTTAATAGGTCTGCAGGGATTGTTGAGAAAGGTACATTATATTGAAGAGTAATCAACGTAAAAGTCTGATTTCACCCCTTGATGGGTGTTCACAGAGACTTGTAGGCTGTCAGAAATGGGATTCGAACCCACGCCTCCAGGAGAGACTGCGACCTGAACGCAGCGCCTTAGACCGCTCGGCCATTCTGACACAAGAACCCTGTTAAATTTGGAATAAAACATAACAAAATTAAACAAAACAAATCATCCTGAAGATTAATTGGATGTCGAGTACAAAGGTAGCATAAAAGGGCCTCTATACCCTTTCACTCGAGTGAGCACCGAGATTTGGAGATGTCAAGGTCATTGAGAGTAGAGTTGCACACGGTTGTGTTTGTAATGTTAGAAAAGATTCAGGATTTGGTACTGCTCTCTTTCTCCCCAAGGTTCCACCGAGACTTGAACTCAGATCACTCGATTCAGAGTCCAGAGTGCTGACCATTACACCATGGAACCCTATAGTAAACTTGGTTCCTAATTGCATGTAAATAACCGTTTCTTGACACATTTGGAGATTTCAAAATCACTGTGAGTAGAGTTGCACACAGTTGGTTGTGTTTGTAATGTCAGAAAAAGTTGATGATTCATCACTCCTTATTTTCTTCCCAAGGTTCCACCGAGACTTGAACTCGGATCACTGGATTCAGAGTCCAGAGTGCTGACCATTACACCATGGAACCCTGTATGAATCTTTGTTTCCAATTTCATGAAAATAACCGTTTTTGAATGTGTTTGGTGTCGCTATATTTGCTATGTAAGACAGTTATTGGCAGAACATGGGTATTTTCACTGTTCATTCAAAGGTCATTCCACATTCTGCTGCTTCAACACGCAAACAGCTAAGTTTGCAGGGATTGTTGAGAAAGGTACATTATATTGAAGAGTAATCAACGTAAAAGTCTGATTTCACCCCTTGATGGGTGGTCACAGAAATTGGAAGGCTGTCAGAAGTGGGATTCGAACCCACGCCTCCAGGAGAGACTGCGACCTGAACGCAGCGCCTTAGACCGCTCGGCCATTCTGACACAAGAACCCGCTCACTATATCTTGGTCTTGACCATGTCGAGTACAAAGGTAGCATAAAAGGGCCTCTATACTCTTTCACTCGAGTGAGCACCGACATTTGGAGATGTCAAGGTCATTGAGAGAAGAGTTGCACACGGTTGTGTTTGTAATGTCAGAAAAAGTTGATGATTCATCACTCCTTATTTTCTTCCCAAGGTTCCACCGAGACTTGAACTCGGATCACTGGATTCAGAGTCCAGAGTGCTGACCATTACACCATGGAACCTTTGTTTCCAATTTCATGAAAATAACCGTTTTTGAATGTGTTTAGTGTCGCTATATTTGCTATGGGAGACAGTTATTGGACGAACATGGGTATTTTCACTGTTCTTTAATGGGTCATTCCACATTCTGCTGTGTCAACACGCAAACAGCTAAGTTTGCAGGGATTGTTGAGAAAGGTACATTATATTGAAGAGTAATCAACGTAAAAGACTGATTTCTGTCAGAAGTGGGATTTGAACCCACGCCTCCAGGAGAGACTGCGACCTGAACGCAGCGCCTTAGACCGCTCGGCCATTCTGACACAAGAACCCTGTTAAATTTGGAAAAAAACATAACAAAATTAAACAAAACAAATCATCCTGAAGATTAATTAGATGTCGAGTACAAAGGTAGCATAAAAGGGCCTCTATACCCTTTCACTCGAGTGAGCACCGACATTTGGAGATGTCAAGGTCATTGAGAGAAGAGTTGCACACAGTTGGTTGGATTTGTAATGTCAGAAAAAGTTGAGGATTTGGTACTGCTCTCTTTCTCCCCAAGGTTCCACCGAGACTTGAACTCGGATCACTGGATTCAGAGTCCAGAGTGCTGACCATTACACCATGGAACCCTGTAGTAGACTTAGTTCCTAATTGCATGAAAATAACCGTTTCTTGACACATTTGGAGATTTCAAAATCACTGTGAGTAGAGTTGCACACAGTTGGTTGGATTTGTAATGTCAGAAAAAGTTGAGGATTTGGTACTGCTCTCTTTCTCCCCAAGGTTCCACCGAGACTTGAACTCGGATCACTGGATTCAGAGTCCAGAGTGCTGACCATTACACCATGGAACCCTGTAGGAGTCTTGGTTCCCAATTTCATGAAAATAACCGTTTTTGAATGTGTTTGGTGTCGCTATATTTGCTATGGGAGACAGTTATTGGCAGAACATGGGTATCTTCACTGTTCTTTAATAGGTCTGCAGGGATTGTTGAGAAAGGTACATTATATTGAAGAGTAATCAACGTAAAAGTCTGATTTCACCCCTTGATGGGTGGTCACAGAAACTTGCAGGCTGTCAGAAGTGGGATTCGAACCCACGCCTCCAGGAGAGACTGCGACCTGAACGCAGCGCCTTAGACCGCTCGGCCATTCTGACACAAGAACCCTGTTAAATTTGGAATAAAACATAACAAAATTAAACAAAACAAATCATCCTGAAGATTAATTGGATGTCGAGTACAAAGAGTTATAGAGGTAGCATAAAAGGGCCTCTATACTCTTTCACTGGAGTGAGCACCGACATTTGGAGATGTCAAGGTCATTGAGAGAAGAGTTGCACACGGTTGTGTTTGTAATGTCAGAAAAGATTAAGGATTTGGTACTGCTCTCTTTCTCCCCAAGGTTCCACCGAGACTTGAACTCGGATCACTGGATTCAGAGTCCAGAGTGCTGACCATTACACCATGGAACCCTGTAGGAAACTTGGTTCCTAATTGCATGTAAATAACTGTTTCTTGACACATTTGGAGATTTCAAAATCACTGTGAGTAGAGTTGCACAGAGTTGGTTGGATTTGTAATGTCAGAAAAAGTTTAGGATTCTTCACAGCTTATTTTCTTCCCAAGGTTCCACCGAGACTTGAACTCGGATCACTGGATTCAGAGTCCAGAGTGCTGACCATTACACCATGGAACCCTGTAGGAATCTTTGTTTCCAATTTCATGAAAATAACTGTTTTTGAATGTGTTTGGTGTCGCTATATTTGCTATGGGAGACAGTTATTGGACGAACATGGGTATTTTCACTGTTCTTTAATAGGTCATTCCACATTCTGCTGTGTCAACACACAAAAAGCTAAGTTTGCAGGGATTGTTGAGAAAGGTACATTATATTGAAGAGTAATCAACGTAAAAGTCTGATTTCACCCCTTGATGGGTTGTCACAGAAACTTGCAGGCTGTCAGAAGTGGGATTCGAACCCACGCCTCCAGGAGAGACTGCGACCTGAACGCAGCGCCTTAGACCACTCGGCCATTCTGACACAAGAACCCCCTCACCTTATCTTGGTCTTGACCATGTCAAGTACAACGGTAGCATAAAAGGGCCTCTATACTCTTTCACTCGAGTGAGCACCGACATTTGGAGATGTCAAGGTCATTGAGAGAAGAGTTGCACACGGTTGTGTTTGTAATGTCAGAAAAAGTTGATGATTCATCACTCCTTATTTTCTTCCCAAGGTTCCACCGAGACTTGAACTCGGATCACTGGATTCAAAGTCCAGAGTGCTGACCATTACACCATGGAACCCTGTAGGAGTCTTGGTTCCCAATTTCATGAAAATAACCGTTTTTGAATGTGTTTGGTGTCGCTATATTTGCTATGGGAGACAGTTATTGGCAGAACATGGGTATCTTCACTGTTCTTTAATAGGTCTGCAGGGATTGTTGAGAAAGGTACATTATATTGAAGAGTAATCAACGTAAAAGTCTGATTTCACCCCTTGATGGGTGGTCACAGAAACTTGCCGGCTGTCAGAAGTGGGATTCGAACCCACGCCTCCAGGAGAGACTGCGACCTGAACGCAGCGCCTTAGACCGCTCGGCCATTCTGACACAAGAACCCTGTTAAATTTGGAAAAAAACATAACAAAATTAAACAAAACAAATCATCCTGAAGATTAATTGGATGTCGAGTACAAAGAGGTATAGAGGTAGCATAAAAGGGCCTCTATACCCTTTCACTGGAGTGAGCACCGACATTTGGAGATGTCAAGGTCATTGAGAGAAGAGTTGCACACGGTTGTGTTTGTAATTTCAGAAAAGATTAAGGATTTGGTACTGCTCTCTTTCTCCCCAAGGTTCCACCGAGACTTGAACTCGGACCACTGGATTCAGAGTCCAGAGTGCTGACCATTACACCATGGAACCCTGTAGTAAACTTGGTTCCTAATTGCATGTAAATAACTGTTTCTTGACACATTTGGAGATTTCAAAATCACTGTGAGTAGAGTTGCACAGAGTTGGTTGGATTTGTAATGTCAGAAAAAGTTTAGGATTCTTCACAGCTTATTTTCTTCCGAAGGTTCCACCGAGACTTGAACTCGGATCACTGGATTCAGAGTCCAGAGTGCTGACCATTACACCATGGAACCCTGTAGGAATCTTTGTTTCCAATTTCATGAAAATAACCGTTTTTGAATGTGTTTGGTGTCGCTATATTTGCTATGGGAGACAGTTATTGGACGAACATGGGTATTTTCACTGTTCTTTAATAGGTCATTCCACATTCTGCTGTGTCAACACACAAAAAGCTAAGTTTGCAGGGATTGTTGAGAAAGGTACATTATATTGAAGAGTAATCAACGTAAAAGTCTGATTTCACCCCTTGAAGGGTGGTCACAGAAATTGGCAGGCTGTCAGAAGTGGGATTCGAACCCACGCCTCCAGGAGAGACTGCGACCTGAACGCAGCGCCTTAGACCGCTCGGCCATTCTGACACAAGAACCCTGCTAAATTTGGAATAAAACATAACAAAATTAAACAAAACAAATCATCCTGAAGATTAATTGGATGTCGAGTACAAAGGTATAGGCATAAAAGGGCCTCTATACTCTTTCACTGAGTGAGCACCGACATTTGGAGATGTCAAGGTCATTGAGAGAAGAGTTGCACACGGTTGTGTTTGTAATGTCAGAAAAGATTCAGGATTTGGTACTGCTCTCTTTCTCCCAAGGTTCCACCGAGACTTGAACTCAGATCACTCGATTCAGAGTCCAGAGTGCTGACCATTACACCATGGAACCCTGTAGTAAACTTGGTTCCTAATTGCATGTAAATAACTGTTTCTTGACACATTTGGAGATTTCAAAATCACTGTGAGTAGAGTTGCACACAGTTGGTTGGATTTGTAATGTCAGAAAAAGTTTAGGATTCTTCACAGCTTATTTTCTTCCCAAGGTTCCACCGAGACTTGAACTCGGATCACTGGATTCAGAGTCCAGAGTGCTGACCATTACACCATGGAACCCTGTAGGAATCTTTGTTTCCAATTTCATGAAAATAACTGTTTTTGAATGTGTTTGGTGTCGCTATATTTGCTATGTGGAGACAGTTATTGGACGAACATGGGTATTTTCACTGTTCTTTAATAGGTCATTCCACATTCTGCTGTGTCAACACACAAAAAGCTAAGTTTGCAGGGATTGTTGAGAAAGGTACATTATATTGAAGAGTAATCAACGTAAAGTCTGATTTCACCCTTGATGGGTTGTCACAGAAACTTGCAGGCTGTCAGAAGTGGGATTCGAACCCACGCCCCAGGAGAGACTGCGACCTGAACGCAGCGCCTTAGACCACTCGGCCATTCTGACACAAGAACCCCTCACCTTATCTTGGTCTTGACCATGTCAAGTATAGAGGTAGCATAAAAGGGCCTCTATACTCTTTCACTGGAGTGAGCACTGACATTTGGAGATGTCAAGGTCATTGAAAGAAGAGTTGCACACTGTTGTGTTTGTAATGTCAGAAAAAGTTGATGATTCATCACTCCTTATTTTCTTCCCAAGGTTCCACCGAGACTTGAACTCGGATCACTGGATTCAAAGTCCAGAGTGCTGACCATTACACCATGGAACCCTGTAGGAGTCTTGGTTCCCAATTTCATGAAAATAACCGTTTTTGAATGTGTTTGGTGTCGCTAGATTTGTTATGGGAGACAGTTATTGGCAGAACATGGGTATCTTCCCACTGTTCTTTAATAGGTCTGCAGGGATTGTTGAAAAGGTACATTATATTGAAGAGTAATCAACGTAAAAGTCTGATTTCACCCCTTGATGGGGTGGTCACAGAAACTTGCCGGCTGTCAGAAGTGGGATTCAAGACACGCCTCCAGGAGAAGATCACGACCTGAGCATGGCGCCTTAGACCCTTCGGCCATTCTGGACACAAGAACCCTGTTAAATTTGGAAAAACATAACAAAATTAAACAAAACAAATCATCCTGAAGATTAATTGGATGTCGAGTACAAGAGGTATAGAGGTAGCATAAAAGGGCCTCTATACCCTTTCACTCTGGAGTGAGCACCGACATTTGGAGATGTCCAAGGTCATTGAGGAAGAGTTACACGGTTGTGTTTGTAATTTCAGAAAAGATTAAGGATTTGGTACTGCTCTCTTTCTCCCCAAGGTAGTTCCACTTGAGACTTGAACTCGGACCACTGGATTCAGAGTCCAGAGTGCTGACCATTACACCATGGAACCCTGTAGTAAACTTGGTTTCCTAATTGCATGTAAATAACTGTTTCTTGACACATTTGGAGATTTCAAAATCACTGTGAGTAGAGTTGCACAGAGTTGGTTGGATTTGTAATGTCAGAAAAGTTTAGGATTCTTCACAGCTTATTTTCTTCCGAAGGTTCCACGAGACTTGAACTCGGATCACTGGATTCAGAGTCCAGAGTGCTGACCATTACACCATGGACCCTGTAGGAATCTTTGTTTCCAATTTCATGAAAATAACTGTTTTTGAATGTGTTTGGTGTCGCTATATTTGCTATGGGAGACAGTTATTGACCTAACATGGGTATTTTCACTGTTCTTTAATAGGTCATTCCACATTCTGCTGTGTCAACACACAAAAAGCTAAGTTTGCAGGATTGTTGAGAAAGGTACATTATATTGAAGAGTAATCAACGTAAAGTCTGATTTCACCCCTGATGGGTGGTCACAGAAATTGGCAGGCTGTCAGAAGTGGGATTCGAACCACGCCTCCAGGAGAGATGCACCTGAACGCAGCGCCTTCTAGACCGCTCGGCCATTCTGACACAAGAACCCTGCTAAATTTGGAATAAAACATAACAAAATTAAACAAAACAAATCATCCTGAAGATTAATTGGATGTCAGTACAAAGGTAGCATAAAAGGGCCTCTATACCCTTTCACCGAAAGTGAGCACCGAGATTTGGAGATGTCAAGGTCATTGAGAGTAGAGTTGCACACGGTTGTGTTTGTAATGTTAGAAAAGATTCAGGATTTGGTACTGCTCTTTCTTTCTTCCCAAGGTTCCACCGAGACTTGAACTCAGATCACCTCGATTCAGAGTCCAGAGTACTGACCATTACACCATGGAACCCTATAGTAAACTTGGTTCCTAATTGCATGTAAATAACCGTTTCTTGGACACATTTGGAGATTTCAAAATCACTGTGAGTAGAGTTGCACACAGTTGGTTGTGTTTGTAATGTCAGAAAAAGTTGATGATTCATCACCCTTATTTTCTTCCCAAGGTTCCACCGAGACTTGAACTCGGATCACTGGATTCAGAGTCCAGAGTGCTGACCATTACACCATGGAACCCTGTATGAATCTTTGTTTCCAATTTCATGAAAATAACTGTTTTTGAATGTGTTTGGTGTCGCTATATTTGCTATGTAAGACAGTTATTGGCAGAACATGGGTATTTTCACTGTTCATTCAAAGGTCATTCCACATTCTGTTGTGCTTCAACACGCAAACAGCTAAGTTTGCAGGGATTGTTGAGAAAGGTACATTATATTGAAGAGTAATCAACGTAAAAGTCTGATTTCACCCCTTGATGGGTGGTCACAGAAACTTGCAGGCTGTCAGAAGTGGGATTCGAACCCACGCCTCGAGGAGAGACTGCGACCTGAACGCAGCGCCTTAGACCGCTCGGCCATTCTGACACAAGAGCCCTGTTAAATTTGGAAAAAAACATAACAAAATTAAACAAAACAAATCATCCTGAAGATTAATTGGATGTCGAGTACAAAGAGGTATAGAGGTAGCATAAAAGGGCCTCTATACCCTTTCACTGGAGTGAGCACCGACATTTGGAGATGTCAAGGTCATTGAGAGAAGAGTTGCACACGGTTGTGTTTGTAATGTCAGAAAAAGTTGAGGATTTGGTACTGCTCTCTTTCTCCCCAAGGTTCCACCGAGACTTGAACTCGGATCACTGGATTCAGAGTCCAGAGTGCTGACCATTACACCATGGAACCCTGTAGTAAACTTGGTTCCCAATTGCATGTAAATAACCGTTTCTTGACACATTTGGAGATGTCAAAATCACTGTGAGTAGAGTTGCACACAGTTGGTTGGATTTGTAATGTCAGAAAAAGTTTAGTATTCTTCACGGCTTATTTTCTTCCCAAGGTTCCAGCGAGACTTGAACTCGGATCACTGGATTCAGAGTCCAGAGTGCTGACCATTACACCATGGAACCCTGTAGGAATCTTTGTTTCCAATTTCATGAAAATAACCGTTTTTGAATGTGTTTGGTGTCGCTATATTTGCTATGGGAGACAGTTATTGGACGAACATGGGTATTTTCACTGTTCTTTAATAGGTCATTCCACATTCTGCTGTGTCAACACACAAAAAGCTAAGTTTGCAGGGATTGTTGAGAAAGGTACATTATATTGAAGAGTAATCAACGTAAAAGTCTGATTTCACCCCTTGATGGGTGGTCACAGAAACTTGCAGGCTGTCAGAAGTGGGATTCGAACCCACGCCTCCAGGAGAGACTGCGACCTGAACGCAGCGCCTTAGACCGCTCGGCCATTCTGACACAAGAGCCCTGTTAAATTTGGAAAAAAACATAACAAAATTAAACAAAACAAATCATCCTGAAGATTAATTGGATGTCGAGTACAAAGGTAGCATAAAAGGGCCTCTATACCCTTTCACTCGAGTGAGCACCGACATTTGGAGATGTCAAGGTCATTGAGAGAAGAGTTGCACACAGTTGGTTGGATTTGTAATGTCAGAAAAAGTTGAGGATTTGGTACTGCTCTATTTTCTTCCCAAGGTTCCACCGAGACTTGAACTCGGATCACTGGATTCAGAGTCCAGAGTGCTGACCATTACACCATGGAACCCTGTAGGAATATTGGTTCCCAATTTCATGAAAATAACCGTTTTTGAATGTGTTTGGTATTGCTATATTCGCTCTGTGAGAAAGTTATTGGCAGAACATGGCTATTTTCACTGTTCTTTCAAAGGTCATTACACATTCCGCCATGGCAAAATGCTAAGTTTTCAGCGATTGTTGAGAAAGGTAATCAAGTTTATGGTCTGATTACTCCCCCTGATGGGTGGTCACAGAAATTGGCAGGTTGTCAGAAGTGGGATTCGAACCCACGCCTCAAGGAGAGACTGCGACCTGAACGCAGCGCCTTAGACCGCTCGGCCATTCTGACACAAGGACCTGCTCAATTTTATCTTGGTCTTGACCATGTCAAGTACAACGGTAGCATAAAAGGGCCTCTATACTCTTTCACTGGAGTGAGCACCGACATTTGGAGATGTCCAGGTCATTGAGAGAAGAGTTGCACACGGTTGTGTTTGTAATGTCAGAAAAGTTGATGATTCGTCACTCCTTATTTTCTTCCCAAGGTTCCACCGAGACTTGAACTCGGATCACTGGATTCAAAGTCCAGAGTGCTGACCATTACACCATGGAACCCTGTAGGAGTCTTGGTTCCCAATTTCATGAAAATAACCGTTTTGAATGTGTTTGGTGTCGCTATATTTGCTATGGGAGACAGTTATTGACCGAACATGGGTATTTTCACTGCTCTTTAATAGGTCATTCCACATTCTGTTAGGGTCAACACGCAAACAGCTAAGTTTGCAGGGATTGTTGAGAAAGGTACATTATATTGAAGAGTAATCAACGTAAAAGTCTGATTTCACCCCTTGATGGGTGGTCACAGAAACTTGCAGGCTGTCAGAAGTGGGATTGAACCCACGCCCAGGAGAGACTGGCGACCTGAACGCAGCGCCTTAGACCGCTCGGCCATTCTGACACAAGAACCCTGTTAAATTTGGAATAAAACATAACAAAATTAAACAAAACAAATCATCCTGAAGATTAATTGGATGTCGAGTACAAAGGTAGCATAAAAGGGCCTCTATACCCTTTCACACTGAGTGAGCACCGAGATTTGGAGATGTCAAGGTCATTGAGAGTAGAGTTGCACACGGTTGTGTTTGTAATGTTAGAAAAGATTCAGGATTTGGTACTGCTCTCTTTTCCCCAAGGTTCCACCGAGACTTGAACTCAGATCACTGGATTCAGAGTCCAGAGTGCTGACCATTACACCATGGAACCCTATAGTAAACTTGGTTCCTAATTGCATGTAAATAACTGTTTCTTGACACATTTGGAGATTTCAAAATCACTGTGAGTAGAGTTGCACACAGTTGGTTGTGTTTGTAATGTCAGAAAAAGTTGATGATTCATCACTCCTTATTTTCTTCCCAAGGTTCCACCGAGACTTGAACTCGGATCACTGGATTCAGAGTCCAGAGTGCTGACCATTACACCATGGAACCCTGTATGAATCTTTGTTTCCAATTTCATGAAAATAACCGTTTTTGAATGTGTTTGGTGTCGCTATATTTGCTATGTAAGACAGTTATTGGCAGAACATGGGTATTTTCACTGTTCATTCAAAGGTCATTCCACATTCTGCTGCTTCAACACGCAAACAGCTAAGTTTGCAGGGATTGTTGAGAAAGGTACATTATATTGAAGAGTAATCAACGTAAAAGTCTGATTTCACCCCTTGATGGGTGGTCACAGACACTTGCAGGCTGTCAGAAGTGGGATTCGAACCCACGCCTCGAGGAGAGACTGCGACCTGAACGCAGCGCCTTAGACCGCTCGGCCATTCTGACACAAGAGCCCTGTTAAATTTGGAAAAAAACATAACAAAATTAAACAAAACAAATCATCCTGAAGATTAATTGGATGTCGAGTACAAAGGTAGCATAAAAGGGCCTCTATATAGTGAGCACCGACATTTTTCGAGTGACACCGACATTTGGAGATGTCAAGGTCATTGAGAGAAGAGTTGCACACAGTTGGTTGGATTTGTAATGTCAGAAAAAGTTGAGGATTTGGTACTGCTCTCTTTCTCCCCAAGGTTCCACCGAGACTTGAACTCGGATCACTGGATTCAGAGTCCAGAGTGCTGACCATTACACCATGGAACCCTGTAGGAATATTGGTTCCCAATTTCATGAAAATAACCGTTTTTGAATGTGTTTGGTATTGCTATATTCGCTCTGTGAGAAAGTTATTGGCAGAACATGGCTATTTTCACTGTTCTTTCAAAGGTCATTACACATTCCGCCATGGCAAAATGCTAAGTTTTCAGCGATTGTTGAGAAAGGTAATCAAGTTTATGGTCTGATTACTCCCCCTGATGGGTGGTCACAGAAATTGGCAGGTTGTCAGAAGTGGGATTCGAACCCACGCCTCAAGGAGAGACTGCGACCTGAACGCAGCGCCTTAGACCGCTCGGCCATTCTGACACAAGGACCTGCTCACCTTATCTTGGTCTTGACCATGTCAAGTACAACGGTAGCATAAAAGGGCCTCTATACTCTTTCACTGGAGTGAGCACCGACATTTGGAGATGTCCAGGTCATTGAGAGAAGAGTTGCACACGGTTGTGTTTGTAATGTCAGAAAAAGTTGATGATTCGTCACTCCTTATTTTCTTCCCAAGGTTCCACCGAGACTTGAACTCGGATCACTGGATTCAAAGTCCAGAGTGCTGACCATTACACCATGGAACCCTGTAGGAGTCTTGGTTCCCAATTTCATGAAAATAACCGTTTTTGAATGTGTTTGGTGTCGCTATATTTGCTATGGGAGACAGTTATTGGACGAACATGGGTATTTTCACTGCTCTTTAATAGGTCATTCCACATTCTGCTGCGTCAACACGCAAACAGCTAAGTTTGCAGGGATTGTTGAGAAAGGTACATTATATTGAAGAGTAATCAACGTAAAAGTCTGATTTCACCCCTTGATGGGTGGTCACAGAGACTTGCAGGCTGTCAGAAGTGGGATGCGAACCCACGCCTCCAGGAGAGACTGCGACCTGAACGCAGCGCCTTAGACCGCTCGGCCATTCTGACACAAGAACCCTGTTAAATTTGGAATAAAACATAACAAAATTAAACAAAACAAATCATCCTGAAGATTAATTGGATGTTGAGTACAAAGGTAGCATAAAAGGGCCTCTATACCCTTTCACTCGAGTGAGCACCGACATTTGGAGATGTCAAGGTCATTGAGAGAAGAGTTGCACACAGTTGGTTGGATTTGTAATGTCAGAAAAAGTTGAGGATTTGGTACTGCTCTCTTTCTCCCCAAGGTTCCACCGAGACTTGAACTCGGATCACTGGATTCAGAGTCCAGAGTGCTGACCATTACACCATGGAACCCTGTAGGAATATTGGTTCCCAATTTCATGAAAATAACCGTTTTTGAATGTGTTTGGTATTGCTATATTCGCTCTGTGAGAAAGTTATTGGCAGAACATGGCTATTTTCACTGTTCTTTCAAAGGTCATTACACATTCCGCCATGGCAAAATGCTAAGTTTTCAGCGATTGTTGAGAAAGGTAATCAAGTTTATGGTCTGATTACTCCCCCTGATGGGTGGTCACAGAAATTGGCAGGTTGTCAGAAGTGGGATTCGAACCCACGCCTCAAGGAGAGACTGCGACCTGAACGCAGCGCCTTAGACCGCTCGGCCATTCTGACACAAGGACCTGCTCACCTTATCTTGGTCTTGACCATGTCAAGTACAACGGTAGCATAAAAGGGCCTCTATACTCTTTCACTGGAGTGAGCACCGACATTTGGAGATGTCCAGGTCATTGAGAGAAGAGTTGCACACGGTTGTGTTTGTAATGTCAGAAAAAGTTGATGATTCATCACTCCTTATTTTCTTCCCAAGGTTCCACCGAGACTTGAACTCGGATCACTGGATTCAAAGTCCAGAGTGCTGACCATTACACCATGGAACCCTGTAGGAGTCTTGGTTCCCAATTTCATGAAAATAACCGTTTTTGAATGTGTTTGGTGTCGGTATATTTGCTATGTAAGACAGTTATTGGCAGAACATGGGTATTTTCACTGTTCATTCAAAGGTCATTCCACATTCTGCTGTGTCAACACACAAAAAGCTAAGTTTGCAGGGATTGTTGAGAAAGGTACATTATATTGAAGAGTAATCAACGTAAAAGTCTGATTTCACCCCTTGATGGGTGGTCACAGAAACTTGCAGGCTGTCAGAAGTGGGATTCGAACCCACGCCTCCAGGAGAGACTGCGACCTGAACGCAGCGCCTTAGACCGCTCGGCCATTCTGACACAAGAACCCTGCTAAATTTGGAATAAAACATAACAAAATTAAACAAAACAAATCATCCTGAAGATTAATTGGATGTCGAGTACAAAGGTAGCATAAAAGGGCCTCTATACCCTTTCACTCGAGTGAGCACCGAGATTTGGAGATGTCAAGGTCATTGAGAGAAGAGAAGAGTTGAGACTTGAACTCGGATCACTGGATTCAGAGTCCAGAGTGCTGACCATTACACCATGGAACCCTGCAGGAATCTTTGTTCCCAATTTCATGAAAATAACCGTTTTTGAATGTGTTTGGTGTCGCTATATTTGCTATGGGAGACAGTTATTGGCAGAACATGGGTATTTTCACTGTTCTTTAATGGGTCATTCCACATTCTGCTGCGTCAACACACAAAAAGCTAAGTTTGCAGGGATTGTTGAGAAAGGTACATTATATTGAAGAGTAATCAACGTAAAAGTCTGATTTCACCCCTGATGAGTGGTCACAGAAACTTGCAGGCTGTCAGAAGTGGGATTCGAACCCACGCCTCCAGGAGAGACTGCGACCTGAACGCAGCGCCTTAGACCGCTCGGCCATTCTGACACAAGAACCCCCTCAAATGTAGCCTCTCAAACCTATTACTAAAACTCCTTGAGGGGCTCCATCTCCGAGTTTTATTCACTATCTAGTCCAGCACTAAAAGAGAGGACAGACACGGTGACGGAGATGGAGAATGATACGGGAACAAGTGGAAGGAAAACAGATATGGAGGAAATGCATGCAAATTAAGGTACACGTGTCCACGTTCAGTTGCTCCCACATCATCTGTGCTTTGCTTTTCTTTTAGCTACTAAGAGCTCGACTTGATTTTATTACTGAGGTAAATAAATAAGGGCGCTGAGTGGAGGGCTTGGTGGTGGTGGTAGGCGCTCACCCGGGGCATCTGATTGATTTTCAGCCTCTCCCTTATTAACACACAACTTTATTCATTCATTCATGCTCATGTCTGAACTCAGGACGACTGTCCTTTGAATTATTAAAGAGGCACTGTCGACCAGTCGCGTCTCTGCCTCACTTGTTTCTCAACATTCAGTCCTGTCCTGTTTGTTGCTTTGAAATTGTTTTTAATTCAGTCTCAAATAAACTTCTGAGTCAGATTTTGTCTTCCACTCTTTCATCATCCATAATCAAAGTAACATTTCCGTCTTGTGTTTGGTACATGTCATTTTTAAAAGCATTCCATATGGTGTGCAAGGCTGATGTGATTTATACTGTAGATGAGTGATGGTATTTAAATTTCTCTCAGCAGTGACCCTAGCAGATTAAAATGTGTGTGAAATCTCGGACAGCCATGCCTGTTTCATTTTCAGCAACCCAGATTCTGACCGGACGAAACTGACAGCTTTTGTAGAAGAAGAGGTGGTGGCAGCAGTGAGAATTCACAACCAAAAATACTACTAAAAGAAAATACTACTCCAAGTTCTTTCCTATGAAATTATCAACCTGTTTCAAATATTGTCTGTGTTCTGCTTTTTTTCACCCTAAATCGGCATGTCAAAACGATTGGTTCATAAATTCACCTGGCGCTTCAAAGACTTGTGAAAATGTTTGTTACCAAAGTTTTTGTCGTCTCCCTTTTGTCTGGAAGTTGTGATTTCCAAATGGTTGGGACCTCCTCTGAAATGAAGAAACTTCTGCATCAACTTATATTGTTATAATAATTACATGTAATTCATCTGGGAAATAAGGTGGGGGGTGCTGACAATGTGCGAACATCTTCACTGAGTGTTTCTCTTACCGGCCCTTATTATTCCATCTGGCAGCTGTTCCTTTGTGACTCCTGCCGGCTGCATTGGCGACGGTGCTCTCAATGAAGGGACAATTTTTCACTCACTGTAATTAACTTCCTACTGAGAAAGTCTTTTCAAATTCAGCTGGCTAAAAAAAAAAGTTTTTTAAAATTTGTTATTTTGTACAAGTACCGTCTGTGCTCACATTTGTTTAGAATGCTGTAAGATTTTCAAAACAAGGGCACAGATGCAGGACATAAAGAGAGCGGGGAAAAAAAGCGCCAAACTTTAATTTTTACTGCTGCTCGTCTCCTCAAGAAATTTGTAATTTTTAGTTTAGTTAATGTAAGAAGAGTAAAACAACAACAACAAAAACCCAGGGGTACTTTAGGATGACTTTGCACTATAATTGTGTTTAAATGTAACAGCTTCTGGCATCAGGTCAGATCAGTCAATTATCTTGAATGTCACTTTCAGCCACTTGATGAAGGAATGGTGCGTGTGAATTAAATGCCACGTCCCTACTTACTTACTGAAGCCATGGAAAAATAAAGACCTTACTGGCAGTCAGGTACGTGAGAGGGACCCAGGCCAAATAGACAAGCGTCATTTAAAAAAAACAAATCAAAAAACAAACACACCTCATTACAGTGATCCACTCAGATCTTTTATTAATGATTTGTTTTTCCTTCATCAATACCACAGGACTTAAAAAAACTCCCCGACAACACCAGCAAGCTATGAAGGCTTATTTATTGAAAAATAATCTTGTCGCTTTTGTCCTTGTCTTCCTTCTTGCTCACGCGCAACCACACAGATGATTGCGACCGCTGATGTTGCCTCCGACTCGGGTTCGGTTCTGATAAATGACTGTGCCCATCACGGGCGGAAAGGTGGAGGGTGGAGGGTGGGGGTGGGGGGTGGGGGGGTTCGTGAGGGAGGTAACCCGCTTGTCCATCATCCTTTGTCCGAGTGCAGAGAGGAGATTGGTTATTGACCCGAGGTTGCCTCCTCCAAGACCACATATTTGAAGTCTTTGTCGTGGAATGACACCGAAGTCCGAGTTTCTCTGCAGTCACATGCTTCTTCAAAGGTTTTTTTTTTTTTTTTTTTACCTACTTAAGTCTTGCACTTGGCAAATGCAGATCCCAAAATAAAAAGAAAATGAACATCATTATCCCCCCCAAACCCCCCCCCCCTGCTGTAGAAACTCTTGTAGGCTAATGAAAAGGCTGCAACAAAGGCTCTGCCTATGATGACGACGCCTGGTATCACTGACAAACCTGCAGCAGGAAGTGGCACGCAGTTACAGTATTCACGCTGCCATACTGTCTAATTCATGCATCCCCTCAGCCTCCCACTCTGACTCCTCTGGTCTGGTGAGGGGGGGCCACTGCCTCCCTGCACCACCAGCTTACGCTCACACAGCTCCACACACCGCTCTGCCTTGCCGGGTGCCTTTTTGATCTGCTCTTTTCATCCCCTCTGAAATTCCTTCACGCCCTCCGTCCTTTATAAACAGTCTCTGCACAGCGCCACCTGGCCGAGTCGGAAGTCCCTGCAAGGGCAAATGCGTCTGAACTTTGGCGAGTGTCCCGCGCAGCTGAAGAGGAGGGGTTCTCGCTGGAGGCCGCACTCCCGCCGGACGACGGAGAAGGCCGGGAGGACGTGGTTGATCTCGGAGTCCACCACCTCGCACTGCACCTCCAGCCTGCAGGGGGAGACGGTTTTTGGAATGTTTTGACAAAGAAGAACGGGCTCTGAGGAAATATTTTCAAGTCATGGTTTGATCACGATGGTGTAAAATGTTGTCAGTTCCAGAGGTGTGGGAAATGTAATCGGGTGATTTTCCTTTAACGCAGGAATGGTGAAACACGAAAGGACGAATGAGATCAGGTTAGATTCATTCATTAATATGTGAAAACAAGTTGGATATGAATTGTGTGCAGCAGTCCAAACAGAGACGTCTGTCCATGACATTTCATTGACATGATCATGCGTTATAGTCGAAACATTCATGGTGCTAATGAGAAAGAGGAAGGGCAGGTGTAAAAAAAATTCAACAAAGCCAAATCTGACGGTCAAAATTGAAGATATGAGAATTGAAATGAATGCATTTGGTCTTTTTTTTTAGACAGTTCACAGTACAAATACAACCAAGTGAAGGTTTTGCTGTTGCCCACAGGTAGTGCTAAAGGCAGACGTGAGTTGGTCTGAGCATCAGAAAAGTTCAAACTGGTACAAATTTGAAAATTAGTTTTTGGTCATTTTTAAAAGTAAATGTTGGAGAAAAACTAAATCAATGACCCGGGGCGAGAAAAAACAGAAGTAAGCATCAACAAGTGGCATGAAAACTCAGCCAAAGATGGAGCCAGCACGATGCAGACTCACTTGTGCAGAGCCTCCTTGTTGTTGATGAAGCGGAAGTGAGCCGGCTCACAGATGAATCCAGCAGAGTGACACGCTTCCACACAGGACTGGCCCTCCTGGGAGACCAGCAGCCGCAGGGAGCTGAGAGGAGGCCAGGCAGACGGCGCCGTCACGTTGGATGACCACACCAGCGCTGTGGAGTTGGGAAGGGCCACGAAGAGCGGACTTCTGCTCGGCCTCCTGCTGCCAGCTGCGCCGGGTCTGGACAGGTTGGTGGGGACGAAAGGCGGCTCAGGGGCGCAGAAGTCCTGCAGAGGAAGAAAGCCGTCTCATTACGGCAATCAAATATTTAAGATACACTTGGAGCATATTTTTCTGGGTATAGTTTCTGAACAAGCAGAGAGATTCTGGAAAGGAGAGATTTTATTTTTTCTGGTTGTGCTTGTTTCAAGAAATCAGCCTGGACGCGACACAATCCTAAATCTTTTGGCTGGCTTATTTGCTGCAGGTTATGTAATTAATGTAATGTTATGTAATACAAAAGAGACACCAAAGGAGAAGAAATAAGAAAAGACGATCAAAGCTGAACATTTATTTTGTGACTAGATGTCGACCGGCGAGCAGATTTCTTTTTTTTTCTTGATAAATCAATTAAGACACTTTGAGAGCAGCAACAAGCCTGCTTGGCTGTAAACACGGCTCTGTGTTATGGAGAAGTGATCAGTCTGCCGTTTAAAAACACAAATGATCTCTCAACATCTCACTATAACTATATTTATAACTATAACAACAACAGCTATCTGCCGCAACTGATCAAGGAGTCGTAACACAATAGCTGTCAGAGCAAAACACGGAAACAAATTTGGTCAGCCATTAGAAATAACCGAAAATGATTGTAAAGAGTGTGACCTGCATCATCGTCCTCATCGTGCCCACACTTCTGCTGCTCTGTCACATCTGCTTGTTAGCGCCAGCAGAGCCGGGAGGCAGATATGTCAGCATGTGCATTAATCATACGGCGGGTGTGTAAACGCGGACACGCGGCCGCTGGCGGTGCTTTGCCCTGCAGCTCTCACCTGATGCTGTATGTAGGAGTGGACCCTCTCCAGCATCCCCTCACATGTGTACTCATACGGCAGATATGGCTCCACCTGCAAACACAGACACACAAAAGCTCCTCTTTTGTTGGCCAAACAAACGGCTGCAAATTTCATTTCCTTTGATAATTCGGGTCAAACTGTCTGAATTCTCCTCACCGCCTCTCCGCGTATATTAATCAGCTGGTATTTGCATAACGGTATCAGCCCAGACTTTGATGTGACTGTTTATATAGCAGATGTGAAACCGATCTGATTGGCCTGATTAAAGATAAGACCACCCGAGCCCCCCCGCCTACCCTCACCCATTATCACTGCTGTGTTCGCTACACACATCCAACTGTTTCACACTCAAAAGAAAAAAAAAAAAAACAAAAAAAAAACCCACGCACACAAAGAAATGCACGATTCATCCAAACTGTGAATAAGAAGGATTAATATCTCCACATTTGTTAATTGAAATTCCGACCCAGTGTTCAGTAATATTTACAGCGTGAGAACATTGTTTCCATAGATAACACGATTGACACCTGCGACTGCGACATCTAAAGTGGCTTCCGTCTCAGCCGCCGCCGGAGGATTGCCCACCTTTAACAAATGACACTAAATTGCATCTCCAATCTGAAATCCAAGGGGCTTAGTGCTCAACCAGGTGTGAAATCACACCTGCCCCAATGCAAGAGAAAAACCACCGGTGAGACGTGTCAAGGTGGATGATGCAATTTAAGAACTTGCACAAGCTGCAGATCTGATCAAAGCCTGGCGCTAATCCACCTTGTAAGGCAAAGCGGAGCGTAAACACGAAGAGGAAGAAAGCCTCCTGCCCCCCCCCCTAACTTTAGCAGGCAAGGTGACCTGCAGCGCACCCCCACAAAAAAAAAAAAACAGACAACAAACACATTAGCATATTGACAACACACTTTTCTCATGAGGGTTGGAAAAAAAAAAGAAAAAAAGATTTCCCTCTTTCAAAAAGCAAATACTAATTCAGTCCAGAGGACAGCGGACCGTGGAAGCGCAACCTGGCAAAGCATGGAGGAAAAGAGATGGGGTGGAAGAGGGCTGGGATAAATAAAGGAGAAACAAACAGTGGACGGAATGAAAAAGTCATTATTTGCTTTTCAGTTCAGCATAAAGGGAGTGAGGAAAACGGAGAACATTACCGAGAAAGACGTGAAGAAGAAAATAATGAATGGAGGAATGAAAGAAAGAAAGAAAGGAAGAAAGGACGGGAAGAGAATTTATTGGAACGTGAAGATTTGTCAGCCGGCCAGAAATTGTTTTGTCCTGCATGACTGGATGCGAGACAAACACACGCACGTACTCTCCCTCTCTGTCTCTCTCTCTCTTACACACACACACACACACGCACACGCACACGCTTGCTGCGTGTTTTGCAGTTAAAGGCTGCAACGTGCAGCTACGCCTCTGTCTGAGTCCTGCCAGCCACTTCTGATCTGCCCCAGCGTCTCTCCGGGTTGTGCTCGTGTGTGTGTGCGTCTGGGCAGATGGGGCAGAGGACCATCGTCCCCCTGTTGTGTGTTTGTGTCTCCCTGTTGGGCCTGTTGTGTCTCCACTGAAGGATGAACGGCTCCATCGGCTCCGTCTCAGCGGTCCGGGCGCCAGCAGCCAGCCGGCGCCGCTGAACTGTAGCTCGTCGGACAACAGACAGGACGCACAGAGCACACGCGCACACGCACACAGACAGACAAACAAGCAAACAAACTGTTGCCACCCTGTGACTCGCCAGTCTGCCACTGTTGCAGAATGATCTAAGGCCTGCGCGGACTGCCGCCTCCCCCGCTGGCTCCTCAGCAGGAGCCCTGCTGTGCTGGAGCGTCGGTGCGTCACAGAGCGATAGCACACGGGCAAAAAGCGAAGTCATGTCATGACTGCAGTTGACACTGTGCTCCCCGACACTTAACCCTTTAGGCGCCATGGTCGCAAAATTGCCACAAGCGCCATTGCTGAATTAAACAGGCCGTAGCGGCAAATGTGGTGCTGAAAGTAGTTTCCACTTTACGCCAGGAGATGGCGACACCTGTGGCTTCAATCTGAGCAGCATTTGTGGGGGTGTTTATATTCAGATTTCGGAGTATAAAGAGAGAGAAAGCCTCAGTCGAGGAGACCAGGAAGTGGTTGTAGTGGCAGCGGAGAGAAAGACAGAGAATTTTACAGAGAATACATCGCCGAGAGGTTTGTTCGTTGACGGAGTACTTGGTCAAGTGATGTCTGACTCAGATAACGAAGAGGAATATTCGCACTCTGACGATGATGTTCAGTCGTCCAGTGAGAGCGAAGTCTGCCGGTGCGTCTTTAGTTACGCAGCGGCAGCGAGTCCATGCGCCACGACAGTCACCAAGACGAGGGGACGTGGTGGGGGGGGAGCAGGAGCGCTCAAAACACCGCTAATGGTGACGGAGGGCGCGGTGAGTTATAGTTATAGTGATCAAGGTGGTAGAAGCTGTGGGAGGAAACGCCCAGCCAGTGCCCGTGGAGGCAGCAGGGATGTTCGCGGTCACCCTGTAAATTCCAGTGATGATGGCTGGGTCTGCTTGAGATATGTGGAAAATGATCAAAAGTGGATAAAACATTTTGATGAGCCTGTGGGGTATTGTGGAGACATGGATCTGACTTACAGACCCCTGACATCTGACATAATACAAACACAAACAAACAAAAAGTTTGGGTCATACTGAAGATTTTTCTCAATTACAGTATGGCTTTATCTCTAACCAATTTCAAGGCCACGCCATTTGAAATCTTGATATCAAAATTGAATATTTTCTTGAAAAAATGATGGCGCTTAAAGGATTAAAAAGATTACGAAGAAGAGAAAACACCACAAAGAGATATGAGAGGGATAAAGCTAAAGTGCCGCTAGCTGCGTTTCCATTACTGTTTTTTTCAAAATAAAAGCGTTAAAAGCGATATTTCTAAAATTTTGACAAAGTACAATTGCGATTTGCAGGCGTTTCCATTGAATGTCGTAAAGCGTAATTAAACTCATGAAACCAACAAACCAACGAAGGCAACGTCGCCGCACTGAAATAAGGCAAATGCGCTAATGTGACACGAATGGCGCTACAGATTGATTGTATGAAACTCACCAATGGCGACTGTCTGGGCCCACTGGGAGCAATTTAGGGTTCAGTGTATTGCCAAAGGACACTTCAGCATGTGGAAGGTCGCAGCTGGGATTCCAACCCCCCTCCGACCCTTTGGATCGACCCGCTCTCTCGACTGAGCCACAGCTCCGCCCCTATCGATGAACAACACTCGCGCTCGCGGAGGCTCCTACAGTGTGCGAGGTGGCGTTCCGCTTGCGTGTCTCTTCATTGCCATTTTGATGCTGCACGACAAATATTGGATTTTTACTGATTTGCATCTCAATGCGCTTTTGTTGCACGCACGCACGATGCTGCTGACAGACACAAGGAGGAGCTCAACCGCCCGACAGACGGCCGCTTCAGAGGGAAATGTGGAAAATTTTGTTTTGCTTCTGTGAGCCCCAGTGCATCATGGGTATTGGTACCTTTGTCCTCATTATTTCCCTGATGGCAGCGTCAAATTCAAGGGAGTTGTTGTAGTCCACCGTGAGGACGTGGGGGCGGCCGATGTACTGCTCTGCGTATGGATGCTGAGAGGACACCTACAAAACAACATGCATGCTGTTAAACTTTGGACTCAAAATCTTGAAAATCCGTTCAACATTTCACTCGACCGGTTCATGACAAAGCTCAACTTTTACCGTTGATAACACTGCACAGACATTTCAAAGGAATGTACTGAGAATTTTCCAAAATCCCACGGCCATAGTCGAGCAGCGAGGGCTTTTTTGCTGTTTGTTTTAAAAATGCCTTGTTTCTTTGTCATGCGGTGTTTCGATCATATGTGACACTTCTGTAAATTCTTTAAAGGTTGGGATGCTAAAGTTAGTAGCTCGTCACAAAGAGCTGCAGCCCAGGTGCTCCTGTCAGCGGCTGATGGTGGCGTTACCTCTCTGGAGGTGGGCTTCCCTCTGAAGAACTCGTGGTTGAGTGAGCTGTGAGGTGGGCGGAACTTGGGCTGGAGGAAGATGCAGCCGTTAGCGATGGCCTCCAGAGGTGCCGGGCCTTCATATGGAAAACCGAAGCCGATAAAGAGCTGGAAACCAAGTGACACAGATTAAAACTAATAGCTGCAAGCTGGTTGTTGTTATTGATGATGATGATGACGATGATGATGATGCTGCAGTTGGGTGCAGTTTAGTGTGGTTGAACAGAAAAGGGTCACGTTAGCAGATACATAAGAGTGGCTCTGGAGGAAAAGTAAAGGCGCAGCAAACAGCAAATCTGGCTGAATGTAAATGATATTTTCTTCTCAATCTTACCTTGGCCTTGCGCAGCAGCTGCTGCAGCTCGTTCTGGGGCAGCAGACCGTGGTTCTTCACAAAGGCCGGGACCTCGGGAGGTCTCTGGGTCTCATAATACACTGTGCCGTGAACCTCCATGTACCTGTGCAGAATCTGCAGGAAATCTTCCTTGCCCTGCTGGGAGGGGAAAAAGGAAAAGATTGGTCGGCGAGATTGAGGGCAAAGGGTGACGACGGGCGGAATCGGAAAATAAAGGCTGTGTTGGACGACGGCTTAGAGGAAAGAGGAAAAGCATCGTCGGATCTTTGTGGCAGCGGCTGACTCTCCGCTTGCGGCTGCGTGGAGCAAATTCGACACCATAACAAGGATTGCGTGCGTGTTGAGGTATTTGCTCAATCAAAGCGGCACATCCTTTTCCTTGTACACGTCTGAGGGGGGGGGGGCAGCCTCAAACTGCAATGTGAGGCAATCGCACGTGCACTCGTTCAACGTCAAGGTTCAACGTGGCAAAACAGAGCGAGCGGCCGTTAACGATCCGGCTGAAACATGAGAGCAGCGCGTAACCCCGGGGTCAGAGTATTGAGCATCGTTACAGTGTTAAGCAGCTTACTGCATATCCCGACGCTGGTGTGTGTGCCCCCCCGCAGCAGTAATTGGAGGCTGCTGCGATCGATAGCTTCCTCCGCTAGGATTTTCCCAGCCAATTAGGAGATTAGCTGGAGCGCTAAGTGCAGCAGGCAACACGAATTAGCGGGAGGAGAAACACGGGCGTGGAAAAAGATCTCTCTCTGTTTCTCTCTCTGTCGGTTTCCCCAACACTGGATTCCGGATATTTTAAAGGAAGTTTTTTTTTACATTTGAAAGAGTTTCCACATCTTTTTGCAGTGTGGCTGTAAAGCATTGCTTTAAGGGGTGATGAGAATGTGGGCTGTCTTCAGGGCACATACGGCGAGCCTTGTCCTTACCGTGAACGACTCACACTAATGGTCTGGAAAAATGATGCTTTCCAGATCTTTATTCCACTGCAGTGGAGGATCAATTATCCAAGAAAAACTTGATAGCTCTCCAGAAAGCAGCATATTTAGCTGCCCCCCCCCCCTGGCTTTTAGCTTTCGATATGACACTTCATTATATTTTTCACATATTTGAAAGTGGCAAAACAAGTCAGCAGCAAGGCGATCCAGACCGGCAGTGAGGTGGTGATGTTGCCGCTAACCTGCACGCATCATTACTTGCTAGCGCTCCAGATTGGTTTATTGATTGTACTGATTCAGTGGAATCACTGTCCCAGATAACTGCATCGGCTTTTAGCCATTTGCTTTTTTTTTAATATATGTCACCGTAAATGTTGTCACCCTTTGCTTTCTTTCTGAATTATTGCAAATTTTTTAAATTGTGTTCTCGCTGTGTTTTTATGTCCTTAGTTTTTATAGCTGCCTCTTATGTTGCCTCTTGGCCAGGTCATCATCATAAATATGAGCCGTTTCTCATTTGACCTATGTGGTAAAATTAAATTAAAGAAATAAAAAAAAAAACCTTCTTAAAAAATACTTTTTTTTTCTTCCAAATTGGCACCATGTGCGTACGTGCACTAAAATGTTTTAGCACAGAAAAACTGAATATGCAATATGTTGACAAAACATTGTGGCTGGAAAGTGAAAAGAAAAATCAAACTGTTTGGCCGATTAAACTCGAGAGCTAATTGCGATGATCTGGATGTCAGACGGATTGTTGTGATTTGACTGAGAAGGAGGAAAATAGTCCTTCATGAGTTCTCTGCAAACTAAAGAAATGCATGTATATACAGGTAAATACAGGTGTATGTGGTGAAGAAACAGAATCTTACCTGAAGCTGATAGTCATCCAATCAGAAACCATGGAAAGCATACAAAAAACAAAACAATGATCAATCCATTATTTGACTGAAGGTAATGCAGAACCAAGGGCAAGACTAAAGGTGGAGGACAACACAACCCAGTGAGCAGTAACATTAAGAATACATTTTCCTCAAACTCATAATAATATCTTTTGTGGGCTTTGTCTACTGAACAGTCCAAACCCAAAGGGGCTCTGATGAACTGTCATTAGAATCCAAAGGAAAGCCGCAGCTGCCCTACACATTCCAAGAGCTGGAAGCACTTCAGGCAGCCAGCAACTTAGTTTTCCTCCATAACAGTCACTTAATTGTGGCACACTTGATGGGGAAACATGGGGGTTGAAAGTAGATCTTTTCTGCCTTTCACCAGACTTTCAAAGATTTAAATCTTGCGCTCTCACATTCCGTCCCTGCTCCGTCTTTCGCAAGCTGTCTGAGGATTCCCGCTGAGGCGGCGCCGCAATGGCAGAGCGCTGCAAAACTTTCAGAGTGTCTGGCAGTGGAGGCAGAGCGATGGCCCTGCGCAGTCTTCCCAGAGACAAGCGTGCACTTATTCAGATGAGCATCGCTTGGAAATCAAACAAAACCGCCAGAAGCTGCACTGCAGTGGTGCAAACAGTGGGGGGTGCCAGTAGCAGAATGGCGGGTGATGGTGAGCGTGATCCTTCTGCAACAACTGCAAGATTGCTGCTACTGTCAGTGTGAGAGAATCTACAGGACGTAAATCTATCCATCTATCCATACAGTATACATATGTATCTATATGTACGTGTGTATATATGTACATGTCAATATACATACATACACACACATGCTGAAAGAGATTACTTTGGCTTTTT
The DNA here is from genome assembly GCA_009823395.1 of Thamnaconus septentrionalis. Lineage (NCBI taxonomy): Eukaryota > Metazoa > Chordata > Actinopteri > Tetraodontiformes > Monacanthidae > Thamnaconus > Thamnaconus septentrionalis. Next base: position 33,535,756 of record CM020501.1, on the reverse strand, counting down.
CCTCAGTGCATGTTGAGGACACTTTCCATGTGCTTGCTATGGATGGAAGCAGGTGCCACACTTCATCTGAGCGTAGCTGCCTTCACGGTGTGACGCTACCTTCCACATGCTGGCCTCTTTGCCGTACACCACAGCCATGTTGTTGACTTTGTTCTGCCGGATGTGCCTCTTTTCCGTCTCGTTGAGCTCCTCCGAGACGAAGCCCATGAAGGAGTTGTCCGGCGTGTGGGCTACAGGTCCGCGTGAGTGTGCGCGTTAGCGTGCGGCGGCGCAGAGTGAGGAAAAGGGAGAGCGATTGAAAACAGAGATGAAAAGATGAAAAGACAGAGACAGAAAGTTTTGTGAGGCAGGGTGAGAAAACGACGGAAAAACTGCACCGCAAAAATACTGATTTGCTTAGTTTGAGGAATAAGTCGGGGTTAATTTGTGTCGTTGTGATTCATTTCTCAAAAGGCTGACGGGGTTTTGCAGAGCTGATGTGAAGTTGCCTTTGTTTCTTATTTAAACTCCATTTAATTGTGCAGCATGACTTGGATTAAAGGTCCAGTGTGTCATATTTGGCCTGATTTATTATTTTTATATTGGTAAAAGCTGACGATATCTCATAATAAACATAATCGCATGAATAAAAGTGTATAGTCGCAGTAGAATAAAAATCATAGGCGGCAAGTCGACGTTACGCAGCCGAGCGCAGAGACGCGGCTCAGACGGCACAGACGCAAATCCCGACTCGACGTGCGAGCAAAGACGAGGCGCGAAGCAGTTGGCGTTTCAGGGAGGGCGTGGACGAAAGCAGCAGACCAGACGCTGCGTGCAGGAAAGAACAAGACAAAGAGGAGAGCGCGGCTTGAAGGGACATTTACACGCCGTTGTGCCGCTAAAAATAGACGGCTGCCAGCGAGCAGAGGCACCTGACAGAGAACGTGAGAAGATTGAATTGGATTTATTTCATCATTTTTTTTAGAGTCATTTTTCTGTTTTTAGAGGGTCAAACCGGGTGACGTTTCTCTGTTCGTCTGTGAGCTGCGAGTCTGCTTGAACTTTCATGTTTTAGAATTACAGCAGTCCCAGAGCTCGGTGTCTGCGGTGCAAGATGAGAGTAAAAAAAAAAAAAAAAAAGCATCTGGTCGATGGCACGACGTGTCAAACACCTCTCACTACAAACGCTAACGGCGTGGCAGGTGGATTTGCAGGTGGGGTTTGTGTCTTACGGAACATGGTCATGTACTGCCGGGCGTTGAGGGTCCAGTAGCCCCAGTTGGTCCGGTAGCCGTGCAGCGTGGCGTACTCCTCGTGGTTGTAGGCCGGCTCCGTCCCAAACGTGTCGATCACTCGGATGTGGCATCTGGAGGCGTGAGGAAGAGCTGTGTGTCAGTGTAACTGTTGATTGACACGAGCAGCCGTCACAAAGCAGGCGCTGAGCCAAGCTAGACTGCAAGTCAGAGAGGGAAAAACGCGCATTTGCTGCTCAAATACAAGTAAATGGAGTTTTTCATTGCCGCAATCGATAACAAAGATTTTTTTTTTTACTTTTCCAACATTTTTAACGCTAGAAGACCCATGAAGCGGCCAGTTACACAATAGCATGTTACATAACAGCTAAATTATAATCAGTGTATGGAACATGGTTCAAAGTGGGGCGATAAAAAAAAAAAAAGAGCTTTATTTTCAGGATGTTAAATTTTGGGCCAAAATCAGAAGGAAACAAGAAAAATGATGATGTGCTTTAGAGGCTCTCTCTCTCTCTCTCCCTCTCTCTCTCTCTCTCTCTCTCTCCCTGTCTCTCTCTCTCTCCCTCAGTCTCTCTCTCTCTCTCTCTCTCTCCTGTCTCTGTCTCTCTCTCTCTCTCCCTGTCTCTGTCTCTCTCTCTCTCTCTCTCTCTCTCTCTCTCTCTCTCTCCTGTCTCTGTCTCTCTCCCTCAGTCTCTCTCTCTCTGTCTCTCTCTCTCCCTGTCTCTGTCTCTCTCTCTCTCTCCCTGTCTCTGTCTCTCTCTCTCTCTCTCTCTCTCTCTCTCTCTCTCTCTCTCCCTGTCTCTGTCTCTCTCCTCAGTCTCTCTCTCTCCCTCTGTCTCTCCTTCTCTCTGTCTCTCTCTCTCTCTCTCTCTCCCTGTCTCTGTCTCTCTCCCTCTGTCTCTCCTTCTCTCTGTCTCTCTCTCTCTCTCTCTCTCTCCCTCTGTCTCTCCTTCTCCCTGTCTCTCTCTCCTCTCCCTCTCTCTCTCTCTCTCCCTGTCTCTCTCTCTCTCTCTCTCTCTCTCTCTCTCTCTCTCTCTCTCTCTCTCTCTCTCCCTGTCTTTCTCTCTCTCTCTCTCTCTCTCTCTCTCTCTCACACACACACACACACACACACACACACACCTAGGGAACTTTCTCAAGAAGTGTGTCCAATCCAGCCAGTAGTCTGCAAACCCTCAGGGATTAACGGGAGCAAGGTGGCAGCTCCACTTCCTCAGCTTTCAGACTCTTCCCTTCATGATAACAATGTGTTTGTGTGTGTGTGTGTGTGTGTGTGTGTGTGTGTGTGTGTGCGTTTGCCCTTGTGTGCATTTGTATGAAAGCAAAAGTGGGTCATTCCAGTGACATTCTTTCTATGAGAGAATTAAACAGACAGAGAGGCTCTCTGAAGGAGGAGGCCTCCAGTGCGATGCGCTCACACGTCTTGGTATATACTGCGTCTTCGGTGTCTTTAGTGAAATGTTTTTTTTTTTAATAACTTCAGAAATGTCATCATCAAGGTGGTCGCTCTCATTGTCTGACATTTATTTAAAGGGCACCTATGATGCTTTTCCACTTTTCTGAGCTTTAAAAACTGTTGAACCCTATCGTCAAACGATCAAAAAAATGGTCAAATAATGAGGTTCACGCGTTTGGACGTGAGCCCTGCAAATTGTTGGGCATGGCGAGCGACTACCGAAGCACCAAGGACCACAACCGTGGGAGTGGAACGAACAGAGAAAACGTTGGAGGTTCGTTCAGCCTAATGCGGATGCGATGGAACAGCGGTCCGGTCGGCAACGGGAGTGAGACCGGGTCGACTCGGCCCCCTGGTGGACGACGAGAGAATAGTCAGCCACGGCAATGTTTGAAACATGCATGAGGACTGTGAGTGTATTGAGACCTCGAGCAACATTAGTTTTAGACTACTTGCAGCGTACAACCGCTGAATGGTGTTGATGAACTGTTAGCCACCACCGCTAGCTAGCTCCGTGCTCTGCTTGTTCTCTGTGTTGTGTTCGCTGGCAGCGATTTTGACCCGCAAGTTTCACTCCTTATAGCGATGTTCACGCTGCCAGCACGTTAACATGGGTTGTACAGAGCTCTTCCTGCTTCGTGCTTTGTGTGGACGTAAGTTGTGCAGATATTCTTGTCTAATAATAAACCGCTCTATGACTGAAGTGATCGTTTCAGCGTACATATTTTCTCTGCTAGGACAGTGTTCTGATGAAACCAAGTCATTCTAAGCCCTATTAAAATGTCTGGCAAAAAATACAAAACAAAAACACGGTCAGTACACAAAGTAAAATATATTTCCGGGGACACGGAAGGCACAAAAAACGTCCAGGGACCTTCGGTCCGCCTTGCGGCCGTAACTCCGCCCACGCTGGGTCCATACGAAGCTGGATTAGCCGCTAAACAGCTGCTAAAGCGTGAAGCCTTCCCGACGGTAAGTGTTTAAATTGTGCCGGTTTCGTAAAATTTGCCGTTTACTCTTCACTCCCACACCGGCAAACTGAGGAAGTGAGGCTCAGCAGCGACCAAGAGTCTGACCAATCACAGCGGAGTGGGCCGGGCAGGGGGCGTACACCGGCAAGGCCGGGGGTGGAGTGAAGCGAAACAGACCTGTTTTCGCGGGATGCAGGAAAATACGAGGAAACGAGGACGCGAGATACGCAAATCTAAAAAGCTTTCAGCGCGGAAAATCGCGTGTTGCTGCCCTGGAGGGGCCAGACATCAAATACAAAAGCCCGAAAATTAGTATAATAGGTTATTAGTATAATAGGTGACCTTGAACACATTTGAAGCCGTTTACCTGGAATAAATTGTTTTCTCTGTTTGCACGAAATAAGATCCATTTGAATTGTTTCATGCTGACGGCAGCACGGGGATATTGTTGGCTACAGCTGTGAAAGAATTATTAAAATGACGCCTCAATCAGTCAGACACTGACATAAGATGTGTCTCTGGGGGAGTGAGGGTGTGTGTGTGTGTGTGTGTGTGGGGGGGGTGGTGGTGGTGGTGGTGTGACCTTTGCAGCCCTATTTCGAGAGACTCGGGGTGAGATTTAGAGGAAAATGTTTTTTGTCTCTGTGTGAGGGTCACAGACAGCTAACAATGAATTATTAATAACAAATGCTGGTTTCACTTGTCTCTGCCCTGCCCCCCCCCACTTCCATCACTTCAACCTGCGCTGAAACATAGCGCTGGCTCTGAAACAGTGAAAACGCTTCTGCCCGGAGATAAGCGGTCCCCAGGGGACGAGGGGAAAAAAAAGGGGGGAATAGAAGGAGATGTGATGAGTGTAGTAGCAGCTGAGCTGAATATCTATTGGGAGATCAGAGTACGGGCTAATCTGGGTTAAACGGCTGCTCAGCCAGGCTCAGCGGTGCTCTGAGGTGATGGGAATGTGGCAGGGTGGCCTGTTGTCTACCTGACTTCAGCCCTGCCCGCAGAAAGACATAATCTGTCAGTCCCACTCGGCACAGGAGGTGCGTCGGGTAGACGGCTACAGCCGCATTTCCATGACAAAAAAGTGTAATTTGTAAAATTTCGACAAAGTACAATTGCGATTTGCAGGTGTTTCCATTGGATGGTGTGAATCACATGAGCCGTAATTCTCATAACATCTTGTTCCCAGCCCGCCTGACTGGACTGATTACCAAACATGCTGTCAGACAGGCTCCCTTCAAAAAAAAAAAAATTAAAATTAAAAATTTTAAATGTGGGCGACACGGTGGCGCAGTGGTTAGCGCTGCCGCCTCACAACAAGAAGGTCGTGGGTTGGATTCCGGGGTCCGGGCCTGGGACCTTTCTGTGTGGAGTTTGCATGTTCTCCCCGTGTCTGCGTGGGTTCTCTCCGGGTTCTCCGGCTTCCTCCCACAGTCCAAAAACACGCATGTGAGGTCAATTGAATATTCTAAATTGTCCGTAGGTGTGCATGTGAGTGTTTGTTTCTATGTGGCCCTGCGATGAACTGGCGACTTGTCCAGGGTGTCACCCTGCCTTCGCCCTAAGACAGCTGGGAGGGGCTCCAGCAGACCCCCAGGACCCTGAACAGGAATAAGCGGGTATAGAAGATGGATGGATGGATGAATTTTAAATGCTGGACCTTCAAGTCAACTTTCAAAATTGAAAACTTTAATATTCAGGTGCAAAAAAATGCTTCTTGCTAATTGGTCCAGTGACTGTCATGTGATGTTTGTTCCACGTCTGGTCATTTGCCTTCCAAATGTTTTGTGTAAATATATAGTCAGTAAAAGCATTGAGCAAAACAGTGGTCACTGTTGTAAATCACAGGTAAAGATGCTCTCACGTCACCAGCATCTCACAACACCGAGCTACAGCCGCTGAGTTCTGCCGCTGTCGCGTCTCTCATGCGAATAGAATGTGAAAAGTGGAGATCATGACACAGAGAGCTGTTTATTTATTTTACAAACCGCAGCCAAGAAGCGAGTTTATCAGCACTGGCATATGGAGACAAACAGACATCTGAGTGTAAAAATTGCAATTACAGACATAAACCACCCGAAGGTGTTTGGTGGCTCACGCGGAGCTGATTGTGACGTACCGAGGTGAGAGATGAAAAACAGTTTGAAATTGTTTTGTTGAGGGCGCACAGATTTATTTGCGTGAGTTCATTTCAGAGCGAGGTGATGTGTGCGATTCTTCCGTCTCCATTCATCATTTATCCCCCATTACGTTAGCAGATGCTGCGGTGCAGTCGCTGCACTACGCCCATTAGTCAGCGTGAGTCTTTGTGAGGAGAACTCCGGCACTCCTTTTCATTACTCAGGGGAGCAGGAGAATTCTTTTCCTCCACCACTTTCTGTACAACTGTAGGCAAGGAGTCCTCAGGAGTGAAGAAAGCCAGAAATCAAGGAGGAACTAAAAGAACAAGTCGGGGAGCGTTCCATTTCCATTTTCTGAAAGTCACGTCAAAGTTTCTCGAGGCGCCGCCCTTTGCGACAGACCTTGCAAACAGATAAATATTTAGCTTATGCGCAAAATATTGCAGCTCTTCAGTTCTTAGGATGATTTTTTTTTGCAGGAAAGAATTCGCTCTGACCTTGATCTCACCTCGTGTTGTTACAGTTAAGACACCGGAATAGAAAACAATGAGGCAGAGAACCTTCAGAAAGTGAATCCATGCTCAGCAGCATGTTTTCCATTGCTGGCCTTTGACCGGACGTCTACCTCGATCTGCTGCTCATCAGGTCGCTAAATTCAGTGTGCAGAGGCGAATGGATAGCACGGTGCTGTAAGCAGACGAGTGGCCGCCTGTTAAAAGGGGGCCCCATCGGCTCTCCAACGTCTTCAACGGCAGCCTACCTGCATGCATGCAAGACAATGCGAACCTCGCTCGGAGAAAAACAAAAGTAATTAAAGGGAGCCCAAGGTTTCCAAAGCTCGGAGCGCTTGATTAACGATGCCCTCCGAGTGCACGGGGCTCAGCGGCAACATGGCTAACAGCCAGGCAAGGTGCAAGAAGGGAAGGGGAAGCTGGGGCGAGGGGTGGGTCGCGTGTCAGTACCCTGCACAAATCCTCCTGGGCTGCACCGGAGGCACTGGCTTTACAGAGCCGCTTGGGGAAATGCAAAGGAAACGGCTCCAAGACGACGAAGCCCAGTTTCACCTTGCAAAGCAAATCACACAGCTTGGCCGCAGACACAGGAAGGAACAAAGTACAAATACTTTGTCACTGTAGTATTACTGTGAGTATTTTTGGCTTTTACTGCCCGCATTTGTACACAATTATCTGTACTTTCTACTTCTTACATTGGGAAAATGTGTGTGTTGCTTTTGTGTTTAAAATACACACATTCTGTGAGAACATTTTGTGAAAGAAATTCTGTTGTGTCATTCAATATACAAATGGGAAAACTTGGTTCTTGTCATTTTAAGTGAAACATCCATGAATGGCTCTCTGATCATGACTTTAAAAAACACTCTAGAATTAAGAGCGGCAATCCAGTTCCAGATGCTCATGCAAGACCTCGGCTCAGTTCAGCTCAGACTATTCAGTCACAACTTTTTCATTTTTCAAAAAAATGATCAACAAATGCACTGTTTCAATAAATGCAAAAAACAAAAACTTTTTTTCTTTACTTCAGTACGTTTCAGAAACTGGACTTTCTTATTTTTGCTCAAGTACAGAGTTCTTATACTATTTTTTTTGTTTTTTTCACAAGTATCCAGACTTTTACTCAAGTACAGAATGTGAATACTTCTGCCACCTTCGCTGGGCTGATCTTCCTTAATTCTCTTCAATTGCAAACGCCCTCCACATTTTTCCTTTTCCGGCGTCTGGAAAGTCTTGTCAAAGCCACGACGCCGCCTGTTCCGTCTGTGACAATAAAATATTCAGGCAATTCTTCTGCTGAGAGCTTCCGTGGGACGAGCAAAAGGCCGCCTCTGACAAACACTTAAAGTCACTTTCTGTTCGGGGGAAGCACGGATCAAAAGCTGAGGGCGTGATGAAGAGAGGGGAAAAAAAAAACAAAAAAAAAACAACAAGCGCTCGCGTCAGGCGGCAGCTTAACGCGGCCCGCTGGCAGAGAGAGCATGGTGTTGGATTTTGTCAGCGTGTGTACATCCAAACAGGTTGTGTGTGGAGAAAACAGCTCCCCAGCTAATGCATTTCTATGGCTCTCATAATTGGATTTTAAAAATACATGGATTGGCTTTTTTTTTTTTTTTCCCCACAACGTGGCCTCATACACTGTTTCGCTGGCATCTCTCTTCCTCTCCTCTCTCGAGCCTCCTTCCTTCGCTTAATCTCAGCCCCCCCCCCCCCCCTCCCATTTTATTTCCTGTTTGCGTTGGTTCGTTCTCTCCGCTTCATTATCAGAGTTGCTCCTGCAGGGCCCAGGGACTCCAACAAGGGAAGTGAAATGTCAATTACCGCCGTTACATGAAAGGGCCTTGACATGGACGCCCATTACGGGACAGGAAATACTGAGAGCGAGTTCACCAGTGGGGGCGCTCTTGCGCTGATTATCTTTCTTTTTTTTTTTTAAGGGGCTGCAGCTCAACTTTGACTCTTTTGTATTTGTGCGGGGGGGGGGGGCAACACCGGGAGACCTCTGGAGATAATGAGGCCTTGTCTCACTCTGCTCTGCCCGGGTTCTGTAGCTGCAATAAGGAACCTCTTTTTTATTAATGCACGGGGGCACTAAAGCCTTGTTTTGTGTGTTACTTCCCTGCGTTGTTGGCTGTCATGGCCTACTTTCACTGTTGTTCCTTCTTTTTAGCAGTGCCAAAAGCCATTAGAAACCTAGTTGGAATGAAACTCTCTACTTGTTTTCTTTTGAACGCTACAATCATTAAAAAAATAAAAATAAAAAATAGAAAAGCAGATGTCTGCTACTGCTTTTTGCGGTGCGCCTTCACAACACACACACGTGCTACAAACTTACTTGTGTTTCTTCAGCGAGAGCCCCATGTGCTGCTTCATCTGCTGCATGCCGTGGTAATCCGTGTAGATGAGGTCAAAGGGCAGCGGGCCAGTCAGCGGGCAACTGCCTCTGCCTGGGGGCACGCCGAGAAACCTGCAACACGCACGCAGGGAAAAAGAAAACAAAAAAAAAAAAGTGAGAGTTGAGGATGAGCACAAGAGAATGAGAGAGGAAGAAAGATTGGCCGGCTGGGTTCCAGCTCAGCTCGGTCGCTCAGCTGCCATGTATTATTAACTGGAGCAAAAACAATCTGATTTTCACCAAAGATGAGGAGAGCGGTGGTGGTGGTGGTGGTGGTGGTGGTGGTGGAGAGGGTGGTGGAGAGGTGGGTGGGGGGTTTCAGGCAGAGCCAAGTGCTCGGAAAAAGAAAATGCAGGCTTTATGAGATCACTGCACTGGAACAATCTTTGCAGGTGTGTGATTAATTTCCTCTTCGCCACGTTCACATCATGTTTCAAGCGTTTGAAAGTTTTGGATAAAAAAAAAAAAGTGGTTTGCATCCGTGTTGCATTTCAGGCCTTATAAAGCCCAGTTGGGTTCCGTTACGAGGTCGCAGTCCATTAGCTGAAAATTCTCCCTGCTCCACCGCTGCCGTTTGGCAAACATGGAAATACTTCTCTCAAATCTACAGCTTCTCCCGTGAAGGGTTTCTATGTTGAATACTGAACACTGTATAAGCACAAAACACACAGAAATCGACCATCTCCCCGCTGCCCCATCGCTGTGTTGTTCAGCGAAAGGGAACAAAAGTCCAACCAGGGGTGCAATTCACATCACAGAAGGATGAAAACACGGCATTGATCATTTTCAGAAGCGTCTACATATAAACAGCGACGAGAAAAATAGGAGATGTCACTCTTAACTTGATACCAAAAACAGTCTCATCGCTTCCTCGAGAAAAGAAACAAAACAAAGATGTCCAAAATAGACGGTCGACGGTGAAGACAGAGATGGAGCGCAGCTGGAAAGTAGATTAATTTGAAGTCAGGAAACTAAAATAACCCCTCCAACGCTGTGTCAACGGATCTTTCGCTCTGAAATAATGAGAGCGATCACCGCCTCTTATCTCACAGCAAAGTGCGAGACAAGAGAGACCAAAAAGGAGAAAGACCATAAATAGTGCTTTGAGACAAAGTTGAATAAAAGAAAAGCAGAAGAATCGGGAAGATGAAAAGGGAATTGTGAAGCCACTCAGCGGTGGGCCAGGGGAAGGCTTCCGGCCAATCACTAGTCAAACACATGGGATGAAAAGGACTGAATGTGTCATGAGTTGGCTCCTGTACCTTACAGCGGCATCATCATCATCATCATCATCATCATCATCATCATCATCATCATCATCATCATCATCATCATCATCAGCATCATCAGCATCATCATCATCATCATCAGCATCATCATCATCAACATCATCATCATCATCAGCATCATCATCATCATCATCATCATCATCATCAGCAGCATCAGCATCATCATCATCATCATCAGCATCATCATCATCATCAGCATCATCATCATCATCATCATCAGCATCATCATCATCAGCATCATCATCATCATCATCATCATCATCATCATCATCATCATCATCATCATCATCATCATCATCATCATCATCATCATCAGCATCATCATCATCATCATCATCATCATCAGCATCATCATCATCATCAGCATCATCATCATCATCATCATCATCATCATCATCATCATCATCATCATCATCATCATCATCATCATCATCAGCATCAGCATCATCATCATCGTCAGCATCATCATCATCATCAGCATCATCATCATCAGCATCATCATCATCATCATCATCATCATCATCATCATCATCATCATCATCATCATCATCATCATCATCATCATCATCATCATCATCATCATCATCATCATCAGTAGCAACAACAACAACAGATGGTGCATGGATGGCGCTGAAGAAAATATCAGCAGAGATATGAACTGATGGATTCTGGTTGCATTTTGTGTGTGTGTGTGTGTGTGTGGGAGAGAAGGAGAGAGAGAGAGAGAGAGAGAGAGAGAGAGAGAGAGAGAGAGAGAGAGAGAGAGAGAGAGAGAGAGAGAGAGGAGAGAGAGAGGAATGTTTGCCAGAGTGTTTGGTGTGTGGTGGTGTCCCCACAGCTCACTGTCTGTCAGTGGATACACACACCACTTGAACCGCCTCCCCAAAGTCTGCTGTGATTACAAGAAGACTGTACACACACACACACACACACACACACACACACACACACACACACACGCAGCTGCATTTGACTGATGGATTGAAGGGCCACGCTGCCGCACCAACAGACCTGCGCTCCTGCTTCGTTGACAGACGGCTCCAACAGCTAATGGAGAAGGTCCTGCAGGTCCTACCCCAGTCAATTCCCAGTCAATTCCTACCCCAGTGGTCTCACTGTGGAATCTCCTCGGCTACGCTGCTCATCGGGAGTCATCGGACTCTCTGCACGCGGGTGTTAGGTGGTGCCTGGCCACAAGGGCCGCTCACTATTTTTGCTGGAGGACCGCTTGGATGCTTTTACAGTTTCGAACAGCACCTTTAAGAAAAGTCACTCGTGATTGAAGGTTCTGACACACCAGGAGTGTGCGAATCTGCGAGGCCAATAATCCGCTTTTATTTAAAAACCTCCAATGCAACCTTCCACACCGGCAGCAAATTTCCACGGAGTGAAAAAGCAGCTGTTATTTTTCCGCTCTTGTGTCATATTTTGTGGAGGTGCAAAGGCAAATGGCTAGACCTCTGACCAATCAAAATGATGCTGGCATGTCGATGACATCCAGGAGCTCAGATTTTTCCCAGTGAAATTTGGCCAGTTCTTCAGAATGTCCGTCGGACAATTTGAAGGACTGCTCCGTCAACTGGCTTTACGTTTGCAGAGGGAGAGAGCAAATTACAGAGAGCATATTAGCCTTGAATTAATCCCTTACCTCAGACGTGTAGCCAGCCACTGTTCCGGATCAATCGGCTCTCGGTAATTTGTTCTCGCCTTCTGCAAACGTGGAGCTCGTTGACGAAGAAATCCGTCAAATTGTCCGACGGACATTCTGGCGAAATTTCACTGCGTAAAACTTGAGCTCCTGGATCGTGGTGTTGCACTCACCCATCTCCTCTCTCAAGAACAATACTGGCTGTACCCAAAGACTTTCATTCTTTTTCCTTTCTAGAAACGAGCGACTGGCAGCGTTGGAAATAAGGGGCCCTAAACCACATTTTCCTTGAGATTGCAGTTCGCTCTGCTCAAAGGAAGCTGCTTTTTTTTTTCTTTTGCTGTAGAGCCTCTACCCACCCAGCTGCAGAAATCTTGATCCTCATTCTGTCCATCTCCAAAGCCAGTGGTGATAATGTGGAATGTAATCAAGCCGCTTCCAAAACCAACCTCTCGCTGTGCCGTCTGAGGTCTTGCACTGGGACTTCAAGTGTGCACTCTGACTGGAGTGTGGCCTTCCTCATTAGCCTCGTTTCCATTAGCGGCACAATGTCTGGCTCCTTCATTATACATAATGGAGAACTCTCTCTGTTAAAGAGGCCTTCTCAGAGAGTCCACGATGGCTTTGAAGCTTCTGTGGCATTATTTAGTATGCCTGCATATGTGTGATGGGAAAAATACACCCTATCGAGTCACCATTAGCAGCTGCTACACATCAGAATGTTCGTGGAACCTGGATGAACTGAATGAATTGCGTTTCAAGTCACAGTCGTCCTGTCAGCCGTTTCAAAGGCCTTTATTTTTTGTATGTAAGAAGATGCCTTTTGGCCCTCAGGGGTTCCTTTCCCCCGACATGTAAATCACGTTAGTTAGTTACAATAGGTGAGATGGACACAGTGGTTACATCCGTCTGGGAAGAACTTCCATTGTTAGAGAAAACACTTCAGGATGTGGATTTGACTGTCTTACACCGTCTATGGGAAAAATGCTTTTTGGGCCCATGGGATTTTTGTTGTTGCAGTACCTCAAGTGGCCACTGGGAAAAATTGGCGCCGCCATATTGCCAGTCCGGTATCCAGTTCCTATTACACATTCATGGGCCAGCTGCTGAGTGCTTGCACTAGCAGGTGGGGAAGATTCTACTAGCTGTCAAATAGCGATGCCTGGCCCACTCTGCAGAGACGTTACTGTGACAATCAGCTCAACTCCAAGTCCAGCAAAATCCAAACAAGGGAGGAGCACAGTGAGCACATTTTGCTTCATTCATGTAGTTCACAAAAACCATAAATACATGACAGCGGCCACACTCACCCTTTGGTTGGCTGCTGATTTTCCGTCAGTCGCTCAGTTAAGCCGCCCGTTTTGGAATAGAAATAAGAGCGGCGGGAACAACACAAAGCCCTCACCAGAGGCTATTCACTGATTACATATATCACTGTAAATGCTGAAAGAGCCATTCTAGACAATGACATGGGTAATAGACATTTAGCGGTATTCACACAGACACAGACGGACGTACGGTGGCAGCCATCCCGGACAGATTCCACAGCCATGCAGGGCCACACAGGAGCCCAATTACCAGAGGTTCTGTTGCTTCCTGACTGGCATGCAGTCAAGCATCCTCAGGAAGGGAACAAGAGGCTCACACACACACACACACACACACACACTGCAGAAAGACCTAACGTTGTGCCCTTTTTGTTGCTCCACGGCATGATTCCTGTGTCTCCTGTGTAGGATTTGGGCAGTGTAACTAAGTGCAAATACGGCTCTTTAGCAAGGGCACTGCCGGCTGTTTATAAAAATTCTCAAGTTCAACTGAAATGCAAGCACACCAGCAACCAGGTTTTTTTTTTTTTAATAAAGATTGAAAGTCTGTTTCAAACCTAAAAGCTTTTATTAGTTTTAGTTTTCATTCATGGACTTTGATGCAGAATGTATTTTGAGGACTTTGGGTGAGTAAATGGAGACCACATCTTGGCTTTACTTTGATTTTTTTTTTTTTTTTTTTTTAAAGTTTTTATTCATGTTTGTGCAGAGATCGCAGATCGTGCATTTTAACCATAAATATCAATTTAAAACTGAGCTCAACATTCTTAGTTCATTGGCATCGTACAGATGATTTTTTTTTTTTTGCTGAAGAATATTTAATGATTTATTTTTTTCCTCCAACACTGTGTCATATGTCTGTATTGTTCACTGCCAATTGACTTTATTGATCTCTTGAGCAGCAATTTAGTGGGTTATTATGAGCTACAAAAGGAGCAAAAGTTGAGCAGGAACAAAGTGTCTGCAGGGTTAGTAACTGTCTTTTTCACCCATTGTTTTGTCGTGAATTATTTTCTGACATCCAGTACACACTGATGAAAATATTTTAACAGCTGCAGTGCTAAATTTAATGGATGTGATGCAGTCAGAGGCAGGGTAGCTGCCAGACAGCTGGAGATTTTTTATTTTTGTCTGTAATGCAAATATTTATTACGCATATCCAACATCACACTATTCACACCGGCACCACTGAGAATTAAAGAATAAAAAGATAATCCAATTTGATCAAATCCGGTATTGGAATTGGAGATCAGTGGTCACCAATTAAGACAAGTTCAACCGTTTGGTTTGCACAGTCACACTTTCCTCCTGGTGATCAGACACCACAGTGAACTACACTGCACAACAGGAAATTGGACACAAGGCAACTGCAAACTACACACACTTAGCTGAATTGCAGCTCTTGGCACAAAAGGTCCAATCCAATGTTCCTAAAAAAAAACATTTGAACAACTTCAACGCTCACGTCATGCACGACCAGTCATCCTAGAAGAAGATAAAGCAATGTCTGTTTTCACGTTCTCATCCATTCAATCGTTCAAAAATGCACCATCGCTTTTGACCAGGAGCGGTGATTGCACCATCTGCTGCAATTTGCCAGATAATGAAATGACTTTCTGCACAACATTTGTTTCTGAGTTATCAAAGACAGATTCATAAATAACGTTCCAACTTTATGAGCAGCAGTTTAATCTCGCAGTCACAGCTATCCGGTTCGTAAACACTGAAGGACGCAACACACTGGCTTACTTTCCTTCACATAAAGAAACGGAGACGGTCCAACGTTCATCACTTTGCCTCCCAGTTTGCTGAGATGTGTGTGTTTGCTCAGTGACCCAGCCTGCAAGCAGAAGATGAACTGGCTGGTGTTCACCTGCTCACCCTGCTGTCTGCTTGCCTCTCCCAACACTGGCAATTCCCAACGCTGACAGTTCACTTATTTCACACTCTCCCAGCGCTGCACCATTCACACACACTCACAAACACAAATGTTTTGCTTTGTGTATATTGTATATACTTTCTGTGTGGAGTTTGCATGGTCTCCCTGTGTCTGCGTGGGTTCTCTCCGGCTTCCTCCCACACTCCAAAAACATGCATGTGAGGTCAACTGAACGCTCTAAATTGTCCGTAGGTGTGCATGTGAGTGTGAATGGTTGTTTGTCTCTATGTGGCCCTGCGATGAACTGGCAACTTGTCCAGGGTGTCACCCTGCCTTCGCCCTAAGACAGCTGGGAGGGGCTCCAGCAGACCCCGGTGACCCTGAATAGGAATAAGCGGGCATAGAAGATGGATGGATGGATGGATGATATTGTATATACGCAAATGTTGTGAATAGTTGTGTAAAAATGTTGTGTATATTTATATACTGTATGTGTCTGTGTGTTTTTGGTAAATACACCATCGTAATATATGCACATACATGTAACATAGTCATTGCACATTGTCTACTGGTCTACAGGGATCAGTGATGATGGCAACTAGGAGTTAATAAAGGACTGTGTCCTAATGAGCCCAACTTTATGGCTGAGACTGTATCATCATTTTGGTACAGTGCAGACTAGAATATGCGTGTGTACATGTTTGTTGGTGTGTGTGTCTCTGTGTGTGTGTGTGTGTGTGTGTGTATTCATGCATGCAAGTGTTAGTCACACCAGCCCAAAGTGCTGACAGGTCAGGGGATCCAAACTGGCCAAAGGCTTGTGTGCATGTGTGTGTGTGTGTGTGTGTGTGTGTGTGTGTGTGTGTGGCGCTGACTGATTACTTTTCTTGTCGTTTTTTTTTTTTTGTTGCATTTTCTGCCATTATCTTTGGATTCGCGCACCATTGAATAATCTACCGATTTCTTCATTTTCTTTGTTCTTTTTGGTTTGTGTGCATGCATGTGTGTGTTTGTGTGTGTGTAGCACAAAGTTGAAGGGTATTTTAATCAGTGTTGGCAGCTAAAGTCAGCCCCTCTCCTCTGGCTGACAGCAGGCAGGTCGGGGGTCAGCGAGCGAAGGATAAAGGCAGCTAAGATTTTGACAGGCACTACATTGCGTTTGTGCGTTGGTGCGTTGGTGCGTTGGTGCGTGTCTTTGTGTCCTTCATCTATCCTAGACCGAACAGGAGGAGGTCCAAAACTTCATAGAAACAGACTGTGAGCAGCTAGTTTCTGACATTACTACGGTTGCATCGGATCTTACGGTTTAGAAAACACAGATTTTCACTTTGACTGGCCAAACTAACATTTGGTTTCTCTGTTCCTAGTAAGTATTGGACAGACTGTATTTGCAAAATGCTGCCATTTGACAAAGTGAGGTGGTGTGACACTATCATAAACACACAGCGCTGCCACTTAATCTTATTAATGAATTGTTCAAATGGTATTATTCCAGACAAATGACATGCTGACTGAACTTAAGTCATGCATCAGGTTCTAATTTAATCTGGCTCCTTTTTTTAAAGATGAGGAGAAATGCAAAAGTGGTCCAGACTCTCTGAACAAACTGTTAGTCTGAGGATAATGGCTGAGATAATACAGCCAAGACGGTGTGAAATCAAACAGCTTCACTGTTCCTTGGGACTGTTTTTGCAAAATCTACCTTGAAGGGGGGGGTGCACACACTTGTTTACAAGCCTCACCGACAATTCCACATAGTGTAACAGAAACAGCCTGTGCGGCCTGTGCATCAGTCTTAAGGATTGCCTCATCGTTGCACAGGGAAACATCAAAATGTTTCCGCCTGACTAAAAAAAAAAAATAATAATAATAAAAAAAAAGCTGTATCTTCATGAAATGAAAGTTTATTTTAGAAAAATGCAATGCAAGAGCAACACCAGCTTGATCCTCTCAGGGCAGCTGCAGGTGTGTGTGTGTGTGTGTGTGTGTGTGTGTGTGAAGTGAAGTCAACTTTACCACAAGACACTTGTGCTGCGATTTGAGGGCCAGCAGCAGTGAGTCAACTCCTGTCCTTTAAGCCTGGCGGGCTACTGGCTTCCATCCAGAACAAAGTCATCTTGGTTGTGAGTCAGCGTAAACTGGGGGAGCTTAACGAAATAATGATAGGCATGCAGGGGAACACTTCAGCTCCCATGTGTGCCCTTCCTACTTTACACAGGGGGGGGGGGTAAAAACCTGCGTGCAGCGGACGCACAAACATGCAGCTGCATCGGGCGAAGCTGACAGGTCCTGGTTATCAGTCAAGACAGGGTGCACCAGATAAGAAAGCTGCGAGTGCGAGGCACCGTAAACCCCAGTGTACAGAGGGGAAGAGACGGATAGAGGGTGCAGCCCAGGGAAAGTTGGGGGGGGTGGGGGGCAAAGATGAAAGGAAGTGCGAGGAGAAAAAAAAAAAAAAAAAATCAACACTCCTGTCAAAGATAATAAAATTCTCAGCGGAGGAGCTCCGGCGCAAAGAGGGGAATTAGGGGCGCGAGGGGAAGGAGATGGAGAGAATGATGGTGGAGCAAAGGTAATAGAAATGACAAGCGAGCTGCGAGCTGGCGCTCAGAGAGAGAGAGAGAGAGCGTGCACGTGCGATGGGCAGACGTGCGGCGCTATTAGACGGAGGAGGCCATGGTTTTTTTTTTTCTTTTCTTATCCACCCAGAGGTTAACTGGCAACAAAAAGCCTGGCAGTGTCTGTCACAGATGCAGACACGGTTGGATCCGATTTCACACGGCTGTTTACGGCGATTAGCCGCGTTTAGAATCACAGCTGCACATCTGACACGCGGTGATAAGTTGACAAAACCACCGCAACCTGGTCCCGCTGCTGCTACACAGATGTGGAATCTGGCCTCTTTCGACATCTGCTTCTGGCTTTCCCGGAGCAGAACAACGCCGATTTCCCCCACCCACCTCACCTCACCCTCCCACCGTTACAACTCCGTCTTTTAAAGCGCAGGGAAAATGAGAGGTCATTTTTTTTTTTTCAAAATCCAGTTATCAAAAATGCTACAGAACAAGAAACATAGTTAAACTAGGGCTCATTTAAAAGTGGTCCTCTCTCTTTTAAAGAGTATTTACTTGTATTGCATTTTTATTAATGTACATTAAAATAATAGAAGCAGAATAAGAAGTCGGCAAGAAGACAAAAATCAATGTTGAAAGACTGAGGAGATGGGAGGAGTGAGAACGGGGAATATCAATTTCAGAGGAAGGTTTGCACGTCCATGCGAGCTGCAAGGAGTGAGCACAATAAAATTTCAACAGGAGGAAAAGCTTTATATTCTCCAAGGCTTCCCGAAAGAATGCTAATTCACCAGGCACCTTATGATGCATGGACATGTGCATACAAATGTGCGCGCGTTGCTAATATCGCGGGCTCCCGTTTGTCTCAGAGGACGATTTCTGCTCTTCTATATTTCCTTCATCAGCAGCTTTTCTTTTCATCCCACTAAATCAAGCAGATTAGACTGCGTGGATTTGCCGCAACTTGGAAAGTCGAGGGAATTGAAAAATCACACCCGTACACTACACACACTTCCACCACACACAGCATGCACAAGCAGGCACGGAAGCGCGTGTGGCAGGACGCGGCTGCGTCAATAGATACTTTGGCAGGTGAGCAAATTATTTTTCTCTCAAAGCAAATAAATCCACTTTCCAAGCTGCCGCCAGCACTCAGTAAGAAATGACCCACAAGCAGGATGCTGCTGTGAGACTGCAGACAGGACATGCCTTGCTCCTGGTGTTGAAGTGCCGGTTGGATACTGTGTCCGTGTCTGAAGTCATCACACAGCGGACACGTGGACGGAGCTGCCCACACTCGTCCGCATCTTTGCCTTCAAACGCAGCCAGTGTGTGTAAATGGACCACACTTTTGCCACTGTGTCCAGTTTGTTGTTTTCTGAACACAACAAAGCATAATATAGCATAGAGATGTGTTGCAACGCCATTCACTACTATGCCGATGACACTCGACTTTACACGCCCGACCGAAAACCATCACATCCGCCCTCAAAGCCATCCTGCCTTTATGAAATAAAATCCTGTATGCAAACCCTGGAAGTGAACTGTGAGTAATGTGACCTCGAGAATCTGACCTTGTGATCGTCATCCCCAGTGGGCAGCGCTCTCCCTGTTGTAGGAACTCTCTCCCACCACATGTTTGTGCTTTAAACGTTCGATGTTTTTAATGTTTCAACGTGGGCTCTCTTTTATTGACTGCCTGTAAAGTGTCTTAGAGTACCTAGAGAAGAGCTATACAAATAAAATGTATTATTATTAGAGAAGAGAAGTGCGTGTCTGCAATGATACGATATTTAGAACCCTGGCAAAAAGACAAAGAAACTTGCCTGAGCTAGCTTGAGATCATCTTTTGCTGGAGGAAATAAAAAAAAACAAGGCCGGGGTAAGCCAAGGTGAGTGATCAAACGACAGTGTAGATGAGAGGAAAACTATTTATAGTTCCTGAAGTCAACATCTTCCTTTGTGCAGATTCACTCTGAGGTGAATGTACTGCAAACACAGCTGGGTTTTATGAGACGGTTGAAATCTCCGCGACCCAGCCGGCCCAGCAGGTACAGTAGCCAAAAGCACATCACATAGTGTGAATAAGTGAGGAAATGCTAGCATGTTCTGGAAAAAATGTTGCTACTGACACAACTCCATCCTCTAATGCATGACTGCAAACATTATGCAAAGTGCTTGCTCGGCAGGTGCTCCACCCTAAAATGTAGTTGTGGTTCTTCCCCATTGACTGCAAACCAATTAAGAACCATTATGAAATGTGTTATTGCCAGAGAAGGAAATGGCTACTTCCTTTAAGTCAGGGATGAAAGCAGGCTACCAGTCTGCAAAAAAAAAAGTCCCACAATAGTTTTATAAGCTAAATATTTACATTTATTTTATTTTGAAAGACTAAATTTGTTTTGAATGACTAGATGACGTAAAATAACACCTTACAATAATCTCCTCATGGGATTTCCTTTACTTCCAGCGAGCCCCCAGTGACATCTTTCATTTTGGAGAGCGATAAATGGCTGATAGTTCTGGTGTAACTGGGACGCAGCTCCCAAGGCGGGGGGGTTTATGTTCGGGGCTGGAATTCCTGCTTCTAAGAGCGGAGTAAAATACCCTACAACCCTGCTTCCCTAAAATACCCACACACACACACACACACACACACACTTGTCTATTACGCGCGCTCTAACGTTTCTGTCTGTCTCGATTTCCTTCTCCTCTCACGTCTTTGTGATTGCGATCAGCTTTGGCTCTGCAGCTGGTGCAAGTTGACCTCCCTCAGCCTTTCGTCACAAAGTCAGACAACTGAATCGGCCCTTCTTGCCTTTTCCCTTTTCTATCTTTATGGCTCAGCGTTACTCTCTTGTGTGAAAAACCCAAGACTACAGAGCAGGTAAAAATAAAGCGCAGAGAAACACGGCTCTCTTCAGAGACTCTCAGTCTCTGTTGTCGTGCTATAATGGAAGCAAGGGTACAAAAAAAAAAACAACTTCGCATTTCTTAGGATGAGACAACAGGTGTCTTTTTCTCGTTAACTGTGTAATTTCGGTAAATCCAAGATGTGATTTAGTGGAGATGGGAAATTTTCAGTTTGCTTATTTCTTTCTTCTTGGACTGAAATCATTTTACAGTGAGTGGGCGCTGCTTCTGCTTTTTGGACAGAACCGGAATCGCCCAAACCAAAATCAAAATCCGACAATGACAATAAGCACACAAAAAGGAGAATTACACTTCCTTTACAATTTTTCTTCACATTTCCATTATGTTCTCTCTCTCTCCCCCGCCACCGCAGAATATTCAGCAAGCAGTTTAATCACCAGCCAATATTTTTACTTAGTGAGGCTGCAATAATGGTAGGTGTTCAACGAGTTGGAGCCACTTTTCTTGCTGTCACTGTCTGACTTCAGCAAAGTTGCAGGAGAGCAATATAATTCAGGAGGCCCAGGTAGGTTATTTCACATGATGTCACTCTATCCCTGAAGAAATAACACCAAGATTCATGTACAATTTTTTTTTTCTTATTAGTTCAACTGAAAATGATGGAAATTGGACGTTTAAACAGTCCAACAAACTGCCAAATGTCCAAAATATTGACACAGTCAATACTAGAAATGTGTGTGTGTGTGTGTTCTGAGTGTGCTTGTCTCACTGCAGCTGAGTGGACCAACCACAGAGTGCCTTCCTTGTTTCTGATCATGGCAGGACCAGGGTTTGACAGAGGCCTGTGCCTGTGGGTGGTGCCGCACTGTTGGGCTTCTCTGCGCTACAGCTATAGTGAGGCAGCTTATTCCCAGCATGCCATCCCTCTCCACGGGCTTTCCTCAGATGATCTAAGGTGGTAGGGGAGTCAGATAGGTGGGAGGCATGGAAGGGGGGGGGCTAAGAGACCTGATGAGGCAAGAGCAAAAGCAGTGAGAGCAACGGAGCTTCTGATGCAAAAAGTCAAAAAAATAAAATCAAGTGTCAAAAACAGAGGAGCGGGACACCTCAGAATAAAAGAGGCAAATACAACCCACTTCCACATTGTCTTACATATGAAACTGCTCTGGAGGGAAATCCTACCCTGTGTACACCTGTGGGTCTTCTTGACTCAGATTATTCATTGGCAGTTAATCACTATCTATGCTGTGGGAGGAAGAGAGTCTGGATGAGCCTGGTTAGAAAAGGTGAATTTGAGGCGAAATTAAAAGGCGGTTAAAAATATGATGTGCTTAATTTCCTTCAGCACCAGGAAAAGCTTCTCTCTCTACAGAGGACACTCCCTGCTATTTAATACCCCCGATAGTCTCTGAGGCTGCTGCAAAGCTGCTAAAGTAAAACACAAGTCCTCGACAGACCGTTGGTAAAGCATATTCTGAGTTTTCCCTTGTACATACTGCATATTCCACACAGCCTGGAAGTCAAACTTTAACTTTATTTATAAATGGAATCTCAAAAAAGAGAAAAGTAAATAAATAAACGACTGTAATGTTACGTAAATGGAAGCAGAGCACATAATAAAGTGCATAGATGGCCCAGGGGAACAAAGCTGCAGTGTTAAAGCTGCAGTGTTAAATAGAACATTCGTGCACCTTTTCAATATGTATGTGTGGCGTCATTATGTTCATATAAAACAAGACATATTGGCATGTGTACAGAAAAATGTTTTTGGAGCGAGTCAATTAAAATACAAACTCCTGAATACATGTCTCAGTTCCTTTGTACAATAATTCATTGAAAGATTGTTCTGCGTAGCAGGCGGAGTGACGGACGCCAGGATAAAGCTGTTGAATTGAAAGTCTTCAAGGAATAAAGACTGGCTACATTTCAATGACACCTGCATTCACATGGGAAGACACACGCTGGCTAAAACATGTTCATGTAAATAGTTAGCTGGCTGAAGTCATGCAAAACGACACAGAGATTTGTGTTTCTGCAGCCATCACACATGCAGTGTTTGTGTGTTTCTCAGCACGCAGCTTCATTTCATAAGATCGGGACACATCAAACAGATATGAGAGAGACTAAAGTGAAAGCTAGAGAGTCTGGAGACACTGAAGGCTTCCCTTCAGTGGAATGGGGGTGAAGTGCTCTCCAAAGAGCTGCAACGTAAGAGTGACCACTCTAAAATATATCAGACAGAAGGCAAAATACAGAGGAAGAAACGAGTGTACTACTAAGAGAGTCTCAAGTCCAATCCAATTTCACGAGGTATGACATAACCTCGGTGCATAGCTCCTTTTTCATTAATCTCACGGGTTATGCAAGCCACTTGTGGGCCAAGGCACTGGATTTATACCGCAGAGGGAACTCGTGTGAGGCTCAAATTCCTGTGCAACAACCTGTAGAACAGCAGACTGCACATCCACAAACAGATCTCGTATCTATAAAGGTGCAGGAGTACAAGGTAAGACGGCTTTGATGTGCTTGCAGGGCTTCAAGGTAAGAGACCATGTTTATAGTTTGAGGATTGAGTCAGTGATGTAAGATAGATCTCAAACTTCCCTGGTCAGGAGACTAATACCTAGGGCAAGATACATGGTGGCTCCACCTATGATATACTGCCATTACTACTGATGCTATTTAACAGTAAGAATAAATAAATCAATAAATAAAAATGATAATGATTAAAAAAAAAAAATCCATTGACTTGAATAAAAGCTTTTTGCTGAACTAACTTCCTGATAGAGTATGACTGCCATCAGTTCTGAAGTGATGAATGTTTTGATACTTTTTTGACACCTTTGATTATGTTGTATAATCTAAAGCAATTATTTAAAACGTCTTCGGTTGTCAGTTCCTGAGAAGCACAGAGTGATGTAGACCTTTAACGGATAGGAGGTTTGACATTTGCCAAACTTTAGGTGGCAATGGGTGATTTCTAAAGTTAAAGTGAAAAGTCCCACAGATCGTCACATCCCTAAGGATGTCGATGGGTGATCTAACCGCCCAAGTCCAACCCCGAACGCTGAGCATATCAGGGATGGACCTGCCTATGACACAGAACGCTGCAACAAAATGTAGAGACTTTTGTTTGAGTCAAATTCAACCAAAGTCAGTGGAAGTAAAACTAAACCACTCACAGATTTTTGCAGAGTTTCTTGTCTTGGGTCTGGGCGCTATGATGTGCAGGCGCCCTTGATGAACATGACATGGTGACGAGTGTGGGTGAGTGATCCGTTGTACGATCAGTTATAATGTCTCCACTTGTGTCCTCCTGCTACAAAAACTGGCCGGATTAAAACTTTGATTTAAAATGAAGAAGTTAAAAGGAACTGTTTAGTGGAACAGCAAAATTCTCAGCACATCTCACATGCTGCTTGGTCTCGCACGTCTCTATGAATTTTCAAGGTGGCGATTGATGACCTGTCACTTCAACCTGGAGCAGGTGTTGATTCCTGCGGCAACCGAGCGTTCACATGCTTTGGGAACGGTGATAATTGTCACTGATATTGACTACGTATGAATTCTAAAGATGAAATAATTTGTTTTAATGAGTATACCAGGTACTGATCCAGACATAATGCATTCATTGTATGACTGCAATGATCCACAGTGCATCTGTGTCTATGTTTGGCTGTGCTGTGCTGTGCTCATGTCTTTGCAGTACAGGTGCTGGACATCGTGTTGAACAGCCCTCTTTAAAGCAAAAGCTCTCAGTATTCTGCACCCGGACTGGAGTCTGAAAAGAAAAGAACAAAGCCCTTTGTCTTCCCCCTCTACAGTAATTCATCTCAGTCACCATACCAATATATCTGGCACCAAATTCTGCCCTTTTCCCATCAACTTGGGACATCAGCAAACTCAGCAAAAAAAAAAATAAATAAAAAAAAAGGAGGGGTGCAAAAATCTGCCCTGAATGAAGTGAGGTTCCTGGTGCTGCTTTGTGTTTTTTTGTTTTTTATCCAGACAACTCGGTCGTCCAATTTCCATCCAGATATCAACGGAAAAAACCAAAAACAAAGCGGTCGGATTTATCAGTCAGGAAATAATCCAGTGTTAAAAACCTTTATGTGCATATGCGAAGAACAAGAGCTCCCGTCCCAATCCCACAAATGCTGACTCAACACATTGCTGTAATCCCCTTTCTGTCCTCCTTTCCAAACAAGCTTGTACATACCCCTTTTAGGCGTCGGTTAATCCAGCAGGTCAATGAAAGACAGAGTGAAATATCCTACAGTGTCTTTCCATAAAAAGCCAAGTAGATAAAAAATCTGACAAATGAGAGAACGGGAAGTGAAGTTAGGTCCTTGGATGGATGGAGCCCCAAGGCTCTCAGGAAATACTGTCAATAAGAGCATTTTGTTTGGCGAATGAGGCGGAGGAGCACTCATTTGTCCAGACGGATGAGATCAGAATAAGAACCCTGCTCAGGAAACATCCTGGAAATTTTGACACGGTAGAAACGTGTGCATTTTAAGTGGCATTGCAGGCATGAACAATATGAGGACCAGATGGAAGAATGTTCCAAACTTACTGATCATGTGTGTCAGACAATATTTAGGGAGCCACAGTGGATATTTTAACTTCAGTGAGGTTTCAAAGGACGGTCGCACATTGACTACTAAAAGACAATAAATCACACATTTTCATTCCACCTCCAAAAAGGTAGCCAGACTATCTTCTCAGCATCCTGCTGCCGTCCTGACAGAGGGAACTGGTGGTCTAACCCTAACCCGAGCCCTCTGGGCACCTGGCACACTTCTGCTTGGTTTCATGGATTAGTGACGTTTGGCCTCCTGGGTTTGTATGTTATTACTGCTGCATAATTTCTGTGAAATTGCAGCAGCGCTCTGTTGCATGTGATTCAAGTGTTTGTTTTGTTGCGGTGTTGCATCATTTCTGTGTTTGTGCGTTTACCCGTGTCGGCCGGCGAAGCAGTGTGCTTTCTCAATGTACCTTTTGCATTTGCATCTGCGTCTGTACATCCTGGTTACTTCGGGGTCTTGTCTTTTTGTTTCTTTATGGGAAATGTTCAAAATGTTTCACAGCCTGTGTTTGAAGGACACACACACACGCTGCACAAACAGAACGAGAACAAAAAACCTGGGTGCTACTGAAAACTAATAAGAACGCAGAAATAGAAGCGGGTGGATAAAACTACTTTGATAAAAGTGAAACTGAAGGCTGTTGTCAGGGAAACTGAATCTCGACGTAAAAAAAAAAAAAAAAAACACAAGGCTTCAACTTCAACTTTTAATCTGAGAATTTAAACATCAGGCTAGCGGAATATACACTGCAGTGTTTGCACCGCTGCCTCCCAGCGACAACATCGTCAGTTTGACAGTGTTCGTCTCACTGTGTTGTGACTCGTCCAGAACGAAACCCCGCCTTCACCCCAAGACAGCAGGGAGAGGCTGCAGCACCGCCGCGAGCCTGTGTGCAGGTGAAGCGGAGGCCAAAAATGAATGAATGAATGAATGAATAGGACAAAGACAGTCTGTCCTGCACCAGGCTGAAGAAGACATCGGCGCAGAATTGAAGTATCTTGGAAATATCATTTGGGAGACTTCATATTCATAACTCACACACATACCGGTTGGTAAGTTTGATAATATGTAATGGTTAACTTAATTTTCTATTGTTTTTATTATTTTTACTTAGTTAATTGCATGCTTCTATATTTTATGTACATTTCTCAAGTTGACTGGAACCCTTTTACCAAAAGAATTTCCCTCGGGATAAATAAACGTATTTCTGATTCTGATTCTGATTCTGATTATAACCCTTTTTTTTTTTAATGTAGGATTCATATTGTTAGCAGAACACCTTCATCATTGTCACCATCCCCTTTGAATCGTGACACCTCTGATCTGACCAGGGAGCTGCCCTGGTCAGGTGGCAGTTGCCCACGTCAGGAGGAGGACCGTGCAGGTGCTTCAAGACGACAAACAGACCAAGCGTCTCTGAACGACAGAGACGCTCCCTGCCGTGCAAACAGGAGGGATGAAGAATACTGTGCGAGGCTGAAACAAAGGGCAGCACTCACTCACAAAAAAAAAAATGGCACAAGAAAACAGAGCTCAGGTCCACAAAGTGAGCAGAACTTCTGGACTCAACATGGACACCACCTACTCTAAGAGCTCCAGCCATCCCGTCTGCCTACAGACTGAAAAACTGCTCTGAAGCAACTCCAACAATCTTCACGCAGTTTCTCGTCTTTTGTCTATTTTGTGTCTGAATGTCTTGTCGTGTCTAAATGTGTTGTAGTTAGTTTCAGTTTGTCTCCTGTACGTTAAAATCTGCTCATGAATATCTCCACAACTACAACTACAACTACATATTGCAAACGTATCTCATATTGTGATCGCCTGAATGCCAGGACATTGGATTTTCATTCATTTTCCTCACGTGTACTATTTCCTCATTGTAATAATAAGAATGCATTTATATAATGGCGGACAGTGTAGAAGACAATAATGTAGCTCAATGTAACAATTTTAAAAAAACGATAATCAAAGCTCAAAGAAGCAGTCTTAGATCTGTAACTAATTTGACAGTGCAACAACTATTTTGCTTGTACAGCTTACAGTAGATGTGTAGAAGATGCTGTGAACTGGTATATTGCAAAAAGTCACATCTGCAATGCCTGCTTTTAGGCTTCAGTAAATGTTGCACTGGAGAGTTACACAACTTACAGTGTGAGTGCCTGCAAAAAAAAAAAATAAAGAAAAAAAATTCCAGAATGATAATCTGTTTGCCCAGAGGACAGTGGATGAATAAATAAATAAATCAATTCAGATGTTAGAAATCTACTTTTTTAAATGGGACTCTCAAGTGCAAATGTGTTCTCCAGTCCGACAACTGATCTCACCCATGTCGATCCTTAAAGTCAGGAGGTTCAACGTGTGCTGCTCTCCCCCCGTTTTGCCTGCACTGCTGTTACACGACAAGAGAGAAATTGCCAGCGGCTGAGGGTCAATAAAGTGCCATTATGATTTGTTAGGCTTGGCACAGACGGCTGCACGGTGTGAAAGGGTGGAGTGGGTTCTCTGCAGACATCATTATATTGATCTATTCACCATACACGTGTCATCACGGTGATCAACAAGAGCGGGAAGACAAAGCCGACTGGCCCGGTCCAGGCTGAACAAAAGGTATAAGCCATATCGCGGCGTGATTCAGTTTCCACCTCGGCCTCATAACTATTCATATAAGCCCATAGTTCAACGCGAAAACCATCATCTGTCTGCGGGGAGCTTGACAACCTGGTCTGATTTATATACAGTCTTGGCTATGCAGTAGCTATTTGAAAGTCTGGACAGAACAGTCCGGAGGGGGACTCTTCCAACCTGGGACGATTTACATCCAACCACTACACATTCTGTCTGAGTGTTTGTGTGTGTGTGTGTGTGTGTGTGTGTGTGTGTGTGTACGTATCAGTGTGTATCAGTCAGCAGAAACATGTGCATGCTGATGCAAGGAATTCCGAGACGCATCAACACAGTGGCTGAGACAGGGACCTGTTGAGCAGGTCAATCGGAGATCAATGCAGAAACAAATCAACAGCACGTTAGGATCCTCTCACCTTGGATTCCATGCTATGAAAAATCCACTTTATTTTTGCTTTCTAATAAAAATATAGATTCTCTAGCCTGGCAAATGTCCGTTCTTCACCTCTTTCAGAAACGGTACGATTGAACTGCAGAGTTCTGGGAATGAAAGCCTCGTTCAGCTGTTCGAGGTTGTCTGTTTGGGGCCTTGTTTCCATCCAAACATTTGGAATGAAACAGAAAATCACATTTAAGAAAAAAGAACCCTTTTGTGGGACTCTCGAAACAGACACTTGGAGGTATTTTTTTTTTTTTCCCACTTTGTGACAATGATGTCATTTAAACCTTCTCAGAGGAGCTCAGGATGAAAGACTGAGCTGTGGGAATGGGTCTGTACCCTTTCAGAGAAATGGACATGGGTTTTATTGGGATCTTAATTGATCTTAGTAGTAAAGGAAAGGAGAGCATAAACATGAGCATGAGCAACAGCAGAAAACCATATGTATGTTTTTTTTCTTTGTGATTGTTCTCAAAACTCATCAAATCCAAAATCCAACAACTCCAAAGTCTTTAGAAAAGAAAACGGGCTCTGGCTCTTGGTTAGTTTGGCAATATGTTGAACAACTCCATTAAAACAAACATCCAAAGTATCTCCTTCTTGATACATTTCTACTCACCCCTGCAGCTCCTTGACAGACATGGAGATCTTGAGGTTATGTCCCAACACATGGAGAGCGGTGAGGATGTCTGCCCACTGGACCATCTCTCCCAGGGGACCCCCCTTGAGGACCTTGGGGCTGAAAACATCTCCGGACTCTTCTGTCAGGAAGCCCACATGGATGAGAATCTGCAGGAGGGAAGAGAAGAAGGTTGCATACTGTGGCTCCAGTGAAGTGAATGTGGACCGCCTGGAGGATATAACAAGGAGCAACGCTTGGAGAGATCGTCATTCCTCTTAATTTTCCAACATTGTCTTTTTTTTTGAATTGCCACTCGTTATGTGAGAACCTGCTGAAACTGAAGTCAGAAATATATTAAAACAAAGACAGAAACAGAAGACTGAAAAGACCGTCTTGTTTGAACTTATCACACCATCTTAATGTATTGACCCGCCACGATGAGTCTCTTCAATTTCCAATCTTTTTTTTTTTTTTTTTTTTTAATATAGCTTACTTGTGAAACATACAATTGATGCTGCAACCAAAAACAAATCACCTTGAATTAATCTTGATTGCAATGAATTATTTAAATACATATACAAAACACCAAATGCATGCGCACTGTATGAGGTTAAGCTCCTTCAAAGTTAAGCTTGTGCGCTGGAAACTTTTTTTAATGAGTTAGAGGATTAGAATGATTAGAATTTCAGACTCCTCCAAAAGAAAATTATGGAAACTGAAAACTAATTCTTTGAAATCCCCAAAAGAATTATCCCCTCATGCTCCAATGGAAAAGCGTTGTATGTTGAAATCCATCATTAACAACTTCACAGGCCCACTCCTCTCATATGCACCCTATAGATACACACGTAATTGCAACTCAAAAGCAAAACTACACACACCAGACGTGCATAATTCCCAATATTTTATACAGACTTCATTCTCATGCAACTCAAACGGCGCATGTCCAACCAAACCTCCTAATGAGTGCATCCAACTGAGAAATGAGCATCATGTTGCTTTTCACAGCAGATTACACACAGCCATGTCCAAATGTAGCACTGCTGCGTAATCCTGATTAACTAACACAGTGTGAACACCTTCATGCAACATGCATAATGAGCTTATGGCCGGCTGGAGTTGGCAGTTGGTAGTTTGAGTCGGAGGCCGGCGAGCGATTCTACTGCGAGTGTGCTGCAGAGTACTTCATCAGACCACAGCACAGATCCCACACAGGTTGCTTGAATGATGGATTGGATGGAACGGATGGGTGGCCCGGATCAAAGCAGATGGAGGTCATTTTTGCAATCTTTGTCTAGAGAGATGTTTCCAATCTTGCTATTAATATATTGTGAATGGAATGATGCAAAATCATCTGCACCTGTTTGCCCTTTCGCTCTAATTCCTGAGTGAGAATAATGCAAAAAGACATCAGATTTAGTGAAGGTTTTTTGGTGGAAACGGTAAAGTACGTTTCGTCCATACGGCAATGGCGTTTTGGCTCCCCTGAAACTGTATTTTTTGAAAACGGGTCCCAGAGTGGGAAAATCTGACAACGCCGTTTTTGCCATTGTCACATCGTTGCCGTCTGGACAGTTTTTCCTTGTAAAACGATGACGTCATCGCACCGTCACTGTCATGTGACCGAAAAAAACAAGGCAAGCAAACAACAACAAACAACAAAGATGGCGGCGAGCGGAGTTGTCTTTGTATTGCAGGCGCTTCAAAATTTTTTGGCAATATTACTACAAAACCTCACAAAACCTCAGACTCTTTTTTTTTTTTTTTTCCCGCTACTTGCCGTTTTGGTTTTACTTTTACTGATAGGGATTATTGGTGGGAGACTTTCATCCTCCTGCTTCAGTTTTGCGTATTGAATGAGCACCACTCTTGGTCACAAAAATCTGGGAAATTAATGAAAAACACTGGAGAATTATATGTGCATGAAGCGCGAGTTGCGTTCTGCTGACACTCCAGCTGGTGTGAAGAATCCCTCGATTTAATAAGCCCGCTTTATTAACTTTTGCTTCATGAAAAAAAGATAAGTGAAATTTAATTATAGTTTGGGTGGCAGATGGCGAGAGTGAGAGCTGGTGGTGCCGGTGCTATCCGCTCTCTTGGCTTGTTTGTGGTTGTGTGGCTGGTGAACGTGTATTGCACAAACACTGGCAGCCACACACACAGACATGGAGGCAGAAGGAGGCAAGTTTCATATACTGGCAGCAGCACAGTAGTGCCACTTAACAGAGAGGGGGGGGGGAAATCACAGTGAGAATGACGGTCAGTTGAATTCCATATAATTGGCATTGATACACAGGTTTAAGGAGAGAGAGAGAGAGGTGCTGCGAGCCTGTGAATGTTGATTAAACCACATATTGATTGCTAAAACTAGGCCGGACTAGGACCCTAAAACTGGACCATCACCAGAACCTTGTTACTACGCTGTGTTTCCAAAGGGACCAGTAGCTGCGCTTCCATCCATGTCTAAAATTTCGACAAAGCACAATTGCGATTTGCAGGCGTTTCCATTGAATGGTGTGAAGCACATCAGCCGTAATTCTCGTAAACCCCCCCCCGAAGATTCTCGTAAAATCTTGGCTCGTCGTAATTTGCGAGAATTTTGTTTCTTTACGTTTGTTTGCTGTCAAGAATGGTTGTTATATTTTTCTCTTTGATCACTTGTAAAAAATTTCGTGCCTCCTTTTCACAAAAAGTGAAAATGTCTCCCGACCCCGGGGTCACGTGACTGCGACCAAAGTGTTTCCATGACACTTTTGCGATTATACCACGATATGGATACGTGTGAAAAACCACCTCATGAGAGCGTCACAACATTTCAGCCATATTTGAGAGGTTTTTCGAAGCGTCGGCGTTTCCATCACCAGTTTTTATTGCCATATTTAGGTGTTGTGCAATTCTAGGGGTCATGGAAACGTAGCTAGTGTCAGTGGTGAACCTTCCCCCGACTTTTGCCAGGACTTTTCGTTTGCTAGCTTTCTGAAGTTTCGGTACGTTTGCCCGCAGTAGAGGCAGTTGCTTCTCGCCATTTAAAACCGGAGTAGGACAATTGTGCGGACAGGCGAGAAGAGGTTGGGATTCACAATGCACTGATGTGCACGCATGGCCAGTCTGTAAACAAGAGGGACACAAGGGGCTCGATTTTAACAGACAGAGAGCGGTGTGTGATGTGACGCTCCGCCTCCGAAGGAAGAACACCGCCAGGCTTGCCAATTTCTATGACCTTATATCTGACGATGATGAAAACCGTGCATTGGCCCTTTGACAGCACATCCCCAGAACCCAGCCAAAGGGGCAAAGTGTCATCCACTCCAGAGGGAAGTCTGGAGCCGAAGCAGATCCTTGCAAACTCCCCTGCCATGGTTAAAAGCCTCCCGCAGGAATATAATCCCACAAAAGAGAACGGAGTTTACTTTGTACCGTGGACGTGTGGTATTCCCAGATGGCGCGCCACCCCCGTGTTTGTGTTCGCATACGTGGATGTCGAACTTTATTTGTTTGCGTGCGTGCAACTCGCACCGGCATAGAAGCCGTGTTTTGGTGCGTGTTCGGCTCAGAAGCTCTGCGCTTCCGTTCTGCGAGCGTCTCGCAACAATCCAAAGCCGCCCTGCGTTAGCGTCCCGTGGGGTTCAAAGTCAAAGCCACTCACAAATCCTCTGAGACAAAGAGAACTGCGATAACGCTGCACTCGCCCAGAATCTCCTCCCCACGCGGCGCCTCGTCGCAGTGCGAGCGCTACCCCGTCGAATCGAGCTCCATCCCCAAAATGTCCCCCTTTTGAAAGGGTCTTTTGGCGATTACATAACTTGGCAAAGCGCTGGGAAATCTAAACCGATTGTCTTTCATATGTTAATCTTTCTTTCATAGACTTTGGTGGAAGTTGAAGTCCTCAGAAGGTTCTAAAACCGAGTCCCAAGTATGATTTCCACCGTCGCTAACTGGCCGAGGGAGGAGGAACACTAATGCCTTCCCTCCCTCTCAGCAGCTGTTTGTGGGAGCCTTGGATGTCCGTGCACATTTCGGCCCGCGACCCTGTCTACTCCAGCGCCGCGGCACTTGGTGAAGGTCGCAGCTGTCTTCTGGTCGGCCGCAGGTGGCGAGCACAGGCTGCCGCTTCCAGCCGTCCCCGTCACCTTTGCCTTCTCCTTCGTCCTCCTTTTTGCCCTCCTTTCCTTCCACCATTTTCCTCCAATCTCCCTTTTCCCCCAGTTTTTATTTTTTTTGACTGCTTCGCCTGGAGTCTCACGACAAGCACAGAAGTGGAGAGGAGAAATTGACATCTTGGCAAATGGTAACAGGCGGAGAAAATGTGTGTGTTTAACAGTTAGTGAGGGAGAGAGCATGCACATCCCAAATCACAGGGGCAGGCGCTGGAGGAAACTTGCGAGAGAAGTAAAGCAGCTCGCGCAAAGACCTTCAAGCTGAGGAGTAAGAAACTCCGCCGCTTTATCTTAATAAAAAAAAAAAAAAACACATTAAACTGGAGCCCTACTACTGCGAGCACGCTGTATTATCTCCTATATATATTTAACAGTCAGTTACACACTTGAAGGGGAGTCACAGCGGTTTATTGTACGTGCTAGACCTGGAACGCAATGTACAGGTTCAATAGGTTAAACTAGTTATCACAATAAGTTTAGGAAAAAAAGGGGGACAGTTCATTCAAATATCTGCCGCTTTGAACATAAAACTGCTTTAAGTTCAACAAACAGCAGACATTCAGGGAGCTCACAGTCAAATAAATCCAACGAGGAGCTACCGGAGAATCTCAGGAGGCCTCTCACACTGCTGCTCACCTCCACAGACTGCACAAAGACTCTTCTATACATCCACCTCTTACATTGCCTAACTGAACGTCCATGCTGGGGACTCAAGGTTTGATGCAAACAAAAAGAGCAACGCTTCAAGTTTCCAGATTGACTTTCGGCGAGCGTGCGCGCACCTTTTCCTTCCCTCCGCTCCCTGGCGCCAACAGCTTAGCCGCTCATCTCGCTTTTATCTCTCATTTCCTCACAGTTCTTTCTCCACCCGGAACTCGCCTCTTTGCTCCGCTAATTTATTCTATTTTTCCGGGTAAACATCCACTCAGCTCGCGATCAAAGGAGAGTCCAACAGAAAAGCAGAACTAAGTCAACAGAGGCCAAATTGGAGCGGTATGGATTGCGCAGCAGAGAAGGATGCTAAAATTGCTCGAAAAAAAAAAACAGCTGAGCTGGTCGAAGAGAAAAGTTAAGAGCCGGCAAGGTCGTTTTCCCCATCGACGCCATTCCGCCTTCCCGCATATTCCACATATTGTATTCATAAGGTTCAGCCGCCTACTTGGTGTGTCAGAGGAGAGGTGAGAGCGGAGTCAAAACACAGAGCTTGCGCAGGAAAACACCTGTGCATAATTGAATACATCTCTACCTGAATGAAGGTGTTATGATCGAGCATCTCCTGACGCTCGGCTGCGCCAGAGCTTCTGAGCGTTCGCCACCGTCGGATTCTTTGTGGCGCGCCAGCGACTGCTCGGGATCCTCAGAGCCACGGCGGGCGGTTAACAAATCCCCTCGGCGCACTACAAGGAAGGGCGCCATCAATCTCCGTGACAGAGGACTATTTCCACCCTTGTTAACTTATTTTAGGGAGGAAGACGGGGGGGGCAGAGAGGAGCGTTTTATGGAAAAAGAGGCCGACTGTGTGCTCAATCTGCCCGCTCACGTTAACTCACCCGTTCGTCAACCTCCCACCGTGGCAGAGAGAGATCCAATCAAGGAACAAGATTTAATTGCAATGTGTCTGAATGGGCCGGGCAAGACGGAGACGGGTATGAAAGAAGACGACAGGAACTTTCAGGAATACCCAGCTCCTTGTTTTTATATGCACCTTCGTCAGTGGCCACCTCTATTCATCCCCCTTGTATCCTTCATCTCCACCCCTGCGCTCACATATAAGAGTCCTGCCTTCTCTCTACCACACAATAAGCTCATGCCACACACACACACACACACATGGCTACAAGCGCCATGAGTCCCTTTCTGCAGTGCTTCACTGCCAATCGTCAACCATTTCTTTGACACATTTCTTTGGGACGTTCCCATTTAAGGTGAGCAGCAGCCTCAAACTGAATTACTGCGCGGGGAGATGAAGGCAGTTTAACCGATGACAGAGAAGCCGGGCAGAGAGTGGCACTGACTGACAACCTATTATTACCACCTCTCTCATTTATCTTTCACCATTTTTTCGGGTTGAGAACCCTTGAGGGGCATCTGGTAATAACCAGCTTTTTAGGAATTGAAGCACTTTCACCCAAAACTTGCGTCGCCCATTCTGCTGTCAGATTATTTGAGCCTTCTAGAACTCATTAAATTGTATTACTCACGACTACAAAGGAGATTTTTTTTTTTTTTTTTTTATGTGGAAGTCAACTTTTCTGTCCTGTGCACTTGTGTTTAAAATAAAGGTTTCTTTCTTGTTCAACCGCTGCCACAGGTCAGTCCTGCCGAAAGTTAGTTCTGGACCAACGTGACAGAAGAAGATTTGCATTGACCAGTGAGCCACTGGCCGCTGACCAGGTGAGTCCTGCCGGCAGCCATCAGGCTGAATAACTGCACTCGGTAAAAGATTTCTCCGCCACTACGTTGAATAAAGGTGCAATAAAACACTGATTTATATTCAATGTTATGCAAATAGATTGTAAATACTTCAGCTCTGCATATTGACACAAACTCTGTAAATATATTTTTCTTAAAATATTTTATCTTTCAATTCATATCATTTTTTTCTTCTTCTCTTTGCACGGTATATGCTGCTGTAATTTATAACTCAATGTGGTTATTAAGGTATTATATATATATAAATTAAGGTATTCTATTCTATTAGATGCTGCTAAGTGCTGCTAATCTCTCTACTGAAATTTACCAACTTGCATCGACTCTGCATTGAGAAGGGAAAGTTGGTTCTGAACCAACGTGAAAGAAGGAGATTTGCATTGACCGGCGAGCCACTGGCCGCTGACCAGGTCAGCGAACAACAAGCAAGAGCACGACACACACTCACTCAAAGACTAAACGATGCCACATTCAACTCTCCAGTGCCACTATTTTCACACAAACGAGCTGCAATATGCCTCCTATGAAGCGCTATTCGTGCCCTGTTTCTCACCTTCTTTTGATCCCTCCATCGTTGACCCAACTTAGCATCCAGGCGGTTAGCAGCCGTCGCCCACTGCTGCGCGAGCCGGCGGATACGGCGCTTCATGAAACTGAGGGACTCCTTCCCTGCTCCAATGTGATCCAAAAGTACAGACAGATCCGTGCGAAAAGCAGCCTGCAGTGCAAAGCAAATTGAAAGTAAAGGTCATGGATTAAGGAGAGGGGAAAACTGTAAGGAATGGAGAACAACATTAGACCATGAATTCAACGTTTTTGGGTTTTTTTTCCCCCCACGGGTTAAATTCTGTTGTTCTGCACAAGCCAAAGGAAGTTTTATCAAAATAAACCTTTTTGCATCCTGATATTAGTTGAATGTAATTAACTAATTAAAATTTTCTAAACCATGGCAAAAAACACATTAACCTTGCAATATGTTTTTAATATCCTCACAATATCCCAAATTCCCATAAACTACATAGATAACTACAAAGAATAATAATATGGACATATACTGTATGTTAAGAAAAAAAATGAGACAAAAAAAAGTCATATTTATTCACTTTGTTTATGGCATGTCAACAAGAGTAAGCGTCTTGAGGTCTGACTGACAGTTTTCGACTTCCAATTAGTGAGAAGATAACAACAGTGCGGACAGCGCTGAGGTGCTAAGGAGGTCAATGATGTCTTAATTAGCAGAAATGAGGAGAGTCAGCAGGATGAAGGGTGGCTGGAGCAGCCTGCTCACACTTCCACAGCAGAACAGCCTCCATCGTCACAGACAGGTTAATGAATAACGTCAATAACTTCCATTGTGTAATTCATTTTTTGTCTTTGCTGCTGAAAAAGTCTGGAACTAAAAATGCTGATAGTCTGTAATTCCGAACAATGAAAGCCCGATAGAGGAGTGCTGACGGCGTTTTTTGTCTCATAATAATAGCTGTGATTATAGTGCGACGATGTCCTTAAACTCGACTTTCTGTCTCATCACGGTCCCTCAAACAAAGTGAGAGCTGAACTGAATGGTTCTAATGCAAAGTGAACGCTGACAGCACAGAGAGAGAACGTAAAAGGTTTAAAGAAAGAGAAATAATCTAGATGTTGCTATCATGTATTCGGAAAGGCAATGTTTTCTCCTTTGAATTGCACACAAACGGGTCTTTTTTATCAAGCATGCTGTTGGAAGTTAATACAGCCCACACTGAGGTGCACATTCCGTGTTGACTACATGACACTAGAATCACAGACACGTCAACAGGGAAGAAGTCACTCCGTATCAAACCCAGTGCGTACTAACGTCCTCAAACCTTACAATCATTAATGCAATTTCAATATTCTGATTTCTTTAGGAAATTAAGGTTCTCATCACTTCTGATGACAGAAAATGATGCCAGTTTTATTTTTTATTTTTTTTTTAAATCTGCCTTCCAACTTTACAATGTCCTAACTAAACAGTTCAAGATTCTAGAGGAGCAGAAGGCGCGACTCTCACTGGAGGCAGCGTTCGCCATTGCACCGTTCAACGCTTATTACGGAAACACAAACTTTAGAAACCTTCAACTGCTTTTGCACACTGTGATGGTTGAAATCCCTCTGTCGTTGTTTGTATTTTCACACTGAGCTATGTTGACAGTACTCCCACACAC
The DNA here is from genome assembly GCA_009823395.1 of Thamnaconus septentrionalis. Classification (NCBI taxonomy): domain Eukaryota; kingdom Metazoa; phylum Chordata; class Actinopteri; order Tetraodontiformes; family Monacanthidae; genus Thamnaconus; species Thamnaconus septentrionalis. The sequence continues at coordinate 33,498,431 of CM020501.1, read as the reverse complement.
TGCATCTGCTCTTTCTCAGCAATGATGCGCCGAGGGGCTTCATCTTTTTTTTCTTTTTTTTTTTTTTTTTGTCCCTTTGGCTTTAGACTTAAGACTGAGTCATTCATCATTTAAAAATAATTTCTCATCTTGGAATGTTGCAGAATGCAAAAAAAAAAAAGCAACCAGGGGAAAATGATGAGTGATCCCTCATCGACACAAAGTGGGAATAAAAACCGACACGAGGCAGCCAGTGAAGCGATCCCGGAAGAAGCTAGCGCGTCTAACCACGCCTCTGCTGCTAATTTGCCTTCACCTGTCTCTTCGAGGTCTTCGCTGGTTGAGAGTGCTGTGTTGGCGGGCTGCTGTGATTCCTCCAGGCCAGCGGGGGGCAGAACCACTCCACCTCACTCAGGTAGATCAGAAAGGAGCAGTCGGAGCCATCCACACCGTAGAAGGCATAGCAAGGGTCCGACGTCCAGCGTGCCCGCATCCACTGGCGTACACACGGGGAAGGAAGACACACTCAGAGCCCTTTGAGGTCAACGTGATCTTTTCAAGTCAGTGAAGACAAAAAATCAGTGGGAGATTGTCGGAGCATTTCAGTGGATCAGAAAAACACAAAGTTAACATCAGAATAACTTACAGTGACTGGTTTTGTTTAGCCCTGCTTGTTTGGGTAGCATAACGCTGTCCCGTGGCATGACTGCACTTCACTGTGAGAGCAAACCACTTCACGCAAACGTGGATCTAGTATTTTTTATTTCTCTACATTTTCAGAATTCATTTCACTTTGGATTCACTCTGCACTCAATTCGTGGTAACGCACAAACTCAAACATAAAGGATATTTATTGTTATTTTTACTGGTCCTTATTTTGCGAGACAGATGGTGGAATGGCAACTCATTTCCATATGTGGAATCGTTTATTCAAATTTCAGCCTCGTTCCATAAAACCAGTTTGCGCCACCCAAACAGAGTCGCCACAAATTATGTCTGGGGGAGAGAGGGAAAAAAAAACAAAAAAACAACCCCGCCTGGCAACATCTGCAGTACCGTCGTGAAATATGAAAATAACAAGTTGAGACACTCACGTCGACTTTCCCAGGACACTCTGGAAAGCGAGGGTCCCTGGGCACTTCGCACTGGTTTGACGTCCCGTCTCTGACAGCTGAGGAAACATCGGGAAGCAATTTAACAACCCTCCGGCGTGAAAAGGTAAATGTTCTTCTTGAGGTTTTTTTTTTATTGCGAAAGGACAAACCAGAACATCTCCTCATATTGAAACAAACATTTAGAGGTCCAGGGTGTAAAATTTTTTTAAGGAAGGCCAGTATTTAAGGAAGACCTCCTTAAATACTGGCCTTTCTTAAGAAATGGTGGTGCGAGATGCCAACTAACTAAGAGCAAGACCCTTCTGTCCATATGTATATTCATATGTATGTGTGTATATACATATATGTATATATATGTATACATATATATATATATGTATATTGAATGTATTTATTTTATGAACACATTATGGGCAGTATAAGCCATATTTTACACACTGGACTTTTCAAAATAAGGTGAGATAGAAAATACTGATTGACAATGAGCAGGACGGACACATATTTTTCCTTTGACAATCTAATTGGGTCGGGCGTTATTGTGTACATTTGCTGAAGTCTCTCGCGACGACCGATAGTCATCCAGTGTGATAGCATCACATCAGCTCATTAGGCGACATATGGCGCGTGTCAAAGCCTCCCAGAGATGAAGCTTATTATTCCAATCCAGTCATTTCGCAAAGTGAAACGCTTCTGACCCGCCGCCGGCTCACTGGGCCTGACTGACACCCCCCGGTTCGGACGTGACGTCACTGGGGCGTCAACAATCTGCCGTGCTGCAGCGCGCACTACTCGCAGCGCCCCCTGTGGCGGAGTGGCACGGCTCGTCTCCCGCCGCCGCCGCCGCCGCCAGCCGCGCGCACAGTTCACTAGTGGCTACACACACACGTCTGCCGCTCACTTTGGCTGCACACACTGCATTAATTGCTCCAGTGACTGAGTTAACCGCCGCCTCTCTGCTGCTGATGCGGGGAAAATAGGAGAGAGAGAGAGAGAGGGGGGGAGGCAGAGATGGAGGAGAAAAGGGCAATGGACACACACACACACACACACACACACACTGCCGCCTTCTCTCCCCGGACCAACAAATTTGCCTTCGCTCTCGGTTGCGTCTGTTTCCATTTGCCTAATGAAAAGGAGACATTCCTCTAGCAGCCTCCCCCAGGGCTGTTCTCCATCAGCCGGGCTCACACACACTGAGACACGCGGCGCTTACCAACACCATCGCTGGGCAGCAGGCTCACCACGACCGCGGTCTCAAGACGTAGTTCGCATCTAATTTCTCATGCAAATAAATGAAAAAAAAAAAAAAAATGCGTTATTGCGGGTTTTTTTTTTTTTTTTTTTTTTTTTTTGGTGGTTTGCGGGGGGGTTGCACTCTGATCACGTCCTCTTTCTCCTCTCACTCTGTGCCGCTTGTTCCTCCTCACACACGTGCCAAAGCGCGAGATAAAGAACGCACCGCGCAGCCACCGCGCAACTGTAAGGTCTGCCTGCCGGCAGGGTTTCAATTTATGTGTGATTAGAGAACGCCGCAGTGTTTTCATTACGCCAATGTCCCCGCAGATGCAGCGAGGAAAACAAAAGGGGTTATTATGCTCATTTATTCTCTTGTTAAGACTCGGGCAATTAACTTCAAGAGAAGGGAATTTTGAGGGGGGGAGAAAAAAATGTTTGGTTGGTATATAAAAAAAAAATAATCACAAAATACATCTTGTATTTAGAACTTTCACGAGCTTTATCTTGGTTTTGTTGAAAAATGTGAAATCATTCAGGGCCGGTCGGGTAAGACGTGTAAAACAGGGATTTCCTGGGTGACCTGATGGCTCACAGCAATTTCTTGCTTTCATGCCGAGAAGTGGACTTTTCAAGTCAAAAACATTCCTCTTCTCGGTATTTCTATCTCCAACACCAGCGGGTCGGCTGAAGTCCTTTCGACAGTCAATGCAGTTTCTACTGTCTTCATTTTACATAACGACTAGGCAGCGGCCGTGAAAAACACCATGACTCCTGGCACGTTTTGTAAATATTTTTTGATGAACAATATATGACAATTTTGAACATTCCTGACGGACCAAAGTTCAAATCTTCACTGACGAGATGCGTTGACGTTTTCACCATGGAATCATGGAAGTCACCTGCGTCGTTCAGCACAATGAGGAGCTCTGCCCAAACATTCAGCAGGCAGTGTTTGATGGAAGTGTCACGCTAAGGGTGCGATAAGGGGACAGCCAGCACTGCCTGGCTCTGCTCTGGGTGTCGGTACAGTTTTCATACCAAATCGCTCTTTCTGTCAGTAACCTGGAACCATCATCCCTGCACGTCCACCAACTGTCACGAGTGATTTTGCGATTCTGATAACATCTTTGTGCTTCCCCGTCTTTCCTCCGTATGTGTGAGCGCAGATGTGCTTGTGTTCTCATCCGTTCAAAACTAACAGCTGCAGCTGAAGTTTCAGGACAACACAAGCTGTCAGCTGCGGGAAAAAGAAAAACAACAACAACAGGCAGTGCAACCAGGACAGTTTAACACTACATATTTCTCTTTTGAAATGGTAAGAGTGACATTTCAGAACGACTCTTTTCTCTTTATGCAATTATGCCTGGTGTCCATCACTGTACTGTATGTCTATCATTGTAATATGGCATCCAGCAATCTGTTATGCAAAGGAGAAATAGCATCACATCTGAATTCCAATTTACATTTGTAAGTTTCAAATACTGCTTATTATATTACAGCATTATAAAAAAAAACACAAGATAAAAGCAAAATGAACAGAAGTTAATCAATTTAGAAAAATGCGTTACAGCATGGTGCATTAACTTCTGCAAATGAAGCCTCCTTTGAGTAACTTTTCATAAAAAAAAAAAAAAGAAGTCAATTTAACTGTAGCTTTAGCTGTATGGAGATCACACAATTCAGTCCAAAGACTCTTTCATGTTAAACTTGTCTGCAGCTGATAAATTCATGCAAACCACTGGCCACACATGGCGCCCTGCAGCCACTCTCCCATGTTCCATGTGGCGGAAAACAGCAGCAGCAGATAACCAAACCCTTATTCGATCAAGAGGTTGGGCTCCACCACTTTTGCACCTGTTTTCGTTTGCGTGTGCAATCTTAGAAGATCACTCACCACGCGCAACCTTGCAGTGCACAATTCGATTTAGCGCAGGCTATCTGGGTTCCCAGTGAACCAGGCCTTTAGAGCAAGATGAGGAATTTTAGAGCAGTGGTGATGGTGATGGCTGGGGGTTTTTACCTCTTCCTTGCACCATACTGCTCTGCAGTATCTGCTCCACTCTGATGGCCATGTTGGAGACATTCTGGGCAATAGCTTGGATTCTTTCCACCAGGCCAGCTGGTTGAAACCTGCAAAAACAGCAACAGACAAAAAAAACAAAAACAAAACACTTTGTAAAGAACAAACAATGGGTGAAAAGTTCCATTCAGTTTGACACGTGTTTCCATGAAACAACCAAAAACTTCAGATTTTGTGTTAATCAATGAGGATATGTGAAGCATAGTTACATCACAGGATGGCAAAAAACAGCAGAAGAATGGAGAGAGGGTTCACACGGTCAGTTATTTTTTGGAACACTTTGCTCTCCTCGTCCTTTTCGAGCAGGTGTGTTAAACTCAAATACACAGTGGGGCCAAAATTTAAAACATTTGGACAAAGTCGCAGGCTAGCGCTTGATATTTATTGAAAAAAAATCTTCCTCCAGATTGTCAAACCGTGGTGAGGTTTGTCTGGTCTTGGGTCATTTCATGCTTTTATTTTGTAAGGAAACTCACTCTCCTATCGTTTCAGAGCACTTGTGTCACCATGTGCGTCTGCCCTGATCCCTGATTATCTTCACCTGTTCCCCATTACCCTCCCTCTTCTGAGAGCCGGGATAGGATTTCAGAGGACGTTTTCATTGCCTTTTTGATTTGTCACTCTGTTTAGAGGCCATTGGTGAATCAATAAAGTCTGCTTTCTCAAAGATCTCTGCCTCTGACTCCTGCCTTGAGTCCCTGCCTGACCCACCATAAAAAAAAAAACAAACAGTCTTTTCTTTTGGACTATTAGCCAATTTTGAACAACGCTGACCCTGGATAATGGCACAGTGTCCCACGGTCTGATCCTGCCAAAGTGGCTTCAAATACATAACAGAGGCCATGGTTTTTTTTTTTGCAGTTGTGGACATGAAATGTCTCGTGCATAAAAGCTGGTCCCACATCGAGTCGACCCTCTTATCAAACACAGGCAACTTTGTAGTAGGTCAAACTTTGATGACTGTCTCCTCTCTCATGGTAGCGCCCTCCGCTCTTCCTCTCTCTCTTCCTCTCTTCCTCCCGCAGCGCCGTGCGAAGCCGTTTCGCCTCTACATCCTCATCATTAGTTCCTTGATCTTCATTACCCCCCCCCCCCACCATACTTACTCACAGTCACCACTATGGCTGTTCCTTCTGCCCACCTCCCCCCAGCTCACATCTTCACAGACGCGTTACTGTTCGCGGGAGATGCAAATTGTCAGACACTTGGTTGGAGCGTGAAATAGAGAAAAACCTATGTTGTTAAGAGCCAGAGATTTTCCCTTCACAGCGCAACACTCGGGAGTGTGCGCGGGTGTGACTGTGCAGCGTGTGCACTTGTGCGTTTGTTTAATGTGTGTGTGTGTGTGTGTGTGTGTGTGTGTGTGTGTTGTTAGTTCTACATCTTTGCAAAGCGTCTGACTGTCTGATTGCAGACCCTGCAAAAACCAAGCAAGCGCATCCGCACACGTCAACGGTACCGTGGTCACTGTATCCTTTTAATGACTCGGTTTCAGGGTGCAGGCTGTGTGTGTGTGTGTGTGTGTGTGTGTGTTAGTACAGGGTATTTTGAGCTTCTGCTTAACAATCCAAATCCAAATGCAAAAAGCAGTGAAAAAGAGTGAGAACGAAGTGCTAATAAAGAAAGCAGCCAGACAGTCGCACCTTGGAAGTGTGGCTTCCGAGCCTCACTCGATTTATTTATAATATTGGCATTTTAAAGCCTTCCCCCATAAAACCGAGCTTGAACTGTGTATTGAGGTGAAGTTGAAAGTCAAGGTTTTTTTTTTTTTATTATTATTATTTGTGTTTAGGCTGTTGCATTGCAGTGCAGCCGCATACATACTTTTTTTTTTATTTATTTTTTTATTAACCATTCAATCCATAACACACAATTCCTGTCCATACAACACAAAATGTTATGTTTCTGGTCTATTGAGTATATTTTATTTAAATATATGTCAGCACTAAAGCCATTTTTCCATACCAAAACTTGTTTAGTTAGTAATTTAGTAACTATTTCCTTTTTTTGCTTTCTAAAAAAGCAGCATTAATCCACAATGTCACAGGCAAAAATGTGGAAGCATCTGAAAACAGTAGCATTCTGTTAGATGTCACCCTTTGATCCGGATAATCCATGCAAGTAAAGATTCAACTGGGTTTTAATTATTACATTAGCGTTGTTCCACAATGATAACTAAATGGCTGTAAAATGAAAAACGAAACCTCATTGCAATTACATGGCGCATTGCACAGAGATCCCAGCCATGGAGGATTACTGCCGCCACAGAAGCTACCCTGTAAAACTTGAACTGTATCATTTGAACCCAAGGACAGTGTTGTAGCGTGACTGGCTGAGTAACGTCTGTTACAGTAAAACTCTCTCTGGGGGCTGGGGGGTACTTGGCTGTGACTCTGTATGACTTGACCTGCTAATCTCATTGCAAATATTTCACTACAATGGGGACTGGTCCCAGGAGATGATGGCCCATAAAGCCGGAAAGCATGAGGTTTATTGAAAAGGAGATTGGGCAAGGGCGGAGGAGAAAGTATTGAACAATGAAATCCAAAGAGGATGAGAGGGCAGACAGAGGCGCATGTGTTGGCAGAGACGAAGGGGAACTGTGAGAACGGCAGCAAAGCAGATCAACTGTCCTCAGCAGACAGACGCGGAGAGACAGAGGGGCCAGTGTGGCAGAGGAAGAAATGATAGAATGATTATCTCCTCGACGACTTCCCACGGGGAGTCAACAGGACGGCTCAACTGCAACATCACACGCTGCTGTGATAAAGAAAGAATAGAGATATATGTATATTTGATGATCTGCTGCTGTGTGTGTGTGCTTACAACGAAACTTCCTTCTTTTTGATGGATGGAAGTAGGGACTTTTTTTTTTCCCAATCAAAGACACGATGCACCAATTAGGAACAAGCAAAGACAAAATGAGAGGAAGGCAGCGGGGGGGAATTACAGGATTATCCGGTTTCCAGACCCGAGATGAGGAAACGCAAAGATAAAGAGCAAGCAGAGAAAAATCAATGACTTCTCAGTTCTCACTTAGCTCCTCTCTGTCTAATGAGATTGCGCTCTTAGGAAGAGGGCCCAGCGACAGCAGCATCCCCCACCCAGAGGTCCAATAGATGCACGCAACGAGGAGTCAGTGGCGTGCGTCACCTTCTGGTTCCTGACAAACACACTCTCATTTCAAACAATTAGAGAAGCTGGAGGAATATTCACGGAGTCTTGCTTATTTGGACTTGCAGGACTGTTATTGTTGAACAACTAGATGGCCAGTACTGAGGAAAGTTATATGGCAACCACAACAACAATCTGCCACTGAGCAAAAGTGGAATACAGTGGTCTGTGTTCTCAGAGTCATGAAGAATCTTCACGGGTGCTGTGCAACAGGGTCCAGTGTCATTTCTGTCACTTTTAATCCCTTTAAAAAAAGAGCCATTCTAACAGATGCAAAAGCCCCAAAGCTGCTTTGTTCACATGACAGATGTTGGGGTCTGTTATGGTGCGTTCAGTCACGGAGTCCAGCAGACGGTTGACGGCAGACAGCAGCTCGATGGAAGAAAAAAAAAAACACCCGAGTTCTCGCACCACGCTTGTTAGATTTTTCTACCAGAGCGCCAAACAAAGAAAGAAAACACCAAAAAAACCACCGGGCCTCTAATTCTAGGAGCCATCAATAGTAAAGCAAGGCCACCTGAAAAAAAAAAAAAACATACTTAGCTCCTTCCCCAATTATCAATAATCTTCGTAATTATCCAATAACACAACACGACAGAGCTATGTTATAGCGTTGACCAACTAAGACGAATTAAAATAGTGTATTGTCTGCACAGAAAACAAAAGAAATGTCTGTCAGCGACAAAGTTTGTTATTGCAGTGCTAGTTACTGCAGAAGAGCGCCTGAGGCTGGCTGAACGGGTCGAAACCAAAGTGCGGCAGTGATCCTCAGAAAACACCTGCCTGGGGGAGCCCAGCTGATCCACCTTCATCCACAAAGCCCTCGGCGGTGAAAAGCAGAGCGTAAACCGTGCATTCTCTTTACCTCCTTCATCCTCCTCTCTCATTTTCCAAACCCTCTCCCCCCTCCCTCCCTCCCTCGTTCTCCTCGTTATTTTCCCCTCCGCTTTCTCTTCTGGCGAGTGGCTGCTGCCCCGTGGGCCATTCGCAGTCTCGGGCCTTAGACATCAAGTTCCATTCGGCGCTACACAGGAGTGTGTCAGCACCAATGAAGCTCACGGAAAAAAAAAAAATTGGGACTCCCGCCCAGTGTGTGTGTGTGTGCTTTGTTCCTTCAGTTAATGCTGCCCGAACGGCCTGGATTTAAGCGATTCTTTAAAGCTCTCTCTTCCCATTTAGTTCCCTCCTCACTGGGCAAAAAAAACACACTCAACCACGTCATTCATCCCACCCACCTCACTTAGACGTATACCTGTACGCCCATGGGCTGGCGGAAGGAGAAAGAGCGGGAAAAGTGGACAGAGACGCAGGGCATAAAGACATGGAAAAGAGAGCAGAGGATGATGAAAGACGGAATCTGACGGGATGAAAATCATTGGACTAATGCAAGACTGAGGTCATCTGTGTGTGTGTGTGTGTGTGTGTGTGTGTGTGCGCGCATGTTAATCCTGCAGGCCATATCCTCAGACAGTGGTCTCACCCCCAGAGAGGTTTTAACAAGCTGCCTCAAATGGACTAACTATTGCATTCACTACATGGTCGGCAGTAGAGCTGCTAAATGCACAATAACTGTGAATGAATGATGAGATGATCACAGTGTCAAATGTTGTACCGTTTCTTCTTTGTTCTTGGATTATTTTATGTGTTGCTATGGACAGGGTTGACTGTGAAGTTAATTGCCCTCTGGGAAAAATAAAGTCGTCTGCATCTGAATCGGAGGATGTGCTTTTTTTTTTTCTTTTTTTTAATGAATTTTATATATTTTTTAATTATCATTATTTTTTATTTTGCGTCATGAATCAAAAACAGTATTATGTTGGTGCAAACCTGTCATGTCCTGAACTCTGAGGTCAAGTTTTTAGTCTGTTAGTACAGGGATGTTTATTGTCTTGTGACCTCCTGTTTTATTTTGAAATCTTGTTCCCCTCCTGGTCAGATTAGTCGTCCTGATTGTTTCCACCTGTTCCCCATTACCTTGTGAATATATATTGTCAGCTTCGTCTCTTGTCTTGTTCCTTGCAACAGAGAGCAAGCGAGAATTCCTTGTCATGTCCTTGCCGTCAAGTTTCTCTCCTTTGTTTTGTTTGTTTTTTTGTCACTTTGCTCTCTGTCAAGATTTGGTTTGACTTGCGCCTTCCTGGTAACCTTTTTCCTCTTTGTAGTGATTTTATGTTATTCCTTGGAAGAGTGATTTTGTTTGTTGCTTTTGTGAATAAAGATTGATGACTTTGGAACTTTTTACTTAATTACTTTCCTTCTTTTTGGTCAAAGCCAATCTCTAGTTTTATATGAATTAATGTGTAACCCAACCACTCCTCCCAGCGGCAGGGAATTTCAAGGTTTTCTTGACAGCCTTGTCAGTATTTTTCCAGATTTAAAGAACCTACTCTGCTTCATGCAGTTTGAATAAAGCTACTCACCCAGCGCTGATTTCAGGAGGCAGTCTTAAACACAGCAATCGCCTCCATCCCACTCACCCAAATACTCTATATCTGGATATTGATCTCGGCTGTAGTAATATATACAGTATTTATACCTTCTAACCCAGTTAGGATAGTGGACGGGAGACAGAGGGGCGCTAATTTTCAGTCGTGACCTGCAAGAACGTTTCCCCGACATTAAACAGCACATTACTAGACATTGATTGCAGTTAACACTGACGCCACGCTGTATTAATCGCCCCATCCTTCCGCTTTAGCGCCTCCGCATAGATCACAACCTGAAGACTTTTCAGGGATCGTTAACAAAGATTGAAGAAGTGCGGTGATTTCCGTCAGTGTGTATTACGTCACTCCCGTCGCACTCGAGTCAAGCCGTCTTGAAAATGAAGGGAGGTTGAGTAATGAGAAAGTCACACAGACGAGACAAATTGGATGTTTTCTCACTAACTGGGTAAAGAGAGGCGCACTTTGATAAAAGCGGCAGCAAGGTCATACAAGACTTGTCTCTGCGCTGCAACAATTTCGAGGTAATGGGCAGCAATTTGGAGAAGCGATCATAGGATGGAAAAAAAAAAAAAACGAGGGGAAAATACAATGAGGGCTGGACTAAAGAAGAGCAGTCTAAAGATGGAGAGACAAGGCTTATGTCACGAATACCAATAATGAACTCGGCTCAGAGTGGGCGAGGCCTTAACGGGGACCTGTTGTGACAAACTGTTATGACGGACCCTTTAAAGCTCAAACTAGGAGCTTTTACACTGTGCAAACCTTGATTATTGCTGGACGCAGACCATCAGCTATAATGTATTCAGTCTTAAAATGGCCATAATACAGTAGGTGTGGTTATAAAGAAGGATGTATTCACCAGGCGCTCTCAGCATGTATTCACAAATATAAATAAATATATAAATACACGTAAACGGTGTGATTTTTGTGCCATTTCGCCGTGAGTGCCATCAAAGCATGTGAAACTAGAAGATTCTCTTTTTATAGACATAATAATACAGATAATAATACAGTGATCATGTAAGCATTATATATTGACTCACCGACTATCAAAACACGCCACTAACATGGATGCATTGTGGAAAAAAAAACTGCATACCAGCATTTTATTATCCAGGCGGTTTCCACATTTCAACCTACATACATCAGAATTTCCATTTCGTACAAAGAAAAATGTGACAAAAGTTGGTTCCAGTGTTACCCGAATCAATATGTTTTAAAGATGGAATCCTGGAGCAGGTATTAAAGTTGCATGATTAGAGGTGGGAGCTTTCAATCCCACAGCCAATGGTCATCCGTTGGCCTGTCAAGCTTTCAGCAGGAACTAATACGAGGAAGCACCTGGGATCTGCATATACGACAGGCAATTCAGTTGCCGGAATTCTATTTCCGCAAAGTGGGGAACTGAGTGAGAGGGTTGTCAACTGTGGGAGACGAGTAAGGTTGCTGAGAAGACTGAATGAACAGCTGAATCCATCAATGATTCATAAGAATGCCTATATTTCAGCGTCCAACAGAAGAAACAAATATTTTAAAACTGTTTGCCCAGCATTTAGTGATTTTATTGTGGTCAATAATAATTAAATGAATCCAACCCACGACCTTCTTGCTGTGAGGCGGCAGCGCTAACCACTGCGCCACCGTGTCGCCTAAATGTGCAATGTGTTTTTGTTTTCTTTCTGTCTGCTTGAGCAGGTTGCTTCATTTCAGAAATTTCAACTTGTACTTCTTGCTGAAACTGTAGTGTAAAGACTTTAGATATTTATATATTCATAGGGCATTCCAGCATTTTGAGAGGATCATCGTCAACATAGCAATTCACAAGTTGAAACGATGAAACAAGTGGAGGAGACCTCGCGTACCTGCTGATGGCCGAGCTGAGTTCGTCCAGGCGCCGCGATGCGTCGGTGGTGGAGGTGTTGTCGAGTTTGGACAGGCTGTCCATTCTCTTCAGGATCACCTCCAGCATGTCGCTGATCTTCCGCAGCACGCCGCGTGACTCCACGCCTCCCATTACTGAGTGAAGGAAGAGACGTGGCAGAGGAGACAGGGGATGATGAACGAGCGGCCGGAGTGCAGAGCAGATAACAGACTTGTAGAACAGCATGCACATTCATCACGGCGCCAGCGGCCTCCTCCGGCTTAACATTCAGCAGTTGATTTTGGCTCTGTTCCTCTTCTCTTGGACAACTGGCTCTGTGAACTTCACTCCAGAGCTGATCAAGGTACCCCCCAACCCCCATGACACCCTGGCACATAGTGTCTCATGTCATGCTGTTTAAATCTATTGTTACATTTCCTTGTTTTAAATGCACAGAAATGTATTGAAATGTGAACATGAATCTAATAACCTGCAGTGTTTAAAGGTCCAGCATGTAAAATTTCATCTGAGTTACGATTTTTGTTAGGGCTGTCCCGATCCGATATTGATATCGGATATCGGTCCGATATCAGCCAAAAGAGGAATATCGGATTATATCGGACGTCATCTTAAATCTCCGATATTAACACTCCGATAGAAAGCAGTCCATTCTACTCCGGCAAAAAAAGAATCTCCACATCATGCTGGGACTGCAGAAAGTGGAGAAGGAGGAGTCAGGGTCATCACCAGTTTAGTGAACTGACAATATTGTTTTGTTGTTTTTTTGTTCCTGCTCTCAGTTGTTTTCAGAATATACGAGCAGTAAACTTGTTCATTTGTTTTGACTTGTTTGCACAATAAGTTATTTGGGTCATTGTTCACGGCCTCCTGATTTATTTTTTCATTTATTTTTTCCATTCCGCAGTTTTTTTTAATAATTGTTAATAATAAGTTCTTATTTTGTTTGAGTAATATCACTTGATGCTGCATTTTTTTAACACTCCCCACTCATCGCGACAAAATAATGAAAGTATGTTTCATTTGTAGCATGCTGATATCGGATTGATATCGGTATCGGCCGATATTCAAGGATGAAATATCGGTATCATATCGGAAGTAAAAATATAGTATCGGGACAGCCCTAATTTTTGTATCGGTAAAAGCTTAATCCAGTATATTGCCCATGAATACATTAATATTGTATTCACCCAGTACAATAAAAGTCAATTGGTTTTCCTCGTGCACTGCCAGTGTGGACAATCCAGCCCGTCTGACACTGCGTTTTGTATTTGGGCTGAACTCTTGCTTCCTCAAATAAACCAGCAAAGAAGAAGGTGCACGAGGTATCCAGGTTTGTGTGCAAAGGCCACTGTAGCTCACTGGCAAGCTCGGTAGAGGGAGGGTGAGAAAGAGCTTCCTCATAATCTTCAAATATTAAACACTTAACCTTTAATATTTTTATAGACCTCCACCTGATTAAAGTTTAGGCCACAGCTGCCATATACTTTATGCACAGCTGCAAATGGTGTTCTCCCTCCGCTGCCTGTTCTCTATCAGACAAGTCACTGGAGGACTACTTTAACCTCCGGCAAACTTATCTTGAGCTTGTTTCTCTCTAATCTTATTTTGAAAGGAGCCAGCAGTCTTATTTGTTCATTGTCTAATCGGTGCATCTTCAGCTTGATCTGTCATCTCTCTGCCAAAAGCAGTGTGCAGCGCTCCGTGCTGTCTTCTTTGATCTTTGGTCATAAACTGGCTTTTGTTGGGGCCAGACGTCCAGACACTCAGGAGACTGATGTCTGAATTCAAGGCTTACTTTAAATCCTTTGATTCCTTTTGAGATGAGAATTGAAAGGCCATTTAGATTTTGAGTTATGAAAAACCAGGGACAAATTGGAACGGGGTTCCTCCATTTCCAATCTATGTCTGCGCGATGGCCAATATATTTCTTTGACCAAGCTCTTCTTGAACACTGAAGCGCCGCACACCGAATTTTGATTCTGGAGAGAATAAAACATCGTGAGCCAGGGTTGAAAAGTGAGTCAGAGCACAAAAGCAGTGCACACACAGACGGTATCTCCCGAGACGGTGAGAGAAACATGTAGAAAATAACCGGGACGGATGAAAGGTGTTGAAGACCACAGATAATTGCATAAACAGTGCAGCGTTTCGACCGTCAGTGGACTGATCTCATCACAGCCCCTGAAGAGGAAGAGGAATAAACGGTGAAGATGTAGATGGAAATATTTCTCGTGTGATGTTTAAGTGGCACTCGTCCATTTGAAGCGTGCTTTTAATGGCCCTTTAAAGAAGCCCGCTATCTACTGCGCATACATTATGAGATAATACAACTCTGAATTATCTCTCTTACGCCTGTGAAAAGAAAAGGCCCCATTGTAACGGCAAAGTCATTAAAACAAAACATAATGGTTCTCCAAAAATTAAATAAAATTATGAATATTTATTAGAACCTATTTGACTGCTGAAAGACTGGTGAAGAAATACTGTATTGCTCTGTAAGCTTCTGGGTTATCAACTTGTTCAGTATATTCTCAGTCTTTGACTCCCACCAACTTGTTTTCATGGCCTATGTTTTTTTTTTTTTTTTTTTTTCTTAGCCAGACACATCCAGCCTAATTTACACACTAACAATTGCGTTGTCACCTTTCACTTTAGGGGGCAGTGCTGATGGACAAAAAAAATATTTCTGCGTGCCATGCATGGTAAATGGACAGCACTTATAAAGCACCTTCACGGTACCCCAAAGTGCTTTACAATGGCCTCGCATTGACCCATTCACACACCAATGGGTGGCTGCTGCCATGCAAGGCACTGCCTAACCCCATTAGGAGCAATTTAGGGTTAAGTGTCTTGCCCAAGGACACAACAAAAGACTGGAACGGAGCGGGATTTGAACCGCCAACCTTTCGGTCATTGGCCAACCAACTCTACCTCCTGAGCCACAGTTGCCTCATGTGCAAGCAATAAAAAAACAAAAACAAATGGGACGTTGGCTAATTTTATTTTATATGAAGCAAACACCTGCAAAAAAAGTGCAAACTTAATTCAGTATGTGTCAGAATGGGAAAAGAAGGCAGAGGAGATGCTGAAGACATACGGGACACGATGATAAAAGCACCTTTAGTCCACCGTCAGAGGAGCTGGCAGGCCCCATATTGACATCACAAACACCTTGATTACACTGTCGGCTATTCTGTCAAACTCTGTCTTCTGTCTGACAGCCAATTACATCCAATGGGCTCCTGTGCCTAACCGCCTTGGTGCAAGGTCACTGTCTGCCTTGGTGTGGTTGCAGGTATCCTACTTTCAGTGACAGCAATCCCAAGAGACAAATAAATCAGTCCAAAAATGTCTTTGGCCTGTGATAGATCAGTGTCAGTGTGCTACTGAGGTTACGTTGGGATGTCTTTGTAACCGGCTGATTTGTGATATCATTTATAACACTCGTGATATGGGTCAATTTGTAGGAATGGCAAAGCAAAAAACATTTGGTCAATTGTTGAAGTTAAACATGGTTCTGGCCCTCTCTGATGCAGGGGTGTTTCTAGACACACAAAACATGACAAGTTGCCAGTTCATCGCAGGGCCACGTAGAAACAGACAACCGTTCACACTCACATGCACACCTATTGACAATTTAAAGTGTTCAATTGACCTCACACGCAGACACAGGGAGAACATAAAAACTCCACACAGAAAGGTCCCCGGCCCGGGCCCCGGAATCGAACCCACGACCTTCTTGCTGTGAGGCGGCAGCGCTAACCACTGCACCACCATGTCGCCTTCTTCTATATTTGTTGTAGTTATTTTGGGAGGCAAGTAGGAAACAGGCACAGGTTGGAAAGAATAGAAAAGATGAGAAGGAAAGAAAAAAAAGGATATTGAATGAGGAGCATTTGAGTAAAATTCTCCCCACCTTCAAAACAAACAAAACAGTTATGTCGCAATTCCAGAATGTGTCTATGGAAACTCTATGTGTCAGAGCAGTGGCATTTCTCGCCATTCTGGCACCCGACACAAGACAAATACGCGTATACGACGCAAAACAAAACTGGCGCTTCCCAAATATGAGACAGAATGTCAGACAGATGCTATAAAAAAAAATGTCCATAATCACCCCAAATTTTGTCTGTCTCTTGTATTCAGGATTGAAGAAACTGATTTGCTTGTTTGGGTTGGTTTGGGTTTTTACATTGAATGCCTTGCCTAACAAAAAAGTCACAGTGAAACACTGAGGCCCTTAATAGTTCCCTGCTCACCAGCGCTGAAGACGGTCCTGTGGGGAGCAACGCTGACTCCCAACACGGAGGTGACAGGATCGAAACCCAGCGTGGACCAGAGGTACAACACTTGGGTGTGTGCGTGTGTGCGTGTGTGTCTCTAAAACAAAAACCACATCAAACAAAAACCAAACCAATACAACTCAAAACAAACCTAAAACCAACAAAACAACCAAAACTTGCGTTGCGTTGCGTCCGTCGAATTTCCGAGCATTTCAATCTTCCCAGCATTTGAAATTTCCTTCAACTGAGTTCAACAGGAAGCAGCAAACAGGTAAGTGGAGCTAGCTAACGAGCTAGCTCCCCCTTCCTTCTTTTCCAACTCTATTTGAATTCAATTTTTTTCTTCGTGAAAATTGGACATAAAACTTCAGCTTCAGCTCCACCTGTTGTGTTTCACTTGCACAAAGTGAGCGACTGTTTATTTCTTCTGCAGTTGCAGTTTTTTCAAAACTCCAGTGTTGAAACACCTTTCCTCAGGAACCTGGTCAGCAGGTCAGCAGGTTAGCTCAGTGGGTTAAACTGCTGACTCTGGTGTGGGAGACCAGGGTTCCAATCCTGGTCTCCCCCATGAGAACTTTATCTGTCTTTTAAAGCCACTGTGAGAGAGAAGGACAAGAAGACAAGAAGATGTCCTCAGGACAGTTGGCTCAGGCTGGAGGAAGCCTGACTGTGGTGCGTCAGGTTGTCGGTTCAAATCCCCACTGACACCTTGAAACCCAGCGGCTTTACTTTCACACATTTTGAGTCTTTTTTTTAAAAAAATAGCTGTTTAATTTATGCCTATAGTTCCTCATAGCGTTCATTCTGAATATGCATGCAATTAGCTACTATAACCCAGTGACGTATGAATGTTAGCAGTAATTCAGAGTGACATGGCAAATGGCATTTGCAAAGTCTCTGTCTCATCTGTCTCAAACAGTAATTACTGAAGCTGTGCTTCCATCAAAGGTAATTGTCCACCTGTTATATGTGAGTTCCACCACTGCAGTCTCATTCTGTGTTTTAAAGGACAAGCGGCAATATTTCAAGAGCTTGCTTAAATGGTACCATTATAGGCAAAATGACCGTCCTTGTCTTTCCGCATCAGATGAATTCCCACTTAAAGCTGTGGTGTGATATATATGGGAGAGTGAAGGGCATCGTGACCAGGTACTCTAGGGAAAGACGTATAGGCAGAGAGGATAAACATCACCACCAGGGATTACTAAAGGGAAAGTGGCAGGTTGACTTGCTCTGGTTCAAAGGGATGAGAGTCAGAAAATTACATTTCTGTTTCTGACTTTGGAATTATGGACAAAAACAGGACCATGACAAGAGATAAAACAGATATAAAGACCAGGACTGCGTATCATACTGTATATCAGGACATATTAGAGCTCCAGAAATTAATATTAGGTCCCATAAATGTGGAATCGACTTTATCAATCATGTCAAATCAAGTTGAAGTTTAATGGAGTCCAAAATAACAAAAAAAACGCCTCAGTGACGAGTACACAAACTACAAATAAACATTAAAGAAGAGAGAAATAAATTAAAACAAGCGTAATAATAAGCACAATAATCTAATTGGGCAAATAAATTGGAGGAGTTTTGGCAATATTTCGAAGGTGAAAATATACTGATATATGCTTTTCCATTCAACTTTGGGAAAGTTAATGACATGAACCTGCTCCACACGCATTTGACAAACTAAAAAACAAGACCTGAAAACAGACATTAAGGGTGTTTAAGAATCTAACCTCGAGCTGGTGAAACCTAAATGAAACAGATGAAGCACCACATTCAAGATTTAACCTCAGTGTCCTAAATAGTGACATACTTTCTATGCTCTGAACTCTTTTTAAAAGCTCTGCTTCGAACCTCTGGTCAACCTTGAAAATTCTATTTTTGTCAATCTACATGGAAACATGTATTTGGCAATGAAATCAGAAAATGATCAGCATTCTATTCATGGCAAACAAGTGATGTATTTTTTCCTTGCAGAATGACACATGGATGACTTCATCTTAACAAAGTCCTTCCTCAAAGGAAAGTTATATTGGAGTCAGACAAACAAGGAGTCATCAGAGTGCCTGAGGGCTTATGTACTAAATATATGCACATTAGATAACAGTATAAGAGGTCTTTGCAGACAGACAGGAGCAAAAATACAGCTGTGCAAGTTGACAAGTAAATGACACGGCAGCGTAAGTCTTTAATCTTGAGTCTTTCAGGACAAGCGTGTTTACGCCATTTGCTCAATGAATTGTTACCCATGTGCTAATCAGACTAATCCCAGCAAAGTAGCTGCCTAAACTGAAGGTAATTGAACGACATTCTTCATTTTTTTCTTTGGGGAAAAACAGCTTGAGCATTAGATGTGACTCAAGGGTAGACCTGCGTAATGCTGTAGCAATTACTGTCTTAGTGCTTGCGTGTTTGCGAGATCATTTAAAACGATGTATTCAAATGGGAGCAAAGGCAGCGTGCGCACAGCTCCACACCACCGACGCCATTTCATGGCATCTTTTGATTTCCCCCAAGTGACACAGGGCGAATTACATCAGCGCACATGCAAGGCGGCGTCCTACTTTAGCCACTTTATTGCGCAGGATATTCCGCCTTGCGTCGCGGCGTATTCACGTTTCTCCTGAGGACCGAAATGTGCGAAGCGTGAACGGAATCCTTGTTAGTGTCACTAAGTGGACGACGGGGAAAGCAAAAGGGAGACATTTTTGTGCAAATCTGTTTTGCCCGTCCGCGCACAAACGTGTGTGTTTGCGTGAGAAAAAGGCCCCAGAGAAGTCTGGCAGTTTTTCCCAAAAACATTGGCAGACAGAACGTTTGAAATTAGCGAACGGAAACCTCAGCAGGAATTCAGACTGGATGCAACCAACTGACCGGCCACTCTATTATCCACGGCGTTAAATAGTTGTCATCTGGTCGCACTTTTGTTGCATGCAGCACTCCAAACACATTCACGAGGCATTGTAATTGGACTCTTGTAATGGATGCTGCTTCATTCATAATCACATAGAAGAACTTATGACAAGGTTCATTAAGGAGAATACATAATGGATATAACGCATGTTTTCCTAATCGCCGCTCGGCTAAGTGGAGGAATCGGAAGTTGTGGGTTTGATATTATAATACTAGTAAAAATCAATGCATGTATTCTGTATTGCTGTGAGGGTATAAGCGTTATGAATGGTGAGCTGAGAACACCTCATATCCACCATTCATAATGAACATTGTTACCAATGTGTTTCATAAGGCATACACCGATGCATTATAAGGCCTCAGGAAGGCACTCGTCATCGTGCATCACAACAACAGAGAGTCGTTGCCTCTGAGCTCAAAAAGCCACCAATCAACTGGCAGCAACCTCGATGAGTTCAGGCATGTCGGCGTGGTGAAGACCACTGGTTTCACCGCAACTCGTTAAGTTCAAAGCGAGGATCAGGATGGGGAAGAAAGGGGGTTCAAGTGACTTTGAACGTGGCGTGGTGGGGGTTGCCATACGGCCTGGTCTGAGTCACCATCCACTCGACTTTCCATCCGTCGGAAGGCAGAACACAGGCACCTCACACCGGCGACTCATATCTATTATGTGACCTCAAGCGGAGCCACACACAGTTTGTTGAGAGAAGTTGTTTGGAATTGTTTCGCTAAAATTTCCTTGGCAAATTTTCTACTCGATGCGAGAGTGAGCAGAGCCCAAAACACTGACATCTACCTGCCGGATGTGAAAATGCCTCCTTGAACTGAAAACACGTGGAGAGGAAATAAATTGATGACGTCAAATGATCTGATACTGAAACATTGCCTTATTGTTATGCATGAAATAAAAACCCCAGTGCTTCCATGGCAACCATGAGCGTTGTTTACCATCAGCCAACGTAGCTCCAGAGGCGGATAATCAGCGCCGACTCTGCCGTATATCCATAATTTATACTCTGGAAACCTCTCCATTCCGTTCCCTCGTGCTCTCACGCTCCATTTTACCTCATTCCTCAAACTCCCCCGCTGGCCGTGTTACCTTTCCCACTCGGGTCTGCCGTAAAGAAAACAAATTCCACCAGTCAAAACCCTCCCGCTCGTCGCTCAGAGGCTGGAGAGACAGTCGAGGCAGCCGTGCCAATCTCCAGCAGATCTCCTCTCCTCATTTCCACTCCCACATCCCATTACTCCAAATTACCTGCAGTTTAATTATAACGGTGCCGAGGCCCTGTTCATTAGCTAAAGAACGTGAAGACCGAGCGTAGTCAAGAGAGGAGAGGAGTGGGAAGGGTTTTTTTTAAGCTTTCGGTGTAGGACTGAAAATGTGTGTGTGTGTGTGTGGGGGGGATGGGCCTTGGCAAATGAAAATGCTGCAAATGAAGCGTGACGGAAGTGAAATATGATGCTGGCAATAAAGTAAACAGCGAGCGCTGACGATCTGGGAGATAATTTATGAAGATGTAGAAGCACGCTGAGCGGAGAATCAAAGAGCGCTTTTGTTTGCCGCACGACAGCCAAAGCAAAATGAAAAGGAAGCAGATTGTGACGAGACAGAGAGCCGCCGCTCAGCCTTCGCCCCTCGGGATTCAGGGTATAAAATATTTACTCTTCATCTGGTTTGACATTTTCTCGCCATTCATCTGCCAGTGCCATGGCAAATTGGATCTTCTGAAGGCAGATGAGATGGATGGGGAGGATATTAGCGCAAGCGAAGGGGCCGAGGCAGCCACAATGCCGATAATTGCTGAAACTCTCCATCACGTCTCTTGAAAGGACTTTTCTGCCTCAGGGTAATTGAGGAGTGGAAGAAGAAAAGAGAACAACAGGGCACACGGTTGATGCCTTTGTGTCACCATCATAAACCTTCATTCAGTTCGACACGCGTGTACTCGTTTTACAAATTGTATCCTCAGCATCATGAATGCACTTTTGTATCCGGGGTAATTATGACGTTTGACGATGTAACGGCCAATGTCGTCTGTCTAACAAGTCTCTCGACCTTCTTTTCTCTGTCTGTCCCTGAGTTTTATTTCTTTCCTCTCAGTCACTTTTCTGAGAGGCATTACATTACATGCAATCAAGTGTGTAGAGGTAAAATACTTTTATATTACACAGCATACAGTAGTGGGGAAAAAAAGTAGTTTTACTCAATCATTGTCATGAAATACTTGACAGAATTTTCTTCTTTGCACTAAAATAAAGTGCACCTGGAGACTTCAGACTGATTCCCAGCACAATGCACTGTAAATGAACAAGCAGAATGAATGAATGAATGAATGAATAATTGAGTTTTTTTGAAGATGTAGGTTCTACATTACACCGATCAATCATGAAGGGTATTTAACAACTGTTGATAGATTATCTACAAATCCCCCCCCAAAAAAAAGGAGTAGCAGCAAGCCAGGCTTATTAAAACCTACCCCCTTCACCTGCTGCACCAACCCAACCAGCTTGAGTGACCAAAATCTCTGTCCATCAGTTATGGTCTCTGCTACCTACTAGAAAAATTCAAAACAAAAACAAGACGCTGCTCTGCTGGCTTTGATTTCCTCTCCAGAGCTCAGACAGGCCTGCGGTCGCAGGGGCTCCTCTCCCCGACAACCACATCCATGTGTGACAGAGCAGAGCACCGTGTGCCACGCCGTGACTTGCAGAGACAAGTGGGAGGACGCAGGTGTGACGTGACATTTTCATTGTTGTTCTGCAGCAAACCCACCAATGTTTGCCGAACGCGCCGGAGAGTAAAATTGTGAGACAAACCCCCGTAAAAGAGGACTAATGCGCTTCAGCACTCATGTTTATATAATTACCAGTATCGCTCATCTCAGGTTAATGAGCTTTCGCAAAAATCCGAGTTCTCCATTAATTGCGAAGCCTGCTGCTGGAGCTAATCCTTAAACCACGAGACACATAAATACACTAAGTCCAATATTGGCTCCCAAAGCCTGAAATTGATTAAGGTCCAGTTGCACCGGGTTGCCGTGGGGTCCCTGAGGGCAGGATCAGGAAACCGGAAGTACAAGGGAGGAACAGCGGCCAGACTTGTTTCATTGAGGGGGATTTCAGAAGTCATCGATTGTGCTCTTTTAAAAAGCATCAGGTTCCGTGCCAGAGGCAAGCTTAACATTTTACATCAAACATGTGCCCAACCGCACGAGACAGCGGAATGGTAATCTTTGTGCAAAGAAAACGATCAGACAGGGCAGAATGCAGCTGACTGGCATCAGGCAGATGACCGCCGCTACCGTCGCTGTATTTTGAAAACATTCTATTTGTCTCAATCTGGAGACTGTCGAGCAAATTTTAAACAAACTTTGCTCTAATATTGCTTTCGAAAAATCAACAAAAAAACAAAAGGAGGAGGAGCTGCAGGGTCCATTCAGTGATTGATGCAAATTGACAACCATACACACAGCAAAGTTTCATGCTCAGACTGTGGCTGGAGAGAGAGGATTTCAGGAAGTTTGAATTATTCTGGCGGGTCAACTTGCATTACTCACTGACCGACGCTGAAGAAACAGCTCCTCCATTGCGTTCGCCACACACAAAACATTTCGTACTCTGGCTCCACCTCAGGCGAGAACACAAACTTTCTAGTCGTTCAACCCATAAATGTTAACACAAAAACCGTATGCAACCTGGTAGCTCTAAATTGGCTACAGATTTGCACAAGCGTGAACAGCTGTTTGTCTTTCGATGTAGCTGTGCGATAAACTGGCGACTGGTCCGGGCTGCAGCCCAGCCTTCGCCCAGAGACAGCCGGGATTGGCTCGTGCCCCCTGCGTGACCCTGAGTGCCGGAGGAACGCTCGCAGAATAGGACATAGTGTCTTATTGGCCACGGAAGGGCTCTACGGAAACGTTTAAAGCCTTGTACCCTCGTTGCTTCCCCCTGCCGTTCACAAACCCTTTTGCGAAGAGTACACACTCACATACACTGGCACTGTGTTTTCTTTGCTTCCAAAATAAATAAGTCGCTGTTGTGGCCCGAAATATATCCATACAATAAATAGAAATAATGTTCAGACCTCGCCAACCCTGCATGCGCTGTTTCCATTTTCCCGCCATCCTCTTTGCTGTCCCCTCGTAGCTTCCCATTCATTCCCACCTACTGCCCTCTAATCCTGTTTGATAGCCACGACCTCTCCCTGCCCTGGACCCGTGGCTTCATTGCTGGAATCCAGCCTTCAGCGGCTACATTTGCATTTCTCAAGGCCCTGGTCTGTGCTGAGACCTTCATCTTGGCGTGCCAGGTGCCACCTCTCCTTTATTCGATCACTTCCTGAAACCCACAGGTAATACACACAAGTAGCTTAAGCAGTAGCTGGAGAATGACAAGCCAGAGTTGTTTCAAATGCGTACGGAATTCATTGCAGTGTCTTGATGAATTTTTTTTTTTTTTTTTTTTTTTTTGCAACAAAGTAAATGTTTTATGGCTGGCTGTAGTTGTCGAAATGGATTCAACTATTTGGGACCTTGAATTCCTCATTACTTTTTCCTTAAACTCTCAAACTCTTTACGACCGAGGGCATTTAAACGAGTTGTAAACTTGTTGGAAATGTAAATCAGGGAACATGGAACGCTTTAAATTTTCAGTAGGCTAGGAGCTACAGCTAGCAACCCTCAACACTGCACTAAATAATGAACAACTGTAATACGATTTTATGGATGACTGACTTTTCTGCCTCTTTACTCCGAACATGTGAGTATTTATTTATACAAAAAACATAAAAGGTTAATGTGAATGATCAAAAGTAATTAAATAATAACAAGGCTTTATACCAGAAGTTTCCCCACTCTGTGGATCCCTTGACAAAGTGCAACACTTTGATTCCCTTGTTGTGGAATGTGTGTGTGTGTGTTGTGTTTGATGATTTCAAGATTTAGGACGCTTGCCTCTTTTTAAAATGGTTTGTGGGTGACTATTAGATATGGATGTCAAGCAACTGAACGGAAGTGTAACATTTTACACTGCGGCATGCAAATGTTCCAGCCCGCATCTCCAAACGGCCTGTTTGATCTCCGTGTAAAACAAGACCAATGGGAGAATATAACGATAGTGTACAGCGTGATTAAATTTTGATCTGCAGCCTGGTTTAAGAATTCAAGAAACAGGCAGCCGAGGGACGAGGAGGCCGTGGCACAAACCAACGGAGGCGCAAGAGGTTTGTGTTCTCACGTTGGACCAGAGACAGGCGTGACCTCCATCACCTGTTCATCCTCCCCGCCGAGTAATCTCGCTTCTAAAACTGCCAGCCTCGCACACAGACCCACAGTTACGGACGGAGACAAAAATCAAGGCAGACAAACACTAAAAGCTCAGACTGACTGTGTGAACCCCCCCGTCAGCTTAATCTGACGGCTGTCTAAACCCTGATTGCAGCCAACAGTCTGCAGCCTCGGCCTAATACCTGCATTATCTGTACACTTCTCCCTGCTGAAACAGAGCTGACACACTGTTTATTGCCTAGGAACAAAATTGGAAGAAAGCGCTCAGCTAACAGCGTCAGGGGCCACTTACAGGTAAAACAGTGCGCTATGAGTTTGCCTGCTAAAAACAAGGACCAAACTCTCTCAGCGGCGCAAAGGATAAACCATACACACCAAGAATGAAAAAAAAAAAAAAAAAAAAAGATCTAACTTGTTTAATCTCAGAGGGTGGCTCATTAATTATTCATTCATTCCCCAGTGCTGAGGATGATGTTCTCTTGAAATATTAATGACAGCGACTAGACAGGGCTGGGACTGTTTGTTATTTCCGATGTACACGAGAGGCAATAAAACATAACCGTATTAGCAGTGCTTTGTGTGCAACATTTCATAAAGTGGAACGTCATTGTATGCTTCTTTAATATAAATGCTGCAATAATCTCTCTCTCTCTCTCTCTCTCTCCTCCTCTCGCTCTAACCTTGAGGTCAAAATAAATCAGATTTTTGGGACTCACTGTATATACGCTCTCCCTGTATCATTGTTTATACCGCCGGTGTGAGAAATTGCTACAGATAAAAAGAAGACACAAAAAAAAGGAATTAAAACATTAAAAAAAGGGAAGGTCATGCTGAGGCAGGATGGCTGCCAAGTGCTCTCTGGAACAAACACAATCAATTCTGGTTCATCTCTTTTAGATTTCAGCGCAAAGGCTTCGGATAGGCACCGGTTCTGTCTTGCAGCGCCTAGTCTGTGTCAGTCATGGATCAATCAGTACATGGAAAAGATCAGCGTCGTCAAACACAACACCTCGTGAATGTCAAAACACAAGGCAGGGTTTGGACTTTGGGTCAAAAACAAAGATAGTCACAATATTTGTATAGTCAAACTGAACAAACGGGACACATTACAACTTATTTTGCTATTTACTCAACTTTGCGTCTCGGCCGTTGCCTTCAGGGGTAGAGAGAGTGAATCATGTCCGACTCTAAGCTGCATCTTCCTCTCTCACGCCAACTACCTTCATGTTCCTCCTCCACGTCAGCCACCATTGCTCTTCCTCCAGACCTCCTGCAGTTCCAAGCTCAGCATCCTTCTGCTGATAAATGTACTGCCTCTCCTCTGTACACGTCTGAACCATCTCAGTCTGGCCTCTCTGGCTTGAACCCCAAAACATTGAAGCATGTACTGTCCCTCTGATGTCCTCAGCCTTCATCCTAACCATCTATCCATCCATCCTGGTCACCGCCAACATTTTCATTTCTTCTACTTCCATTTCTTCTCCTACTTCCTCCTACTTCCACTCCTTATACTTCTTCTGCCTGTAAGTGCTCTTCATTTGACTGTTTACGATAAATGAAGACGGATATGGCTTAACATCAGACATATTCAGTCTGACGAAAATACAAAGTATTTCAGTTCCAACGGCACTAAGCATGGTTGAAAAAAAAAAATCATCTCATCATTGATCAATATTGATGTTAACTGTAATAAACCTGATTTTTTTTTTGCATGACTTTGTAACATAATAAGCAGTTTTGAGTCTGTATAGGTCTCCTGCGATCATGTGATATTGCAGGCCGAGCTGCTCAGTCAGTGTGAGGTGGCTTTGACACTCCCTTACTACACCACATGCAGTGGCATTCCAGGGTTAACTGATGAAACTTCTTTTGTATCATAAAAAGGTGCTTCTTCAAAATAAAATGACGCCAAACAGACAAACATGTTGTGGCGGTCTTGTTCTCTGTGGATTTACCTCCGCGTGCCCACCCTACCTTGAGCTGGATTGCTCAGATTTCATTTATCTTGCCAACCTCCCACAGGAAGACTCTCGAATCGCTCGCAAAATGTCGAGAGATTCAAAGACACGACGCTCCCTTTCTTCGCATAAGGAGCTTCCAGGGGCTCCACAAAGCATTGAAGAGAGCTGAGGAGAAAGGGCTACGACATTATGGCTTCCGTTGGTGTTGCGACAGCATCGGTTGCATCATAGCTCGGTGATATTTTCAAATTAAAAGAGAAAGCCCGAAAAGGGCACTGAAGCCTTTTTCTACTGGCAAAAATTGATTCTGGTTCCTTCTGTACGGCGTTGGCGAGCCTCTTTCGCTGCGCAGGTGCACAGATGTGGACACAATACTTCTGGTGCACAGGAACAAATCTGATTGGTCTTAGTAAATGTTATGGACAAATTGTTAATTGTCTCATCAGGTTTCTGCATCCGTTTGCTGACACTCCCTATTTCTGCCTGCTTCCTAAATTGTGAATGAAAGTGTGCAATGTGACATAGGGTAAGGATTTAGGGAGCCACAGGGATGAAAGGAAATAATGTAGGTTAACATCTATAAAGTCGTTTTTATATTATTGTTATTATTACTATTATTTTTATTTCTATTTGAAAAAATAAAAATTACTATGCCATCATAGCCCATTTAGTGTTTCTACCTGTTATAACAGTATCAGCCCACATAAGTAACCAAAAATAAATTTGTTGTTACCTGTTAAATTCAAGTATTGTTTTATCTTTTTTTTGTTTTTGTTTTTTTTAAACTGACAAAAGCTATTTTATCATAATATTTACCATTTCATATAAGACAGGTTCGTAACTTAGCTCCTTTGGAACATGTTTTATTCTTTTTATCAGTGACAGCAGTGACAGACCGATCCTGTAATGGTGTTGTAGTATTGATCTTGCCGGCTGCAGACACCAGACGTTTGGCTTAAAGGCAGTCGCGGTGTTATCCGTTATGTGGAAACAAGTAACAGAATGTGACTGCAGAAGAAAAGCAGACAGTGTTCTTCTTGTCTTGATGCGCAGCACCACGACACCAAATGACACTTTCACCTCCTCAATCGGACACTCGCGGGGGGGCAATGGTAGTTGAGACTTAATCACATATAGTTTTATGACGGATGTTAAACCTTAAGGTGGTGCCGAAGGACGAGTGCACGTTCACAGGAATGATAATCCCGGACGTGGCATCTGTGATCTACATGGGCAGAAGATGATAGGGGAGATGAGATAACTGCTCAGCAGATGGTACATTTAACTTCTGGTGTAACACGCATTTATTAGCAGTATAACATTGTATCCAAGCGGCGCCGTGGGTCTCAAATGTTTCCTCTGCTGACCTATAAACTTGCGTGAGCTCAACGGCTGTGTGTGCAGTGCGCTACTGCTCGTGCGAGTGCAGGGCCTCCGGTCTCGGCAAGCATAAACTGCTAAGTTAGATAAAGTTACGGAAAGCAAGAACGGAACATCTGTTGTTATTCAGAAGGCGCGTTTGGGTCAGAAGAAGGGGAACGGCGCACGTGCAGAAGGGAGCGCGTGGGTTGCCAGTTGACTGCACCAATAGAAACAGCAGCGATTGGCAACGCAGTGTATGACGAATGCAATGGGAAAAGCTTATTTTCGACCACTTGACATGGGTGACTACACATCAACACAGGGTCACATGGCATGTTGGACGTGCAGGGCCATAAGCTCACAAACTTTTTCTTTCTTTTTTTTAACATGCATTTTTTAATTTTTTTTTTTCTTCCTGCGCAGTGTGTGTGCAACCATGTGAGAAAGTCTCTGGTAGGCTCGTAAAACTGCCCGTCACACTGATAATAGCCAAGTTGAACCAGTCAGTCGGCGAAAGTCACGCCTCTGCAAACAGACACCCTGCTCATTGAAACGTCCCCTCATCTTCTGCGCGTTGATGAAGGGGTTGACAGGCAGATCCATTTAAACTGGTCAATAAGTGGAGGGCACCTGTGGCAATACGGCTCAGCAGCAGTCAGTGCAGGATCTCTTTTGTAAGCTAGAGGGCTGCTCCGGTGGGGGAAAAAAAACAGTGATAGTGTGTGCTTAACACACCAGGCTTGGTTCAATGCTATTCAACAAGAGGCCACGGCGAGGCACAGTGAGTGTTGCCTTTACATTCTGTTCTGCTGAATGGAGCTTCGACAGTGGATCTGTGAGAATTCAGTCTCAGGATCTCAGCCATCCGGCCACTGTAATGACTCAAACACTGCTGTCGGGTTACGAGCGGCTGGTCGCATCAAATTTGGCCATCGGATCAGGATGACAACAGCTTCACTATATATGAATATATATATAAAACATAACTAACTTCCGATCTCTGTGATACATTTTGCACACTTGGTGAGACGATCGTCTAGCAGCTCCGTGTTAACGTTGGGAACCTTGGTTCCTCGTCACACACGTAGGAGCTGAGGTTTGGCTTCTTTGTTGCGCCAGCATGTGGTGCCTTAACAAGCCCAGTAGAGGGCTGCGTGCGAGGCCGTGGCCATGAACAGAAACACAGCGCACATTAAGGCAGAGCTAGTGGGGCGGGGACTTTTTTTTTTTTTTTTGAACTGAGACGAGACCTTGAGACGTTTATCTGTGTAGTGTCCTCGTCTGTCAGCACTGTCTCTTCGTATTAACCAGTGTCAGGCACTGGTGGAGGATTTTGTTTTTTTCTCATGATGTATTTATTTTTGAATCGCAGAAAAAAAACGATACACCCACCGGTCAACAGAGGACGAAGAGGAAGATTTTCATTTTTGAAAATCAACATTTAATTGCTACTCATTCCCATTCTAAAAACATTCAACAACACACAGCTCAACACAACCACAAACAATAAATAAATACAACCTTGCATGAGCAAATCTCCAATACTTAATCCCCCATCTGTCCCCAAACACACCTCACCATTAAAATCCCACATTCGCTTCCAACTCTCCTGCTCTCTCATAAAAAGTAAAAGCAACCAGCAGTCTGGACTGGATCATCTTCTTACCTCTGCCACATCCTCCCCTTTCTCTTACGGCTGAACCACAACCGCAGCTCGGCCTGGTTTAAAACAACGTTTAAAACTGGCCTTTCTTCTTGTATCTGCGACCGACGTTAAAACCAATGATACATCGTTTGTAAATTTGTTCAAAAGCTCCTGGTAAAAACTCTATCTAGAAACATAAAGACAAAGCCGAGGAGGGAGGGAGCGCTCGTGGCCAGGGCAGCAGCTGCTCGGTGACCCTCTCAGACTTGACCCCCAACATTGAGGCCATCCAGACGGGATCTCCCAGGCCAGCTCCGCCGGCGCCGTGACCCCTGCAGCTTGGAGGGCCTTGGACAGAGTCACTTCCCCCCAGCGAGAGCAGTTGAGTGGGGTTCCCAGACGGACACGCTCCCGCAGCAGCCACTGCTGCGCTGCCTGTCTCCTCAGGAGGTTCCAAACTTTGAAAACACTCTGATAAAAGCGAGGCAGAGAAGCTGTGCTCATGTAAGAAACGTGCATTAAAAACAAGCTAAAATGCAGACCAAAAAAAAAAAAAAAAAAAAAATTGCAAACGCTGCAGGATGCACCGGGCTAATGGGCTCCACAGAGCATCCTGGGGCCAGTCAGGAGCCTCAGTACAAATTGGATTGTGAAGGCAGCGCCCCTGCTGACCAGACGTTCTCACCCCTGTTCCCCCCTCGTCCTTTGGGAGGGAAAGGATGCTCTGTGGTGCCCACTGCCTCCTTCTCACCCAAAAGAATTCAATTAAAGTCCGTTGTAGCTCTGCCAGGAGAGAGGCTGGGGGGGTGTGGGGGCATATACCAGCCTGCGGCACAAAGAGGACAAGACCACATGGTTGACGATGAGGGTTCTGCCTCTGAACTTTTGATTTTCAAATTTCTTTTTGTTTTTCTGAAACCTCTGGCTGTCAATTTTGATGAAAAGGGGAATTTTTCCAAAACAATCCCAATGCTGCAGGAGTATCTAATTAATACCACCGCAATACCAGAAGCCATCGGTTTAATAAAAATGAAATTATTGTCCATCTCATGAGAGTAAGCGGACCTTTCCTTCCCCTTTTCACTTGGCAAGACGGTGAAAACTGCTCCTGCCGGTGCCACTGAGGCAGAGCAGCCCTGGCAGCAAACATCAACAGCTTCACAACATTATCACACCATGCTGACAGATGAGTGACATCATAGCTGGGAGCAACACAGCCACGACTGCCGGTGTCACATAATTAATGGGAGCGACGCAAACGTTCACGCACGCCGGTAAGAATGTGCGTTGCAAAGGGGGATGACAGTAATTTCGGCTGACTGCGTGGCATGCGTGCAGCAACAACAACGTGTTTTTGTGCTCCCTCGGCCCACATGCATCTCAATTTAGCTCCGCGCCCATGTGCATCCCCTGTTGATAAGGAGGAAATAAAAGGAGAACTTGTTTTTTTTCTGCCTGCAGCCAAACCATTTCCTTTTCTCTTGCACCCTGAACAATAACGAATAACGCTCTCCTATTTTCAGGAACAATTGTTTTTTTTTTTTTTTTGGTTCCTGCAAACAGACACAAGCACACACACACACACACACACACACACACACACACACACACACACACACACACACAGTTGTCAGTTTCTGTTACCACAGCAAAAACACGCCTCTCATTTCTCTCATTCTCTGCACAAAATGTCTTTTTTAAAAATAAACAACAGGCCACCATTTGCGAAGATCGTCTGCTGCTTTGCACATCAAGGCAAAATCGTCTATTTGATCTTAATAAAAGTCTTTATTTTGAGATTCGTGCTGTCCTTTTAAGACGAAAACCAAGGGCACTCAAAATAAAGCAGAGACACTCCGGTGACGCACGGTGAGACATATGCAAGAATGGCTCATCAAGTGGGAGTAAATGACACAGACAGTTAACTCTTTTCGGAGACCCCCCCCCGCCCGCTCCCCCATCCCCTCCCCCACCCTCCACCTCTTTGTTTTCTCGCCCCCTCGCCTGTCTATCCATACCGCATCTCTGCTGCCCTGAGAGACATGTCACTTCCTGCTTGCAGCGCTTCCTGAAATAGCAGCAGAGCCCTCGTAGGCATTGTGCCGCTACGTGAGCACCGCAGCCAACAAAAGTATTTCAGACACAGCACAGCCACCACCAGATTGCCACACGCACACATTCAAAATAACTTGACGCTATTATTTATTTGCACAGCTTGCATATTCCCTCGCCGTCACTCTGTAACAATGTCTAGGCAGATGCAGTTAAAATTTATTTTCACTTTTTTTTTTTTTATTCTAATCTACATTGTGTGCCTCTTTGAAAAGAACTACAATCTGGATTAAGAAGTAGAGTTTTCCTTTAAAAGAATGAAACAATACTGGCAATCCACCGATAACAACTAACACAATAATTCCCTGCCATTACAGCGAAACACCACTAAAGCAAACCTTGTTGCTAACGGCGTTAAATCCTGTCTTTCCATTCTATTTGTGAGCACATCTTTTTCCCCTTGAGCAATTTTTGGTTTTATGAATAAAGGACACATAAAAATGATATTGAACAGCCAGAATTCCAGAAAATCAGCAGTGTGCTATTAACGAAAAGGGCGGTTGGCTTTGGACGTTGCATGAATGTAGCTCTGATTTCACTGGCGGCCGGGCAGAAGAGGTGACAGACTTCAGTGTGGATAGAGTCTGGGAGACTGACCTTCAGAGCAGCTGCTTGTCTGCTCAGCATGGGAGACTAAACATGATTCAGAGTCAAATCTGCCACTTTGAAGATGCATATATAGCCGGTGCCATGGCCCTGCCGCCGCCACCACCGCACTCCACTTCTCAGACAAAGGCGGCGCTGTTTCGAAGCTGCTGTGCAGGAACTGCGCTCGACGCAGACGCGCAACACGTCAGAGCTGGAGCAACGGGCAGGGGAGTGGGTCGAGGTGAGAAGAAGAAGCAAAGGAAAACAGCTACAGTGCAATTATTCAGTCTCCCACCAGGCCCTTAATGTATTCATCTCCGAGGGGAAGCTGCGAGTTAGGAGGAGGAGCGGAGGGCGAGAGGGGTGAGGAAAGAGGTGACTCGAGGAGAAAATAACCTCAAGTCATGCATGGTGGACTCGTGACTTCATCAGACCACACTGGAGAGAAGCTCCGACAAGTGCAGCTGACTTTAGTTACTGATGGAGAAATGAAACAATTTCTTTTGGAAAAAAAAAACAAAAAAAAAATGAGGGGAATCAGACAGAAGGTGCAGGGTAAAAATGACGAGTTGGCAACCTGTATGTAGACAGAGCGTGACGCAGGCTGGGTAATTGAGAGAGCATACTGCTGCGGAGTAGTGACCTTTGCCAAGGCATGACCATAATACAATGTGCTGTGGGCAAATTTCTCATTTAGGGCTGTGCAAAAGCACTTAGGTTCAGAACAATGGGCCCCATTTCCTGGAAATAGCACTGGCTTCCGCATTAATATGTGTTGTATTAGGACCATGAGAAAAATGGAATCCCACCGTCAATGGCACAAGGTTTACACAGGGGAGAAGCAAAAGAGCAGATGTGTACACTTTATGCAGCTGTTATAGATACAGATCAAACATTGGATACGTGTCAGGGCCAACCAAGTGCCCGTGAAGATGAACGGAGCTCCCGCTTTCAAAAAGCAGGCCGACATGGAACTGGCAAAAGCCTGAATTCTATCGTCTGGCCAGCAGGGGCGGCCGGAAATAGAAGAAAAAATGAAAGAAAGGAAAAAGAAGAGAAAATGAATATAAAGGACTGGCTGTCAATTCGGGAAGGAGCCCTACATTTAAAACCTGACAAAATGGTTACATTTTTTGTAGCTTGGTCTAATTTGTTTGTAACAAATTTGCAACAAAACAGAACAAAACTGAAACCCAAGATGGCGCTGATGGTAGACTTCCCAACTCGTATCAGCAAAGCAATGGCTGATGTCACAATGGCTCCATCCATCTTCTTCGCCTTTTTTTTTTTTGGAAGGAAACAAAGGAGCTCTTCTGTAAACATATTTTAACAATACATTAACAATACGCCACTGGTGTGTCAGGAAGCTACAGGAGCAATCTACACTTTACTGCCTTTTGTCTGAGGGCACTGTCCCAGTTATTAACCCACTGTGAGTCACCACCACCGGCCGTCCAGCAACATCAGGCCAGATTGGTCTTCATCTTGGTTAAAGTAGCCAATCGGTGGGGAGAGGGTCATCCTGGTCAGTCAGCCAGTTTGTATTGCCTCTGCTCCACTGTTCACAAACCCATGTGTGTGTGTGTGTGTGTGTGTGTGTGTGTGTGTGTGTGTGAGGGAGAGAGAGACCAGTCAAATCCCCAATCCAATTTATTCTTAGTGCAGTCTTTTACTCACAGTCGGTCTAAATGTATATAGTATATAATGTATATAGTGTATTTTTCTAAAAGCTCTTTGTTGTCAACACAATATTCACAGCAGTATTCGCAGGATCAACTGACCTTTGGAGAAAATGTTCTAGACCTGTTCTACATGGAAGCACCCAGATTGTGCTTTCTTCATAAAGGCTCCGTGAAGCACTTTGCACTCGACGCACAAATAAAGCAGCGTACAGCGTGTTTGCATTTCAGCACTGCTCCACCGCCGTCCTCACGCGCGATGGTTCGCTTCAGCCTCGGGGACTCTCGTGTCCGCTCCTCGGCGCCGCTGACTGAAGGCATCAGCGTCATGTGAGGAAGCTCCTGGATTCATTTCAGCCCACGCCGATTTTACAGAATGAAATAAGTGCACTGAGAGCGCATATCAAGTACGCGTGCACTTAAATTCCCACCGATACTACGAGCGTCGCACCGCTGTCACATTCAGGTTCTTCTTTTTAATTCTAAAATCCCTTCCCTCGCCGTAAAATCTAACTGTCTGTGTTTTTTTTGGGGCGGCCAAATAACCCAAACACTCACAGAAACGGAGACAAACCGATATTTCCCCACTTTCAAACGACTTTGGAGCTTCCTTTTTTTTTTGATTTGATCACAAAGGCTCAAATCCATTTACCCCACCCTGCCCCTACGCACACACACACTAGAGTGCTCGCACACACACACACAAACGCGCAGCCATTCATACTCCTCAAGGCTACACGCGCACTGATGGAGTGCGCTCCCTGAGCGACTCCCCTCCTGCACCTGGAAGCAGCCACACGCAGGAGATTGTCACGCCAGATTTGTCCGACATGAAACGACGGGAAGGAAATGACTGCAGGGAACGCATGATAGAGACGAACATCCAGTGTAAGAGAAAAAAAAAAAAAAAAAAAAAAGGACGCAAGAGGGAAGGCCGGGCGCGTGTGACCAGCCACAGCGAGGATGGAGCGAGCACGCGCTGAATCATCAAAGAGAGAGCAAACGCGCTGAAGCTGTGCATCTAAACCGCAGCGGCAGCCTCGGAGAGACTCTCTTCAGACGCGACGAGCCCAAGACAAATACAAGAGCGCCGAGTTGAACGCGAACCGAATCGCGAAAGTAACGTCGGCCTCGGCTCGGATCTGTTTATCCGCAGCAGCCGTTTGGAAGGAGCGCCGTCTCCTCGTGGCATTAATTAGTGCGCCGTTTTATAAAGTAGTCCTTTGCTTTGAAGGGAATTCTCAAGCAATTAATGGCGATTGGACCTCCAGAGCTGTACGGAGCAAAAATATGAGTCCTCTCTCCCAGCGGAGGGAGCCACCCAGAGAGAAGGCCTAGAGCCTCTCAGCTTGAGCAAACAGGGGGGCAGAGACGCTGTCACGGCTCCATGGTAAAGTAATAGGAGGCAGAGTGTGATCACGGACCACGGGGAGAGAGCCTCCATCAAGCTAACTTCTCCCCCGCGCCTACAGTGTATTTAAAGTTCTAGAAAGAAAAAAAGAGAAGATAAAAATCTGCATGTGCTTTTTTTTTCTTCCTTCCATTTGCCTCTTTTACGAGGAAGGCAACCCGCCCGAAGCCTCATCTCCTGTTTAATCACGGGGACGTAAAACCTCGACTCCTCCTCCTCTCACCCTCTCATTTTCACGACTGAGCCCCACCAACCTCTCCATCCATCTCGGGCTCACAGCTCTTGATCAGTTTGTGAGCCGCAGAGGGGAGACTGGGATTGGGGAGAAATCCCAGTGGAAGCTGCTAATCCGCGAAGGCGGAATGAAGAGGTGGCGGCGACATTCAGCCAATTTCCCAAACGCGTGCTATCGGTGCGACTCCGGCTTAGGTGGCAAAGCCTGACGCAAATTTTGCTGTTCTGTGCAACATCGAGCGAACGTCTGCGCGCGAGATGATTCATTTCGCCGGGACGGATGAAAGGCTGAAAATGAGATTTGCATGCAAAAACAATAAAAAATATATAATAATGACTTGTCGGCTTAGGCTCTCGTGGGTTTGTCGGAAGCACGCGGTGGATTAGCCTCAGATGACAAAGACTGAGTAAGTCCTTGGTGAGCTGGTGAGCAGGCACCTTTTGCAACGGTGGCACAAAGTGAGCACGGCAGGAGTGTTGCGAGCTGTGTCATGTGTTGGACAGATACAGCTGTGGGCGTGAACAAAATGAAAACCTCATGAAAGACGAAAGACGGGACATGATGGACCATAGCGTGAACATGTCAGAAGACACAGACTGGAAAACCTCTCTTTAGAAATATGCTTTAAAGTTGATTTTTTTTTTAACACCTGGGTGAGGTTCACGCGGTGTCTTTTAATTAATGTGACTTATTATTTCCTGCTATAATCTCTTTATGCTCAGTGTGTTCGCAATAGGAGTTTCAAAAAAGGCTTCCAACAATCTGGTGAAAGTGAAGAAGTAACAAAGAGATTTATCCACCATCTGCCAGCAAGACAGATAGATCTAATTAATGCAGGTTTGGCTTGCGTTCCCCATTGACTCAGGCCGCCTTTGCATCCAACCACTGGCTTTTAAATAAGGCCCAGAAATCTTTAGGGGTCCTCGTAGTCAAGGGGACTGCTTCTATTTTCCTCAGCCCCCTTATAGGACACGCAATAAAAATATTTAGCATCAACAGTTCCTCGCCCGTCTGTTTTGTCTTTTCTTTATCAAACGCCTTTCAAAAAGATAAGATCATATGCATATTACATATGCATATATGCAGATGCACGAACACTCCTTTTCGTTTGAACATTCATAGACAACAATCGTGCCCGTGCTAAAATTGGACACGTGAAGTTTGCCAAGCACAGACTGCAAATGTATGACACAAAGTGAATCTCTGAAGACGTAGGCAAATCCATGTCTGTGGAGCGGCGTTCTCATCTTATAGCCGTGCATCGCGCAATGACTCAGCAACTGTGTAAAGTCTACAGCACATACTGGCACTTTCGTCTGATTGATTGATTGATTGATTGATTGATTGATTGATTGTCTGATTGTTTACCATTGTGTGTGTCAAAGTGGGATGTATTTTTATCTTTGCCTTATTTTATTTTTTATTTTACCATTCCATGAGCTTGGCTCTAACCTCTGGACTTTCAATTTCACTCTGTATATTCAATAGTGATTATTGGGTTATTAAGTGAACTTTTGTTGGCACGACGGAAAATTGCAGTTTGTTGCTGGTCTTTCTGTGCGCCAGCACGGTGACTGTGTCCAACTTTATAACCGTTAGGCAGATGCCAGAGAATGCCCTGCCGATGACATCAGCCTCAGACGGCAGCTTAACAATTACCCAAGAGCTGAAGTTTCTCCAACAGGCCGCTTCAGCGCTACAATTCTGGCTCTGACACGTTGACTGGAGCTTCAAAAGCCTTGTGCTGTTTTTAAACACAACGCTTTATGTCGCAAAAATAATATTTTAGGACAAATAAAAATAATCTCTGGATAATCTCTGGACTCCAACACGGACAATATCTTGTTCGAACATGGTCACTTTTTTTTTTCTTTTTTTTTAACACGGAAGGTCATCCGGTTAAAAACATGTGCTTAATGAGATACTCAAACGTGTTCGTGTCTACATGCCTGTATGTGTGTGTGTGTGTGTGTGTGTGTGTGTGTGTGTGTCTCTCTCTCTGCAGGTGGCGGTGGCTTAATGAAAGGGCCAGTTGTTTGCGCAGGGATGATTTGCATAGAGCAGATGGATCAGGCTCTCAGTCTCTCCGGTCTCAATCTTGTCCCACATTGCTGCTGACGCCCCATTTAACAGCCGATTTCCTGCCAGCTCATCACAAGCCCACAAACACACACACACACACGCGCACACACGCATACACAATCAGAGGACAGCGACAACAGTTTGAGGCGGCAGAGCGCAGAGACGAGCATAGAGGGGGGGCAGCGTGTGAAACAGTGGGGCACGGAGATAAAACAAATTTAGCCGGGCGCAAAGTAAATGATAAAGAAACATTTTTCTGCATAAATAAGCATTAAAGCATTTACCCGCACAAAAGGGACGGGTACACACACACACACACACACACACACACACACACTCACACAGTGGTGAGTCTGGCGGGGAGGCTGGGTTTGGACGGTGCACTCTTTCTGATGCACTTGCTCCAGCTGTTTAGGAGGCGGCAGCACATTAGTCATTGGTTATTCAAAAGATTTCACCGAGCAGCCGACAAACACCAACACACACACACACACGCACGCACACCTAATTAATCATATTAACGCGCTAATTTCAATTTTTCGCAAACGCAGTATGACACTTCTGTCCGCTCGAAAGAAAAAGAAACAGACTCACGCGAACGCATTTGCACACTGTGCCTGATTATCCCAAGTTGCTTCTGCATCTATTTATTTAGTCAGGCTCATTATTTTTTGCTTCCTGTGTTCATCTTGCTCTCTGACAGAATCAGCCAATCATCAACATCCGCCAATCCTCCTGCGAGTAGCTCACGTTCTGTCCTCAAAGGCATATTTTTTTGTATTTGACGGGTTTTTGATGTTTGTCGAGTCGACACCCACATCCTCGTGCGCACCTTCGCACTCCTGCTTCACGTCAGACTCACTCTTAAAAACACGTCCATCCATCGCATGCTCCATAAAGTCCTCCTCATGGCTTGGAGCTCCGCTGTTTGTTTCATTGTCAACTCTTTTACATTTTAAACAAGGAACTACTTTTTTTTTTTTTTTATAGCGCAAGTCAACGTAGCTGTGTGGCTTCTGCTTTCAACAGTGCTGCAGTCAAAGCTAAAACCCGACATTTTTTTTCGCTGTCTGGCAATGAAGATGCACAGCGATACCAACCACCAGTAACAACTTCCTTCGCAAAATATGTGCCAATACCACGACAGCGATACCAGTTGTATATGTATGCCTATGGCAATTTTGTTAAATTTGTGGTTGTACCACAATGAAAATTGTGACAGTCACCCCATGTCCCTGAAAAACATGCTGAGGAATGCTGTTCAAATAACAGAACATCTGTGGAAAAATACTGGAAAAAAAAATCAAAGTAATTCTTTAATGTGTAAAAGTACTAGGTACCATTACCTAGTACTTCTCCATGAGAACCAAAATGCAAGTTCTCAAAACTCTACTTGTTCCGTAAAAGAAGTGTAAAATCCCTAGTTATAATATATCAAGGAAATGAAAAATGAAAAATCATATTCAAAAATAACAGACGCCTCAGGCATCAGAAGGACAAGTGATGGAGGGGCTTTAAAAGTGAGTCTAACATTGGGTCGGAACTTGAATAATATCTCAATAATAAAGCAGGTTGGAGGCCAAGTCGACAAGAAAAAATAGCAACTAAAAAAAAAAAATGTAAAAGTGAAATATCCCTTTAAATTGTAAATGGAACCGCGCAAAGCTTGAAGGATGCGATGTGCATGTGGAGGCGGATCACAGAATATGGACAGGATTGCATTTTTTAACCCCGTCAGTGGTGAGAAGCGTCTGGCGTCCACAAAATGACCTCTGACTTTTCATCTTGGCAGCCTGGATGAGGAGATTATAATGGCTGCCCGGTTTTTTTTAACACTTCACCTTGCCAATGGCGGTCAGCCTTCACTTCAGGTCATGTGATATCTCCAGTCAGCCTATGTGTTGATGACATTTTGTGTGCAGTGTGCACCAAGCGCGACAAAAGCAACCAGTGTGCAACCAACGGCGTTGAATTTCACCATCATATCCTTAGTTTGTAATATATGTATAGTATAGTATAGTAAAGGTTAACCCTTTTTTTTTTTTTTTTAATAATAATTCATATCATATTTCCAACACATTTTAACAAGTTTAACTTTACAACCAAGCACTATTACTATCATGATTTATTAACTATTTGTTAATGACTTCAAAGCTGATTTTCAGATCATCCTCATCACAAGTATAACTCCATAGACTCCCTGTAGCATTCATCCATCCATTTATTTATTTATTTCTGCTTTATGCTTTAAATAACTATGCTCTTGGCCTTTGGGACTCTGATGAATATAATAAGGAAAAACACTGCAAAGATTAAACACTCCATGATCGGTTGCATGTGATTAGAGCCGCAAACAAGGCTGTGTACGTCTGAGGCGACTCTTGCAGAATTCCCTGTGAGGGTTCAGTGAGGCTGTTCAAAAAACAATAAACACTTAAGGCTGGATTGCTCGTCAGAAGTAGGAGTCCTTTCTGCCGTCGGTCCATCAGCATTAAGTCGATTAGCCCTGCTATGATTTATGCATAGCCCTGTCAGCTTGGGTCCGCTGAATAAATAGAATTTCGGCAAAAAACATATATTGTGTATCCACATTTTCTTCATGCATCTCATAAGCAGCCACTGCACGCACGCTTGTTTGTGTCAAAGCAAGTGTGTGAGTGTCCGCCGGGGCAGGTCCGCACCACACTGGTTAAAGCCCTACATAAATTCCACAGATATAATATCGACTAGCCGGCTTGCTGCCACTGTTCTAGACCAGACCAGTAACTCTCACGCTACGGCTCGCCCGCCTCTTTGCTGCAGACCTTGATATCCTCACACACCAAAGCATATTCAATTATCTCACATCAGCAAAGAGCA
Organism: Thamnaconus septentrionalis; assembly: GCA_009823395.1. NCBI lineage: Eukaryota > Metazoa > Chordata > Actinopteri > Tetraodontiformes > Monacanthidae > Thamnaconus > Thamnaconus septentrionalis. Next base: position 33,458,094 of record CM020501.1, on the reverse strand, counting down.
AATGTTCTGCCAACGTCCAGTTAAATGAAGGGAATTCCATCGTTTGCTGGTTCTGCGGTTGAGTTTTACATTCATCTCTTTTGTTTTTGTTTTTGGACGCGGGCAAACTTCCAAGGATTTTTTATTTTTTCTATTTTTTTTTTTTATTGTCCCTGCCAGCAGCCTGCCGCAGCTTTGAAAAGGTGGCACGTGGCAATGAGGTGCCAGGAGGACCATGGAGAGTTATAGCACAGCCATAAAAAAAGTGACGTTGCGGCATTTCAGGCCTGCGAAGGGACTGTTTACGCCCCCAAACAGGCACACACACACACACACACACACACACACACACACACACGGGTTCGTCAGTACCTTCTGTGCGGATGGTGAACGGGGAGTCCCCCAGTCGTTTGGCAGAGAACTGCCCCCCCAGAGAGGTCATTAGAAAGCAGAGGCTGAAGAAGCCAATTCCCACCACGAATATCCTGCGACACAAGGGGGAGGAGAGGAAGAACAGGTGTCAAGGAGGGGGGGTTGACTGACGGAATGACTGACTGACGCATTCGCAGGGGGGGGAAGGTCGGTAAACAGTTGGGCCAATAGTTTGGGAAACATTGAGGACTGTGAAAAGTGAAAGCGGTGGACGGCGAGGTAGCCGGAGACACAGCGAGGACGAAAAGTCAAGGAGCAGAACAAGTGCAGACAGATGAGGCCGTAACTATTTTGTCAGACAGGCTTTGAGGAAAGACGGATCAACGCTGAGTTTATGGGCTGATGGTGGGAAACACTGAGGGCAGAGGAGGATCTGAGAAAACATGCAATGGACGGCAGGCATCGCTTCAAGAAGATGAAGCATGAACCGCGTAATGGGCACAGGGAGATCTCAAAATCTGAAGGCAAACTGCATTTGACAGCGTCGACTCATAGTAGGAAATGGCTTTTTTGTTCGATGCCTCGCACGAACGGAGGGAGAGGAAGGTAAGAAAGTCAACTATTCTGGCTCCAGAGGCAACAAGCAAATTGAAACGGGACCTGCCTCGGGCTCGGGATACGAGTCTAAAACTATTTGGGACATAAAAGGAGGATGAGAGCCAAGATATAGCTTCAGAAATATTATTCATCAATTCAAAACACAGATTCAAGATTGCAAAATGGTGACGCATCAGACAATACAGGCAATCTGAGACCTGAGAGAATCTGAGAGAGCGTCGTACCGTCTTCCCTGGACTGCCTCACCTGATCTCCCTGCTAAATGGATTTGAACAAATTGAAAATAAATTAGGTGCAACATGGTATAATTAGTAAACAGCCATACATTTTGTTTTATGTCTCTCTTCTTCAGAAACACTGGGCGCAAGCGCATGCTTGGATAATGACGCATAAGGCACTCAGTTTTTAAATATTGAAATGAATCATTATGTTTGTGTTGAAGCGAAGAAGATTTCAGGGATTAAGACTGATATGAAAACCATAGATGTCAAACAAGAGGGGTGGGGGGGCAGATCAACACAACTCCTGTTGTCTACTCCTATAGTCTGAGCTTCCTGTGGTTCAAGCTTGAGGGGTGAAATTAGAGGCACCTCAGTGTACCATAGTGACCCATGATGCATTGCTGTGTTCATCAAAATTCTTACAGAAGGCAGTAATACAAAAATTATTCTAATGATACTACTACTACTAATAATAATAATGACTGTGAAACAGCATCAGATTCTAAAAATAAACTTCCACAAATGTGACAGTAATGTTCATCTCTTTCGAAGCCATTCACACGTCTCCTTTTTCACCGTCGACAGCTGTTTTTAAGGGGGAGCTTGCAGCAGTTGCTCCCTGAATTTGTTATGAAGGAGACGGGTTGGTTCCTCTACCCAACTCATCCCACCAACCACAGAAAATGACTGAAATCTGACCATTCCAAGATGGTTGTGTTCATGATTTCAGACTTGCAATCCCAGCAATGCAATCGTGGGTATATTGAGAAAACTGACACTGTGACCCTGCGAGGACATGGTCTTCGACGAGCATTGAGCACTACCTCTGTGTACGGGTTAAACACAAAACGTTCATCTCTCACAGGAAAGAAAACAAAATGAGAGTCAGTGTCAGATCTTTGGCTTGAAAGAGCAGGAAATCTGATCTTTAGTGTCTGTAAATCTCGGCTAGTCTGCGAGGAACAAAATGACCTCAATGACAAAACTCTCAAAGTGTGGACTGCTTGGCATCTCACCCTCAAACTAACACAGGTTTAAAAAAAAAAAAAAAAAAAGAAGAGAAAAGTCTGATTTTGTTGAGGCAGATGTATATGATGTTGAAGGCCAAATATTGAACGACATAAGTATCCCACACATTTTATGAGCTTCTGCATTTTTTTCCAAATGTAATCATCTCCTTTGGAAAAAAACAAAACAAAACAAAAACCTCACAATAAATTACTTTAATATAAAATAATCAAACTTTCAGCAGTATATGCGAGGTTCCAGCAACTACCGCCCGCATCTGATGAATAAAAAAACAGTGCAGTCATGCCTCAAAAGAACATTGGGAAAGGTGCTTGCATTATTACTACATTTCTCTTCATTATTCATGGCAACCTACGCACAGGTAAGCTTTAAAATTCTAGTTTCTGCACCAGATGTTGGAAAGCCGAATCTTAGCATAACAAATGTATTAATAATTCACATCTATTGCTTCAACGTCGGCGGTGGTGGTGGTGGTGGAGGGAGGGGGGGTTTGATTACTTGAATGCAGGGGGTCCAGGCTGAAATCTGACAGTTTGATGGAATGGTACAGTAAGTAACTCTGGTCACGCAAAGTTCTGAACAAAGCCTCTTATTATTGATGAGGCCGCGCGGAGTGACTTCCTATCAGCAGCCAGGAATAATGGCCACTTAAAAGGACATTTGCAGAAGCCATCTGATTGACCCTAAGGGCCTGGGATGATGTTAAATAATCTGTTAAGTACAGAGCAGGGTGGTTTGGCAAAGCTCCCGGGCCGACTGTAATCCCAGGAGGAGCCAGCGCGTCTCGTCCTGAGTCATAATCTTCCTGCTTCAAGGGCGTTCCGATGGCAGGGTTGTGGCTTTTTGAGCGCAACACCAGGACCTGTTTGCAATGTGTCATCATCAGCATCATAATCATCAACGTTACAATCAGCCAGGCCCCTCGCTAACGGGATGCATTACACAAGCTGTCCAATCACTCAAAGAAGGGGAGTTCGGTCTACTCCGTCATTACAGATAATGTGTTTACTCTTTTGCTTGATGTTCAATTTCTAAGCTCGGGGATACATTGAGGGATGGAGATGAATCGAATAAATTTGGGATCCAGATTAGCAATAATCATTATAATCATTGGGACCGGTACGAGCTTGTCCGTTAACATTTTGACAAACGATTGGTATTTGTGTGAGGTGGTGTTGAGAATAACTGCTGTCAGAGAACCTTTTTAATGCTTTAGCAGAAGGCCTGTGTACTCTGGCCGGGGTAAATCTTTATTAACACCAAAACCATTCCAAAACTAACTGCCATCGATCGCTGTGTTGACATTAGCATTCAAGAATGTCAGCTGGCGCCTACTTGGTTTCTGCCATTTCCCATTTACCTCACTGGCTTCTCCAAGAGTCGGTAATGTTGTGATATAACAGAATGTTACCCCCATCTGCTCGAGGCGTATTGCGGAATTAATTAGAATAGCTCAATAGTTGTCAGGGGAACACGGGGGAGCAATATGTTAGCTGAAAGGAACGCAACCCCGCACAGTGATTGTGATCCAGCAGTTGTTTGTCATGAACCGTACACCTGTTTGGATTATGAAATTACGACAGCAGTCAGTGCGACACAGGCAGAAGCTTAGCATCAGGATATCAGGAGTCACCATCGGCGCTATGGCAGGTCCAGTGGCGGGTCGGAGAAGATTTGAGGAGAAAAACTGTGTTACAAAGAGGACAGAGAGGAGCAAAAAAAAAGACAATTTTCCGGCAAACAATCAATTTTTCAGTTCAGCTTAATCTATTTATCTTCTCCCTGTCAAAAGATTTCTAATCCGTTGTGTGTGTGTGTGTGTGTGTGTAGAAACGTGGAAGAGGGAGCAATCACAGACGGGGGTGGTGGTGGGGTGGGGGGGGTAAAGACAAATATTAAAACGATGGCAGAGTAAAAACTTGGCCTCGGGTGCTCATTTCCCCTCTTATCATTTAGCTGTGTTTTTTTCCCAAAGTGGCATTAAGTGTGTGATATGAGAGGATTAGGTCCTGGTCCTGCCTGAAGAGTCTTTAATTAACAGGCTTAAATAAACGTTCTGTACAGTGTAATTGGATCAGAGGGGGAGATCGGCTATCAGCTAATTGGCTTCCTCACACGTATAGACTTATCAGATTTGGCCTTGAGGTGGATGATTTTGAAGTGAGACGAGCTCTGCCAGGCACAGAGGAGTCCGCGGGGGTGCGGTTGATGGAACCTGCTCCTGGACCTGCATCTCATCCAACTTCTGCTAATGATTTTGGTGCTGCAGGGGTTTTGCGCTGTTGTTTTTTTTTGTTTTTTTTGGTTTGATTTATTTCAGCCAAGTCAACTGGAAAGGATACGCTTCCCAGGCGTTTGTCCGCTCCCTATAATCATCTCTAGATAGATAACATCCACCCTTAAACATAGAGCGTCTGACCCTCCCTATAGTCCTTTCTAGACAGACACCAGCCGCCCTAAATATAAAGGATCTAACCCGGGCGTGGGCAAACTCCGCATATGACCCCCATTTAGCTTGTGATAATAGTGATATAGATATAGAAGTGATATTAATAGAAAGTAAGTCATAAAAAAAAATAGCTGTATTTCATCAATTTTATAGCATTTTAAGAGTCATTTCAATAAAGAGACAACTATCGTGGGGCTTCAAAGACATATTTTGTTGTAATGCTTTTGTCCATCTTCAATTGACATTGAAACACGTTTCCTACATATCCCATGATATATTAGTTTTGAGGTGGGTCACTAAAACACTCCATCCATCTGCTGCACTGCCCACCCTGATCCAACCCTTACCCTCCTCATCGTCCTCTCTAGATAGATACATCCTCCCTTAATATAGAGTTTCCACTGTGAAGCCTGGCTTGGTGCTGCTACACTTTTTTCATTTTCGACAAAAAAAGAAAAAAGAAAAAAAAAGCCGACTGTGAATGTTGAAAATCAATACTTGACAGGGCCACTGAGTTGGCCACAGCTGAACCACAGTCACCCACATATTGCAGAGATATTGCTGCCCACTGGAAGCAGATTAGTTGTAAAAATCAAGAGCAACGAAGACACAGACCAGCAGCAAAGTGCCGCAGTTGGGGAGAAGTGTCACGTCGTGGGAGGTTTGCAGGTATGATTCTCACGCTGGGTCTTTTTTTTTCCTGTGGAGTTTGAATGTTCTCCTTGTGTACTTGTGGTGTGGGTTCTCCCTTCCTGCTTCCTTCCACAGTTCAGACGTCACGCATTTCTCCGTGTAGACGTCCACTTAACTGGAAACTTGTCCCAGGATTTCGGGGCCTCCCTTGTGACATTTACCGCCCTTCTTTTGGGACAAATCCGAGTCACGAGAAAAGGGGGAGAAAGGCGGTGGTGAAGGGTTGTAGATGATTTATCGTGTTCCTCTTAAATACAGAACCAGAGCAGCCAGGCAGCGAGAGCACAGCAGCCAGAAAGTAAGTTGCAGCCTGGCTGACTGGTGGCACGGGCTTATTTACAGCGTGTCTTCCGTGATTTATTGCCGCGTGGTTATGCCTTTATCCATCTGGATGTGTGGGGAATATTAGCACACACACACACACACACACACACACACACTTGAGATAATTGAGATCAACATAGCGGGATGTTGCGGAATGCATCGGTCTTTTTTTTCTTTTTTTTTCCTCTCGACTTAACAATTGTTCCTCACGACGTGACACGTTGATATAAAAAATAGCCCTAACCATGCAATGACCCGTTATCCCACATTGGATAATGGGATAAAAGTGGGTGCAGGACAAGGTTTGATTTCTTTGGCTCTTACCTGAACGGTTTGAACGTCACCAGACTTCTCCTCACCATTATTTTACCGTCGGTGCTGCCAATTATCATTTTCCAAAACGAAACCCCGCGAACATCGTAGCCAGCCGCCGGGTCGGGAACTTGAGAGGCGCGAGCGTCTTCTATCTGCGTTCCATCTGGCAGGCTTCAGAGGCGGACAACTCCGCTGCTCGACATGGACACAGCAACTCAACGTCCTTCTTCGTGTTTCCGGAAGAAATCACGGAAAGTTTAATTCAGCAAGTTTCCGTTATCCAGAGTGAAAAGGAAGAAAAAAAAAAAAAAATCAAAGCCGGATTACCTCGTCGCGAAAACACTGCAAACACGAGGGGAAGTCACTGCAGGCACTTGCCACCGTCACAGTCATGTTTCACAAAGAATGAAGGTGGTTGAAGATAAAGATGGACACAAAGCGACGTATTCCTGTTGTTTCCCCCCCCCCACTCACACAGTTGGCGGAGGCGGCTTAGTTACTGTTCCACCGCTGAGGCAGGCAGGCGGGACTGGAGTGTGCTGAACTGCCTTGGACTCGTTCAGCTACATCCGTCAAGCTCGCTTGAGTGAGATGTTCAACATCCGGTTCAGCTTTTCAAAACAATAACCCTGTTCGCTTCCCATCGGTATATGTTAATTAAAAACATGCTTTTCCGAATCTATTATTATTATTATTATTATTATTATTATTATTATTATTATTATTATTATTATTATTATTATTATTCATTCATTCATCTTCTATACCCGCTTATTCCTACTCAGGGTCCTGGGGGTCTGCTGGAGCCTATCCCAGCTGTCTTAGGGTGAAGGCAGGGTGACACCCTGGACAAGTCGCCAGTTCATCGCAGGGCCACATAGAGACAGACAACCATTCACATTCGCATGCACACCTACGGACAATTTAGAATGTTCAATTGACCTCACATGCATGTTTTTGGACTGTGGGAGGAAGCCGGAGAACCCGGAGAGAACCCAGCAGACACGGGGAGAACATGCAAACTCCACACAGAAAGGTCCCAGGCCCAGGCCATTATTATTATTATTATTATTATTATTATTATTATTATTATTATTACATTGTGTGTATTTCATTGTGAGTGACGGCCTGTTTTAAAGGTTTCAGAGGAAGCTTTGACTTATTCCTGTAGTTGAAGAAAATGTTTTGCTTCTCTTTCTGTCTCGTGTGGGAAAAGAAAAACATCCACTTCCTGTCAGGAGCTGCCCACTCTGTGTACCTTGATTATCTCCCAGCAGCATCGCCGTCAGCAGCTGCGACTATCTCTGTATGGCGCCATCTATGGGTTGTTGGGTTGTGACAATTTAAAAGCAACTAAGTTGCAGTGAGAGCATCAGCTTCTTTTGATCTTGTTCAGCTTCAGCCAGCGTTTAAATCACACGGTTGCACTTTTGACTTTGCCCCCACGAGGCCCTGATGCTTTATTTCCAGGCGGGGGTGGGGAGAACGGAGGGGGTCTTAACGGGTCTCTGGCTCGGATATACATTTCACATTTTGTCTCGGTGCATTCCAAGAACGTGGATCAACATCAAGGGAAACCCAGCGTGGAACCGCCGCATGCAATTCAGAACCACGGACAGCTCACGTAATAGGGACGCAACAGTGTCACCTAGCGGCAGTCGATGTTTCAGCAACTACTACCACTGAGTGGTGGCTGTGTGAGGGCATTTCTAATAAAGCAAATTTATGGAGAAGAACGCAGCGCTGAACGAGAGCCTCGACTCCCAGATGTGATGGTCTCCAAGCGGACGCTGCCGTCCTGACATTTAAATACCTCGAGCAGATGTGGAGCAGACGTGCGTGTCGCCTTCAAGTTGTGTTTGTTCGGATAAACGATTGTCAGTCAGGTTGAAGCAGTCGTGGCAGAGATTACACAGTGTAGGTGGCCCGTGGAGCGCTGGCGCAGAAATCAAAGCAGAGGAGGGGAGAGACGTGTGAGGGGCAAGACCAGAGATGACGGTGAAATTCCCTTCATGCTTGAATCGCCCCAGCACAAGTGGATCTGACTGACAGCCCACCGTCCGCGCAGCCTGTCAGTCTCTCGGGTTTGTGGGAATAGCTTTGCTCTATCAGCATGAATCCACTGGGCAAACACAATTTTTTTTTGTGTGTGTGTGTGTGTGTGTGTGTGCATACACGGGCGCAAGGCTTTCGTTTATATCAAAAAAAAAATATCAGACGGGAAAACACAGTCCCTGAATATGTCAATAATATAAACGATGGAATAAAATGACTTTCTCCTGTCTTATAGTGGAAAAAGAAAGTGTTTCGCACCACAAAGTGTGATCGAGTGATGGGCAATAACATATTTTCAAATTTGATATGGATAATCGATATTTTTGGCGTTGATATTGCAATATTGACATCAAAAAACAATTGTGAATGGTCTACTCATACTGTATCAGAGTAGATGAATCAGTAGAAATTCTGGAAGAAGATCTCCCATCTTGGAACAGATCATTACAATGATGAACAATGATGATATAATGGACATTTACACAATTGACCAAGTGTCTGAGGTGCTATTTGCAAATATATTGCCCTTAATAAGCTGCAGTTTGACTGTTGGTCCAAAAAAAATAGGCTTGGTGTTGGCTGAGCAAACGATGAAGATAATAGCTTTATGCAAAAATGTCAAAGATTTTTGATGCCATGTTGATACATGGAAGAGTTTTTGTTATAGTGGTCAAAACCAGCCTCACAGAAATCCCTTCGAAACATGGTGACGTGCTCCTATTGCCATTATGTGGCAAGAACGTGAAGCACTGCTTGACACTGAATTGGATTGAGGACACTTTATCAAATCCACAAAAGGGGAGATTCGAGTGTCATGTTTGAAATACCCAAAGAAACAACAAGAAACAAACCTTTTTTTATTTTTTTATTTTTTTAAAGTTATACACATTCCCAGCCTCGCCACTGAGGCAGTGAGAGGCTAACCACCGAGAATCTGACCGTCGCGCACCAACGGGCTTGGTGGGCAGACACGGCGACACATGTTGTCGGTCCTCCCCCGTGTCGCCATTGTCATCACACCGACCTTCCTTTGCATCGGTGACAAAATCTCCCCTTGGATTGGACACAAGGCAGGAGTTGATCGAAGCGCAAAGACAAAACGGCTCACTGAAAATCGATGAAGCAGTGGGACACAGACGTGCGGGGAGAACGCAACAGTAAGGGAGATTGATTCATCAGCGATGAAGGAGGGAAACGGCTCGGTGGAGAGATTCAACCCAGTCACGTCCCGGTTGATGAGGGGAACCTTTTTTTGTGTGCGAGTGTGAAAGGTTAAAGGCCGCTCGGTGTTGTAAATGTGATTGACAGCTCACGTCGACACAGAAACGGGCGATTTGCATTTTCATTCAGGCTGGGGATTGGCTTCGTTGAGTGGGCTTAACGCCATCCACACCCTGTCGCACGCACAGATATGAAACACACTGAATCGGCACCGACTTCTTGTGGAAAATGACTCTCTACATGTGTGAAGCACGTGACGGGCAGCCCGTGTATGATGAGCAGACAGTCAAGGAACTGCACTGAGAACGAACCCAGAGGAGAGCAGTGTTTGCTTAACATGAACAGTGGGGGGTGTGTGTGTGTGTGTGTGTGAGTGTGTGGAGGGGGGTGGGGCAGGTGAGTCTCTACGCTGTTTCCAAACACTGGGGAAATGACTGTAAGACCTTTGCTTTGGAGAAGTTTGGCTTGGGACCTCCTCAAGGATGAACGGCGGATACAATATCTGGTAATGTATTGAAATCAGCCAAGATGTGGAAGCTGGTATCACACTCAAGTGTTGCTTCTGGTTGTGTGGATGAGCCCAAGGATACCCAGTAACATCATCTGACCAACAATAATCGTTATCTGCTGATGGATTTGAAGTCTTCCCCTGACACACGCTCACTCTCTCTCTCTCTCTCTCTCTCTCTCTCTCTCTCTCTCTCTCTCAAACACACACACACACAGTCTCCAAGGTGGATACATCAAGCGCTCAGCTCTCGTGAGATGGATGATGGGTTTGAAAGTGTCACTTCAAGGCAGCTTTGGTTTCCTCCACCAATCAGCTCTTATTTCCCCTCTGGCTGCGTGACGGCTTGTGTCTGGGAGGAGTCACGGCTTTCAGAGCCATTCTTGCACCGTGTCTGCTTGTTTGTAGTTTTAGAGCTGTGACGCTTGTACCTAATACATGTGAGCGCATCCAACGCGGAGCCTCTTGTTTTCAAGCTGCTCCCATGGAGCTGCAGGACTTGAAGCTTGATACTTGGATGAGCCGGTACAATGAAAATAGCCTTGGCTGCAGTTCAACTCTCTCTTTTGCCTTTTACTCTATCTGTGCCATGGATCAGACAAAGACTTCATACTGTGCCAAGTGACGGAAGGTCAGGCACTGGCAAGGACAGACCACAAAATGGCCTATTTTACACACTTTTCAACATTTTGGATTTCCCCCTTTATTTCCAAAGTGTCATCTTGTTGTGCTATCTTTGTCATTTACTTGAATGCTTTGATTTGATTGATGGAGTGGTGTGGGTTTTAGTAACTGCATCAGAATGAATAAATGATCAGGCTGACGAGCCTGTTTTTGCATCAAACGTTTTGTGCATTTTGTCCTGCTTTAAAAAAAAAGACTGAAAACCACCTCAAGCAAACAAACTAGGAATATTCAAATGCTCTAATTTTCTAATGCAATATTATTTTAATTGTTTAAAAGTAAAATAAACTTATATATAACAATATCCAAAGCTTATTCAACACCAGGTATAATTTAGCCCATACCTTGTACATTGCACATTTGAATTTGAAAACAATTGCAGCATTGCCCTCAACAGATGTCATATAGTTTTTAGATTTTTTTTTTTTTTTTTTTTTAGTTAAGCCTGGTGGATTTTGGAGTTGTTTTTTTTTCTTGATGCAGAGGAAACCTGTCCTTGAACCTGAAAGACGAAGATTGTCCCTGCAATTTATAATTGCAGTTCTGCTTGATGGAGAAACTTCAGGTTGTGGAACAATGTGTGCACTTAATCTCAAGGCTACACAGACACACACACACACACAAAACACACGTTGACACTTTTTAGAATAGCATAGAGTGCCTTTATTATTAATCCCACAGTGGGGAATTTTGCTCCTTAGTTTTCCTGTAAAGACTGCTGGCAGTGTGGCGCCCCTGAATTGCCAGCTTACGTGTGACATGACGCCAGCAGCTGAGACCCCGCCCCCCTACAAAAATAAAAAATAAAAAATGATTCATTGCTTTAATCGCACAGCTTCTCCAATCTATTGCTAACTGTGGGGTTGACACATTGCTGCCCTCTCTGGGAACTTGTGCCATTTTTCCTGCTTAGGATGCGGTCTATACCCCTGTTTGACAGTAAGACACTGAGCTGCACTGCTGGAGCTGATGAAACAAAACAGAACCCAATCACTTGTTTTTTTGGTTGGGGCTGTAAATGTGATGACAAACTGATCAAAACAAAGACGTGTTAAACACACTGGTGTTGAAACTTACAGTTATCCTCTGACTGATCGCTCTGTTCCCACTCCACCTCCTCCTTCTACTCACTCTGCTTGATTCCAAGGACTCAGAAGACTTTATCTGCAGTGCAGCAACCTTCACAAATCTCACTGGTTTTTGTGCTTTTTTTTTTTTTTTTTTTTTTTATGTCTCTCTCCCTTATTAACAACCTAGGCCCCAGTTTTTTTTTTTTTTTTTTCCGATGGCAACCTTTTGGAGCAAAACTACTGTGATTTGTCAGATGCTTGGCTTTTGAAAGGTGGTTTGGTTGCGATAGATGCGATTCTATTTGGGTTTTGCAGCATGTCTGAGATGAGAAATGATAGGGGAATTAGTTCACAGATGTGCGGTTCGCCCGCGGAGTACACGAGGACACTGAGATGTAGTGGGAGCCGCCTGGGCCACAAAGTCAGTCTGGAGCTCAGCTGGCACACAAAAGAGATAAGAGCCACAAGTCAAGTCAGCTCTAAACGGATGTGACTGCTCATTCACTCTCGCAGCAAAAGCTTTTTCTCTCTTTCTTTCTTTTTTTTTTTTTTTGGTTTACTCTCTATGGGGCTGAATACATTTCCGTGCCCTCAGAACTCGGGCTTGTGTTACAAAAGTGGCTGAGTTACAGGCATATCCGATGGCCGCGTGAGATGTCTCCCCAGAAAGAAGGTGAGAAAGTAGGGCAAGCGGCACGGAGGGTGTGCACGCTGTGGGAGATTGATGCTCTGCTCCCGCAGAGTGAAGGCGACCATGGATTAGGCTGAAAGGGCTTAAGAAAAGAGCATTCCCTCCACATATTGCACAGGCCCGACTACATTTTCTTTTTCTTTTGACTGTTTTGGACATTTTCTTTTGGATAGGTCTTTTTTTTTTTTTTTTTCGTGAATCCATGGATTTGTTTATCTATCAATTTCCTTGATAGTTTGCTTATGCAACTCCATGTGGCACGTGAACCCCATTTCTTTGCAGCGTGGTAGCAACATCAGCTCCAACTGATTCAAATCGCTCGTCATATATATTTCCGCTTTTTCGGAAAAGAGAAGACTTGAGCCAGTACATTTAGACGCTTGAATAAAATACAAAGAGTGCCAAGACACAGACTGTGGGCGGAAGATGGCTTCACATTATGTTTCTGCTCAACGGTAATCCACAGAGAGAATTCTTCCGTTGGGACCGGGACAGGGATCTGCTCTGGAAGGATGCTTTCCGGAGCTTGTCAACTCATGACATGATGTCACAGAATGGAACTGTGTGTGTGTGTGTCTGTCAGTCCCTGTGTCAGTATTAAGGGCTTCACGAGCCCCCACAGGCCTTCAGGGTTCCTTGGTAACGCCAAACTCAGATGACTGCTCCTTTCACAGTGCGGGCTGCTTGCTGTCAAAACAGGCTGCTTGACAAAGTGCTTGTCAAAAGAAACAACAGTAGCGTGTGTGTGTGTGTGTGTGTGTGTGTGTGTGTGTGTGTGTGTGTGCAAGCGTGGATGTGTCTGAAATTGTCATGTTTGATTTGTTTGCCTGTTTGAGGATAGCTGCTAATGTTGCAACATGTTCAGACACAGTAAACAAGATGGCAGTTCACCAAACACTGAAATTTCACCCATTTATATTTCACGACAACCAAGTTTTGGTGGAGGTTCTCGTTGTACTTTCTAATCCATATCATTAATCAGCTTCAGGCTATTGATCTATGAAAAAGATGCATCGTGTGATTTCAAAAAGGAGGCCAAGGCCGAAGTGCGAAAAAAAAACTTGCTTTCTGTCATTTGTCCTGCAGGAATCGGCAAAGTTGGTTGCACAAAGACCAAAAATGACTGGTTGTCAATACGGACAGAAGCCTTAAATATATACCAGTACGATGTGTCATCATTCATAATGTTTTATATCTTTATAGCAAAGTGAAAATGAAGTCCTGGATGGCAAACCAGTTAGAAAAAAAAATCAGTTTTAGAGGATGAGAGCTCAAAGTAAAGTGTCAGCACTTCTGGAATAATGTCTTGATAAAGACATTATAAAACATGAGTGTCTTTATAAGGCTTTTTGGTAGTTGGTAGTGGTAGTTTAAAACTGAAAATTTCCATTTAAACATTTTCACATTTTTATTTAGAACTGAAAAAATCTTGACAAGACTTTTTTTTTCCTCCTTCATTTAAACTTTTAGTTTTTTTTATTAACAAACCCTCTCTCGTTTTACCTTTTAAAGGTCTTTGGTTCCACTATGTGACTTTAAAATTACAGCCAGAAGGCGGGTTCACAATTTTCACCGTCTTATTTGATATGTATTTATGCTGCAGTGATCTAAATATTCTCCTGAGTTGCAATCAAGGCACCACAGGTAACATTTAAGCTGCGCAACGCATTCCTTCGTGGCATATAATCGCATCTTGAGGCATATGGCTTGAGGGACCCCCCCCCCCCCACCACCACCACCCGCCCACCACCACCCATCAAGAATGACTGATGACGACTGGACCACCCCCCTAAAAGGTGACACTGACAGCCTCAAACTGCTTTTTTCTTTGATGTGAATGGCATTTTCAGTCACTCATGAATCTCATTCTCTTTCCTTTCTTACATGTTTGAAATAAATCAAATCAAATCATTCACGCACTCAACATGTGTTCCGTTTAATTCAAATCATGTCAAACATTCGATGGTTAATTCAAATTTCTTTGTTTTGTTTCCTGCTTTACTGATAGTTTTGACAGGGAAAAATTTTTTCAAAACATTTTTTTTTTTTTTTAGAAAGAAGAAAGATAATGATTGAGTCGAAGTTAACACTGCTCTATTGTTTGACGCTGAACTGCTCGTTGGCCACGAATCAGAACCGTTTGAGGAGCTGGGAGACAGAAATAAATGGATTGTTTTCGTACACACCTGCTGCGTCTAGACAAAAATAGACCAGCCAATACTCAATTTGGCACACTATTACTGCTCAGGTATTGGCTCTGGCCAAAGAAAAGATTGCATGTGGGCTTGAGTGTAAATATTTTGTGCCTGTGGCTTCTTTCATATGATAAAATAGATTATTTTGCCTCTTTTAGCTTTTATAAGTCTAAGATGCTATAAGGTAGAAGTAGGCCACCTGCTGTGCCTTTACTGCGGCTGGTGCTGTCAGGCAAAGGTTTTTTTCTTATCATTTTATTTTGTTTATATATTTCATATCCACTCTTATCCTGTGATTCACACATACACAGCAGTGTGTGAGCAGTCTTTTTTTTAATTGAGTTTTAATCAAAAATGTTACATAGATTTTCTAAACCCAGAGGACCAATCAGCGAGACGTCAGCAGTTTATTCAACAAAATAAAAGGGATGGTTTCCAGAACTGGGAGTGAAGTGAAGAATCAATGTTAAGTCTGATGAGTTCATCAACAGGTTGGTATTATGATACCTATTGATGCCGTTTCTAATGTGCCAATGCTTTAAGGTAATTAGAAGACTGATGTTAAAAAAAAAAGAAAAAAGAAAAATCAGCTCACATCATTAGAATCTTGGGGTAACCGTACGTGACCTTCAGCCCACAAACAGCGAAATTCCCAGACACTGTCGCGCTCTCTGCTACTTTCTCCCTCCCTGCTTAAACTTCCATTTACCATTCATGCCTAATGGAGCCGCTATTTGGGGCAATTTACGCTCCCTCTGGTGCCTCGACCACGGCGCGACAGAGCGTGGTCGAGAGCTAATTGAACTCCACTGACACCATTAGTGAAGAGGCATCAACTTGATGGCCAGTCGTACAACAAGAGGCCGAAAGGCTGATGAAGTGTTTGGGAAAAAACAGCAGATGATAAGCAGAACTGCAAACCTCTTCCTTCTGTGCTCAGAACACGTCCATGTTAGTCAGTCGGAAGAAATTCAAAAAATTCAAAACACACACACGCACAACTGGATGTTGTGTTTTCACAGTTTTATTGAGAGCAGGAGTTCTTGGGCACCTGCTCTCAGTTTCAGTTTGTCCTTTCTGATGTTTAAATCTCACCTGAGCCTCGTTTTCTACACTTCGCTGCTTCTTTCTTTTTAACAATATGCACGTAAAACACCAAGTTGACACCCAATGAAAACACGTATTTTTCCTATCTCTCTGTCTATCTGCCCATTACGGCCCTGTGAGAACATAATTAAACTGGCCAACCAGCGCGGTTGTATAAACATTTATTGTAGACTAACTACAGCAACCAACATTCTCGAAGCATCCACTTCCAGCGAAAAAACACGTGAACTTCATGCATCAGTGAAGATCCACGAAGACTTGTCTCCAAATGCACAGAACTGGTACAAAGCAGGTAATTCAGCTCATTTGACGGCGATCGACAGTGATGCAGCGTTTCATTGAAGCGCGAGCCATTGTGACTTTAGTTTTATCTGAAAGGTCACAGGCGTCAGTGGCCTGCCAGCCGCTCTCGTGCGCTGGCCTTTATCTCTTGGCCCCGTGCTAATGCACCTCGACTGCTGCTCCCCCTGGAAGAGGATGAGCAACGGGCTACGGCTCAAAAAACAGAGCGTGAGGTGGTGTAACAGTCTGCTTTTTGTGTGTAGTTTCCATCGTATTCGCCCAAGTACCCTTGAGTGGCGTTACACTATTTAACCACGAGGCCACTGACTGGAATCACTCTCGAAACACCGATGAAGGAGCCGAGAAGAGGCCGTGAACGCGCTGGTCCGTTGCCGTCACGTGACCACGGCTGTGGCTTGTGGGTTTCAATTGGCCGGGACTGCCTTTACTTCCCCAGGACACCGGGGGTGAATTCCAATTCCAATTCCTCCCTTAACCCTCAATCTCAACCCTCAATCTCAACCCTCAATCTCAAAAATGCTCGCTCCCGCCAAGTGCAAGTGCTGTCCCGATTCTCAGAAGGTCAAGTTGAGGGACCAGTTTAAGGGCTGTATCGCCCTCGAAAAATGGCGATGGAAAAAGCGAGCTACAAATGGAAGTATTTTCTTAGTTAATAAAGATATAAATATTACCAAACCATTTTATTGTCTTAGTTTAAGACTTTTTTTATGGATTATTGACATTGTTGTTGCGTAACATTTATTTATTTTTTTTACTTTACGATGTTTGTCAGCCCGTCTCCTTCTTCTTCGTCGTCGTCGTCTTCTTGACAGACTGGACGTAGCTTTGGCGTAAGGCCGCCCCCCACAGTCTGAAGCCGTAACTGCACTTAAGGGGTGTCCCATTTCTAAGTCACAAGATAGCCCTGACACTTATTTTTGAGGGCCAAGATTGAGGGCCAAAGATTGAGGAGTTAAGGGTGAGGGTTGAGGTTGAGGAGTTCAGGGAGGAACTGGAATTGGCCCCGGGACCACCGCAGCGAGGGCAAAGAGGGTGATGATGGCCAAGCTGGGACGAAGCTGGGCAGAGAGAGGACGGCGGCGAGGGTGCGGCGAGGGGCAGACGAATCAGCCTGTTTGTTCATCTGCACGGTGGACGTTCGTGCTGGTCACTCGCCGGCGTGCATACGTGTGCGTTATGTGCCTCACAGCCCGGGGCTCGAACGAAGGCCGCTCGCAGTGTAATGAGAGATGTGGTCAGATAATTGAGATGGTAATTAGTCCAGCGCGGAACCGCGACTGGTTAAGAGTAACATAATTGATGATGGTCGTGCGAGGCAGCGTGACAACTGAGGGGCGAGAGACGGGGGAAAAAAAAAAAAAAAAAATCAACTCCTCAAATTAGCAGCTCGTCTGTCTGGCTGTCACGCAAGACAGGTGTATTTTGCACACGCACACACACACACACACACACACACACACACACACTATTCAGCTGACTAGCTTCCCTCGGGGGGAACAACTGCAGCTATGCGAGTGTGCAGCAATGCAAACAATTCCGCTGAGCAGCGAAATGTGTAGAATGAAGATAAGCCGAGTGAAATGTTAGCGCAGTACAAAAGTGTAATATGATTAGTTTCAGCGAGAGCAGACGCAGGAATACAGTGGGGGGGAAAAAAACGCACACACATTGGTTTCGGGTGTTAAATTAAACGCTGCATGGCTGATTTTGTGAGCGTATTATGAAGTGGATGGACACATTATTCAGGTTATTAATTTAGGAAGTGTATCACAGTAGCTGTACAATGTTACAATCTCAACAGTTTAACAGCTGTTATTATTTTATTCCAAGCGCTTTAAATATTGTGCATTGAGGACACGCACACAAGTCAGTCAACAACTTATTTTTACCACTTCAGTTTGTTTGTTTTTTCCAAATGTGATCAAAGGACAAACTGGCTGTCCAGGGCGGCCAAGCGCAACCTCACGTTTCCCTACAGTTACATAGTCCAGTCATTAATTAGCATAATGCTTCCAACAAATGATTCCCTTTTTCTGCTTCCTGTCAAAAAAAAAAATTACCTCCGGCTCAGAACAAGCATGTCAGTATTTTTTTTCAGTTAGCAGCCTGTTTACATGAAAGTGTCATCAAATTAGCCTTTTGTGAATGAATTTCCACGACCTTGAATTGTTTTAGCATTATTGTTGTTTTTGTGTGTGTGGATTATTAACGAGTCAAAGCGCTGGACAGAATGTGGCCAGAGCTCTTCTCACAGTGCAGCTGTGATTCAGAAGTCTCGTCGACGTCAAGCTTGTCGTGGTCTGTTATTTTATGTATTTCCTGTTTTATTTTGACAGTCTTGTCTCCCCCTGTATTTTGTGTGATTTGTTTGCTGTTTGGGTTCCCCCCGCCTTTTTAGTCACCCCTTGATTGAATCACCTGTGTCTTGTTGTCAGTCCGGCCTTTGACTTTCTTCCTGGTTGCCTTGGCTGTTTCATGCACGCTGCGTCTTCATCCAGGTCTGTAAGTCCATATGAGTTTTGTTGCCTTTTTAGTATCAGTCTTATTTACCTTTCAGGACACTGAGTTTTGTTAAAATCAATAGATTTCCTTTGCCAACACCTCCATATGACAAAACTGTCATGAACTCCCCAGATTATGGTTCCTGCTTCCCCTTTCAGAAAGTGTGTGTTGTGCAACAATGATACTTTTTTTTTTTTTTTTTTAAGGGGCAGCTTTTTATTGCGTGTAATTCATTTTAATTACATTTGATACTTCTTCTTCATCTTCATATGTCTCTGACTTAAAATATTTATAATGGTTCATCAACGAACTCTTCGGATTTCAACAATTTCAAACTATTTTAACAGCTGCATGCATACCCCAGTGTGTCTCCATTGCTTTGTGTGGTCTGTGCAACACTGCAACTTTGTTGATATTGTCTTTCTTTAGAGAAAGTGGCACAACATACCAGACCAGATTGTCTTCTGCACACAACTCACACTTGATCAAAGCTGTAGTCGATACACACGGATATGTTTATAATGCTGGATCTGCTTCCTCAGCCCTAAACTGTGCCGTACCATTTTTTTTTATTTGTTTATTTTTTAATTTAGAAGATAACAGCCTTGCCCTTTTTTTTTTTTAAGTATTTTTTTCTTTAGAACACAGGGGACACATAATTTCACATCATGTGCTTGCCAAATCGTAACCCACTCACAATAATGCAAAAGGAAAACGGATGAGGCGGTAACAGACCTTGTAGCCGGCAGAAAACTAAACAGGGAAGAAAATCAGGACGCTGGATTTGCCTGCTAGCTAACTCTTGAGTGTTTGCATACGTTTGCTCCTGAATGTGGGCCAGCATGCGGAGGTCCTTGATGTGTAGGTGTGACTGCTGGGGGCTTTAGCTTTACATTTTAACAGAGGGCTGCAGCTCCAGTGTTCCCCCCCCCAGGGGCTGCCTTTTTCAATGAGCTCAACACAATCAATTTGCCAACCTGGGGAGAGGAGCGATAGATCTGAAGCGGATGACTGCAGGATGGATGGATGGATGGATGGATAGAGGGAGGCAGAGTGAATACTGACTGGGAGTGAAGAAAGGATTGGCAAAACTCATACAGGGGCTGCTTCATTTTCACCCAAGAGGCCTCCAGCAATCACTGGGGAAGGCAGAAAAAAGCCAGAGGTGCTGAAGGAAAGGATGGTGGGTAAAGCACAACGGTTTTTTTTTTTTTTCCTTAAAACTACAGTTTTAAAATCGTTCTATCGTTTGTCACAGTGCACCCGGCTGGCTTAATACTATATATATATATGACTATATAATGCTGACTGGTTGCCTATACACCTCACTCCGCAGCAACAAGTCACTCATAAACATGAACATTTGGATGACACCGGCTGGAGTATAATTGTCTCTGTCTGTCTATTACTTGGTTCTGTTTTTCAAAAACACTGAAAATATGACTCAGTCCATCCTGTATGTCCAGACTGCAGGCGAATTAGAAGCTTTATTTGTCATTTCAACACATGTAAAAAACATGAGGTGGAACGAAATTAGACACTCTGGTCACGGTGCAGCCAAGTGTTCAAAGCAAACAAAAAAAAAAAAAAAAAAAATGGTCCAAATCCATTTTTTTTACCCATATGTGACAAAAAAAAAAAACCCTACCCAGGCCACAACACCAGGTGTAAAATTCTGTCGAAGAGAACAGAGAATCATGACTGCAGATCAAGCAGAAGATAACCCTGCTGGACTGAAAATATGGAGTTTAGCTTAAAACACCAGAGTGAAAAACCTTTCAACAACTCCTGATAAGCTCTCCTTTAACTCCAGTTGGCACACAGCTGTAAAGGCCCGAAGCCCCTGCGAGAGAACTTTCTCAAGTGGATTAAAATTACATTTCTGATTACTTTGTTTTGACCAAACGGCCATGGCGGCTCCCATGATACCAAAGTAATAAAGCTGACTTGTCCCAAATTGACTGCTTCAGCGTGGTGCACATTCCACTTTCTGAGAACTCTAATTTAAAGTTGTACTTTGGTCCGAACTTTTCTCTAGAAGTCCTCAGCGAGAGAAGTTTCCTTAATAAGAAACCACCTGTAAGTTTGTTCTAAACACTTTGCACTGTATCTCTATTTCTCTTCTTCTGGTATAAAACTAGCAGGGCACCATGTATGGATGTAGCTCAGTTTAACTCTTTTTGGAAAACTGTTGGTTCAACAACTGACTTTTTGTTCACTGGAATTATTCCGAATTCATTCTGCCAATAAATAGCAGCATGTACATGGGTCACCCACTGCTGAAGAAAGTATAGGAGTTGGTCACCTATATGAACTCTCAAGACACTTTTGTTCATGTGCGACATAATATTGTGAACTAATCTGGCATTTAAATTGGTTGAACAGCCATTTTTATTACATTCATCCTTTCGGTCCGTTGAACATCACCGATGCTGTCTCCTCTCTGTTGTGTCAGATGATAAGGATAAAGATCTTTAAGTCCTGTTGAGGAAAATAGCAACAATGATAACTTGGTGACATTAAGTTGCGTCTCTTTCAATAATATGGATGAAGACGGCGCGGACTTTTGAAACCAGTCTCGAGGCTTGAGACCAGCAAGCCACTGGGTGACGTCACGGTGACCCATCTTTACAGACAGCCAATGGTTGAAGCCCCTTGTGACCTCACCTTTGGGACGTCAGATGGGGGACCATTCTCTTTGGACTGAGGACACAAATGACCTGGTTGTTGTCCTGGGAGAAAGATAATAACTGACTTGTCCTTTGCACTTTCCCCCTGATTTGCAGTTTAACGGCAGGTGAGGTTGCTGGAACATCGATAGAGGATGTTTTCCACAGCGGTCAAACACCTCATTTCATGCACCAGCCCTAATGGCCATGTCTGGCATTTATGAAGGGTAACACCTTTTAAAAGGAACATAAGAGGGTGCTTTCAGAGCAATCCGCCGTCTGGCCTAAAAAGCGGTGTCACTCGGGCGGTTTGTGGTGTGTGAGCCGTCTTTAATGAGGCGGCAGCACTTAGTGTACGGAGGAAGGTGAGCAGCGGGATTGGGTCGGGCTGTGTGGATGCCGAGGACTTGGTGTTTGGAGAAGATCGGACCAGTGCACGGAGAAGCAGGTTAGCTGGGTGTAGAGCGGAAAGCAGGTTCGCTTTCAGAGAGTGATGAGGAGCCACCAGCGGCTAGATGCACACGGGGAACCACGCAATCATGCTTCTATTGATCAACACCGAGCCTGTGAATGGTGACTGATGAAGTCATTTTCATATTTCACAGTGCAGTTTCATGTGCAGTTTGGTTTGTAACATTTCCATTTGCCCATGCTAATGCATTAAAAGCATGTAGTCTTCTTCTTCATCATCATCATCATCATCATCATTATGTCTTCCAGGAATTTTTCATCTAGACAATTTAAACTCAGTCCACCATCTTTGTGTAATGAATTACTGTTTTTTTTTTTGATTGTTTTTTTTTGTAAATAATAATTTTAGTTTTCTACAGCAATGTGATTGGTCTCATGCTAACATTTGAAAGGACTGTATAGTTTCTCAAGATTTTGGGCTGATTGAAGTATTAAATCAGGCCGATAGGATCAGAGCTGTCTTTGGGCAACAAGTCACCAGTTTATCGCAGGGCCACATAAAACAATAACCACTCACACTCACACTCTCGCACACCCACGGACAATTTAGAGTTTCCAATTCGCCTTGCATGCATGTTTTTGTTTTGGTCGGAGCAAGCCAGACTAGCCGAAGAAAACCCACACACACACAGCTACAACATGACAACTAAGCACAGAAAGGCCCAGGAATCGAACCGGCGACCTTCTTGCTGCATTGTTGCTAATTTTCTCATCCCTGCAAGTTTGCAATCCCAGATTAAAAGGAATAAACACAACAAAATAAAATAAAACAGCATAAATCAGTCTCTACATTCTGAAATGAATGGCCCTGGAGCTTTGAGAAATGGCAGTGGAAAAACAGCCAGGAGAGGCCGAGACGCCAGCAATAACACGAATATCCATGAATATCGGCAACTGAGGCGACGCGACGTGGTCAATGTAGAGACGGATGGGTCTGTGCTGAGTGGCCACAAGGGAGCTGGAAACGCCCGTGTTGCTGCAGAGTGCTTTTCTTTCATGGCAGTCGGGTCAATTTTGATTGCAAAGTCAACAGCAGCATCCACAAGCGTGGCTCAAGGTTTCTGGGTCCTTTATTTGCAGTCAAATAAACAAACAACACAGCAGAGGGAGTGCAGGAATGAGTCACAAACTTTCTTAGATTATTTTATGTACACACACACACACACACACACACACACACACACCAGTTGGGAGGGGGAGTGAGGGGTGCTGGTTTGTGTATAAAAAGATATATGACTATTTGACCTTGTGACCTTAGAGAAGGAAGTGTGGATTGGGGGGTGGGGTGGGGGGGTGATGGGGTGTGGGATGGTGCTGGAATGGTATGTGTTTATGTGTGTGTGTGTGTGTGTGTGTGTGTGTGTGTGTGTGTGTAATGTGGCTGAGCTATAGACGGTGTTGAGACAAACCTGGGGTTGGTTGGGAAGATGCTGCCGTGGTTGGGGGTCCAGATGGTGAGGGGGTAATTGAGATAAGAACCAAAGAGTGGGCCAACGTGAAAGGTTGGGGCTGCAAAAGAAACTCACTATGCGTGCGCGTATTGAATACTGACTTTAATAACTGATCCCAATACAAGCAGACGTCGTCTGCACCCCAAGAAGAGACACAGGTGCACAAGTCCACAGACTTGCAGCGGCAAACAGTCCGCTTGCTGCAAACGCTGCTGACTGCTGTGATGGATGCGTCTGTGCTATCTGACGTCAGCAGTATTGTGCTCTGGCTCTGGCCGCGGTTTCATTAAGACTGCTGTGAGTTAAGAACCACTGCAACTCTACCAACTTGTTCAAACTTGTCAGGTTTCTTCAGCGGATCCCAAAAATTGAAGGGCATTACTTTGACTATGAAATGAAGGGCGCTGCATTAGGGCCAAATCTTTTTTGAAGATTTTTCAGCCCCGAAGGTGAAAAACAACATTTTAAATTTAAATTTCAACCTTCGGAAGAGGAGGAGAGGTTCAATGCCTGCCCGGGAATTTGTGCGCAGAGTGGCAAATAGGGAAGCGCACAGAAGCGTGAGTGACAAGACGGGAGGAGGGGAGAACCGGGGGGGGGGATCGACCAGGCAGCACCGCAGCTCGCAAACTCATGTTGGACACGTGGTGGTTTTCATGTACCGATGGCCGACGCCAACTAGTGCAGTGTTTTTCAACCTTCTTTGAGCCACAACATATTTTTTGCATTGGAAAAACCCCAAAAAAAACCCATGGCACACCACCAAGCTAAAATATTATCATGTCGTTATAGTTAATTTCATTCATTTCTACTCACTCTGTGATAGCTGGGCCTGTTTAGATGCACACAACGCTGATATCCTGGCAGGAATCGAGGGAGGAAAATCGGCTCACGTTCCTTTTTAAAGCGCAGTCACTCCACAATGGAAGATTTCTTTCCGCCAATTTAGTGAAATTGGATCATTTTCCACACGTGACATTATCTGACAGTACACTAGTGTGAAGTTTCACAGTGGTTGAAAAACACTGAACAAACAGCAAACAACGAGAACCTCACCGGTGCTTGCTTTTATTTTGTGTACCGTCTGCCCGAGATTAAATTCAGGTATTTATCCGCATACATGCAAACCTCTTCTCTTCTGAAGTGAAGTCTCTGCCGGTGTTGTGTAGTTTTTCCATCTGCTCCACCTCTTGCAAAACAGGATGCAGCATCCACCTCAAGGTGGATCTTTTAAGGATACTTTAAAGTACGAACCAAGGGAGCCGCACCGTAATCATTTGCATTCCTCTTTTTGGGGAACACACACGCTTTAAATCTCTGCCTCTGATAGCTGCGTTAGCACTTTGGCACTTAGTAGGTACATTTAATGGCTGCAGTGAATTTTAACCAAACACACACACGCACACAATCTTGTTGAGGATGCAGATTAAAACCACAGTTAATCATCCTCTTGTAAACAGCGTCGCAGGCTCAAATCTCATCTTGGACTTGAGTCAAAAAGTGGGCATATGTTCATCCTCCGTAATCCTGCATTAACACATCAGCGACTTCGTAGTGCAAGCACACAGAGCAAGCTAATCCTTCCACATTAAGCAAACATTGGCACGGAGTGTGAAAATGCCTGTACAGTTTGCTAAGGAGGCGAGCAGCTACCCCCCCCCTGTACTTTGAACAAAAACAACATGGGAAAAGCCTCTGATCTCCTTCGAGCTGGTCGCAGAGAGATAAACTCTCCCGTAAAACACATCTGTCCCGCGGTAAATCTGCTGACAACACCACGATGCTCCCCGCAGGCACGTCGTGCTGTATTTACCCGATGGATGCTCCAACGCACGTAAGCAAGAAACCCTGAGATTGCTGTTCCCTCAGAGATTAGCGAATTCCGGCTGCATGGGCAAAATCTGATTATGCACCAGCGGTTGAGGTTGCGTTGGTTCAGCCTGAATTTGGTAGATCCAAACATCACTTGCGAGAAGAGAGAGTCGATGCAAATGAGCTAATGAGAGTTTGTCAGGCTTGCGAAGGGAAAGTCTTATTTGACACGGTTGGTGCCCTTCTATATCATTTAAATCATGCATTTGGGGGGATTTGGGGTTTTTGGTGGTAAGGTTTTGCTGTGAGCTCCATTGACATTATTCAATTTGAAGTGCAAAGATGTATCATGGAGGGAATTCCCGATCCTAAGAGTTGTTAAAAGGAGATTGAAGTTGAGTCTGAATAACATCATAAAGCTTTCCACCTCAGCAGATACAAGTATGTCAACTTATTAAGAATGCATCCATTGTAGCCAATGAAAACAGAGTGCATCCCTGTAGAATTCCATGTTTTCTAAATGTATGAAACATTCTTCCCAGTGAAATCTGAGGCTGTAGGAACTGTCCGATGTTCTGGACTGTCGCTTTTCTCAAAGCGGTTGTGCCTTGTTGACAGTGGGTCCCTGTGACCAGGCGCTGCTGTCTTCCCCCCTCAGTGTTTAGATCGGGGGAAGAAGCCCAAACTGATAAAGTATCCAGGTACCTCAGGTGTTGTTATTTTAAATCATATGGAGCCTGCTTCATTTTCCAGGACCCCAGGGTCCAATATGGCGGCCCTTTCATTTCAATGGATACGTCAAAAAAAACAACAACACACTTTTAATCCCTTTCGAGACAAGCAGCAAGGCTACATGAAAGAAAACAGAAAGGTCAGCGTGCTTGACCAGAAGTCGTTCTGAATAATAATTTTGTATTAAGCCTTTCTAGTGGATCTCATTTTTTTAAGGAAAAAAAAAACAAAAAAAAAACATTTCTTTAGACAGATTATTGCACATACATGGTTTTTCATGTGTACTGAGCTGCAGTAAACGTAAGCTGAGGTTGTTAATTTTGAAATGCTCTTGCTGTTAAACATACGTACAAAATAAAAAGGGCAACATATGCTTGAAACTCACTGTGCAAAACATGAAATTTAAATTAGTTTATGAGCTGTGAGATTTGGAACTGCCCTGTTTCACCACCACTTTCTGAAAATAAAAATAAAAATGCTTGGACCTGGAAGATCTGCAAATAATGAGTGAGAAAAGCAATTTAAAGTCGCCTTATTACATCACTGATAAGGTTTTGGGGATCTACTCAATCTAAAACTGCCAATAGTTCCCACTGACCAGTCAATCACTCCATCCATCCATCCATCCATCCATCCATCAATCAAACAAAAGAAGAGACAACAGCAAATCCCTCCAGAGCAAGCAATCGGCCAAGATGCTCCTCTGCTCTCCTTCTCTCACTCTGTATCCTCCAGACATTTAGAGGCTGCTATCAGTCTTTATGGTGGAGGTTGGACTGTGCATTGAGTTTATGAGTGCAGCACTGCCTCAGGTCTTTTAAAAATCTGATTGATTATAGAGATGGATGGAGATGTCCTCCAAGTTAAAGAGCTTAACCAGAGTGCAGAGAGAGAGAGAGAGAGCGAAGGGGGCAGCAGAGGAAAAATCTGATCTGCCAAGAGCAGTGGCTGATGGGTAATCTGCCATGAAAGACTCAACCAACATGGCAGTATTGGCTGTATGTTGTGCATAAGCGGATCTAAATTTCAGGCCTGTCGTACAGATATCAAAATCTGGTGGACCCGCAACTCTTTGCTGCTTAACTCTGATGAAACCAACATTATTGTCCCGGACAGATCTGGTCTTGACACATATTTCTATGCTGTTTCTCAAACTTTTATTTCCAGTCCATTTACATATTTATCTCAGAAAGACACATAACAACAAATTCATACATTTATCACCTCAAGACTATCGTAATTCTTCATTTTCCAGCTGCCTGAATAAATCAGTAAATGCTGCTGCTCGTGTCTTAGCCTCCCTACATTGGCTGCCAGCCAAATCTGCAATGGTTCTTCTTCAAACCTCAAACCTGTTGTGCTCTATGTGACTAAGAGGACATTGCGTTCCCAAAAACCAGGCCGTTTGGGAGTCCCAGAAGTTGCTAAAAGTAGTCGGAGAACCAGTCTTTCGCTATTAGGTCCGTGTCTTTTGTGAAATCAGCTCCCAACTCAAATCCTCAGGCAGACACCCTTAGTTAACCCCCACTCCTTCTTTTTGGTAATCACTTGACGTATTAAGCAGTCTTAAAAGCTTCCTTTTTTTTTAATAAAGCTTGTAGTTCGAGCTGACCCTGGCCAGCCTGTAGTTAAGCTGCTATAGGCTTAGACTGCCAAGGGGCTTCCTGTCTCCCTATCCCCTCCCCCCTATCTCGACCTCTCTCATCCTACCTGGCCAGTAACTGCTCTCTGGGCCAACTTGGAGTTCTGCTGCTCCCTTGTCGTTCACAGTCTCCAGACAGTGGGGGACATTGGAGAGGGCTGCCAGCTGTTCAGTGGAGGTGGAATCATGTCATCATCTGGTTCCTGGACCACAATGCTGACACCTGCCATTCAGTGGAGACGGAGCCTCACCTCATTACTCACATGTTTTCTAGACTTCTGGATTCATCCATGGTTTTGGACATTGCTCCTCCACTGTTAGGAACATTGTTCGTTGTCTTTCTGTCTTGCTCTGCTCACTGCTTGGGCTGTAGTTTTTAGGGTCGAGGAGCTTTAGACATAAAATCTACACCTCCTCAGCTATTGTTGCCTGATACTCAATGGCAACTCAAGACTGACATTTGTACATAATTCAAGAATACCAAATATCCCATAACTTTAGTCCCCAAAAGATCTACGTATCAGAAGGCAACTGGAGAAATAAACCTCTGGGAAATGTTAGCATCAAACGAATCATTTCCCAACCTCAGTGATTCTGTCACAATTGCTTTTAAATTATAAAGTGAGTAAACAGTTGCCATCACTGTGTTGGCACTCCAACGACGGAAAGGGAAACTAAAACCTAATTCTCAACAAATGTGACCCATCAAAGTCTGAACAGTTTAAGGCCCCGCTCAGCTTCCACTTGTGTTCGGCGCTGATTTACGACTCCCGCAGGACAAGAGGGAAGCATCGATTGCCTCCTGCCATTTTGTGGATTCAACAGTCATCACTAATGGCAGCGCTGAGCAGCACTACAACCAAGGCGCCGATGGCTGGAATCAGCAGTCATGACTTTTGAGGCAGCAGAACAAGGAGTTGAAAGAGTGCTGCTGTACTGTTGAAATAATGAGTGCTGCTCCGTCAGCGGTACTCTTACTTTCAACAAAGATGTCACCAAGGAGAATGTCAGCACTCAGTGTAAAGTTCAAGCAAGAAAGTTGTGCACCTAAAAAGAAAAAAAAAAAAAGGATTTGAAACCAATAAAGTGCCTCCTAAAGTTCTAACGTGCTAATATGGCACAACTTTACTGTTAGAAATGAGCAGGAGTAGCAAACATTCTGTCAGTCTGTCCGTTCTCCTCTGACCCTCCGACAATTTCCTCCACACGACTTCTGCTCATTGGATATTTTTCTCTTTTTGGCACCGCTCTCTGTAAACCCTGGAGACTGGAAATCCCACAGATCAGCAGTTTGAGAAACACCCAGAGCAGCTCGTCTGCCACCAACAACTATGCCACATTCTTCCAAAGTTCACTTTGTGCTTTAGCAAGTCGTCTTCACCATGTCTGCACAACCTAAATGCTTTGAGTTGCTGTGATGTGATTGGCTGGATAGCCACTTGTGCAAACACCCAACTGCACAGTTTACCAATACAGTGGCCAGAGTTGTCGAGAGTGTAACGCATTCAAAAGCCTCTAATTATTAAGCTGTTGGATTTCTTGGTGCACCCACATTTGCACGTGGTTTGCACTCTAAGCACTTTTACTTTCTTCATCTAAGATGTAAACAGCCATATATGATGAGAGAAAAGCAGCAGCATTGAATTATGGGAAAACCTCTGGAGAAACGTCTCTTTGGCACTCAAGAACATTTTTAAGATGAAGGCTGCTTGGCTGTTGGCTGATGTTTTGATGTCTTTCACAGTCACTGCTCTGCTTCCTGTCTTCGACTGCTCAGTCAACACCAGCCACTTTGTCTTCCTCCTGAAACCCTGGGCTTGTTGTCACTTGGAAAAGCTGTTGAAGCAGCCACTCCCGGTCTTAATAAGAACCAAACTGTAACAGAGCAGAACAACATTTTCACATGAAGTCAAATACCGACCAAGTCCTCCGAGTAGTTTTTGATCATACCGGTATTTTACGACCCAGCACTCCTGGGTCCAACGTTCAAAATATTGATCTTATCATTTCTCCAAAACCCTCCCACTATTTTTTTTTTTAAACAAAAGTATGAAACACTTTTCATCCATCCATCCATTTTCAATACCCACTTCCTCCTGCACTCAGGGCTGCAGGGACTGTGGGGGCAGATAGTGGGATTCTCCCAGTGACCGCTGCCACAGTCTTTGAACAATGTCAAAGATTCATAAAACTGTGCTGAGCAGCGACACGATCGCTTCAAAGGCTGCGACACAAGAGCAGGCTTGTGGCAGCAAGAGCGGCGGTCGGAGTCAGTAGCCACGCTATCACTGCCCTCATTTGGTATCGCCGTTTATCTCATTTCCCACGTCATTCATTGTAGGACATGAACTCCAAAACAGGCTCGCACACACACACGCACCTCAGTCCTTCGTCCAGCCTTTACAGGAAATTCTGCTTTTTATATTCTTGTAATCATTGACCAGTTATCTTTTCCCCTATCTGATGGCACCACGCACGAATGAACCAGTACCATCTCAACGAGTCTGAGGTTTGGAGCACTGAAGGCAAACAGAAACTGCAGTCACGCCAAGGTTAGTTTTACTTCCTTGTTACTCGAAAAGAAAAGTTTTCTGGTTGTTATTTGTTGTTCAAAGTCTGACTTTTTTTTGTACTCCAGAACTATGTGAAAATGAGGCTGCCGATTTTGCACGTCTTCCTCTGGCTTCTGCCTGCACTGACTACTTCAACGCGAGGTATGTGAAAAGTCGGATGTACAGTAATGGAAAAAGGTTATTAATTTCCCAGTTATTGTGATGAAATATTTCCTAGAGAGAGAGTTAGAGCATATAGTAGAAAATTGTGAACGTGTTGTTAAAGGTTTGGATGCATCAGAGGCAAACAAACAAAAGAGAGTTTTTTATTTTTAATAAGACAAAAAAAAAAGGGGGGGAGCAAAATTCTTGTTCTTGACTCTGGATGTGTTACATGGGATGTCATCTTGCTGAAACATCCATTGCACAGCACTGACTGATTCTTCATGCAATACAATACAGTAAATGCACAAGGTGTCCAAAAACCTTCATATTTTAGTCTCTAGCATATTAAGACATTTATTTTTTGGATAAAATGCAGTAGAAAATATACCAGAATTTTCCTTTAAATAAAAAAATCTTCCCTGAATCTTTCCTTAACCGTCTTCAGCTGGTGATTTTCAAATTTGAACTCTTTCTTTGTTGTTTTGACTCTAAATATGCTCGCAATACCTTATTCACCTGAGATTATATCCTGTGTAAATACGTTGACTGATTGGTGGCTTACATTTAGACAAAGTTCATTTGTATAGCGATGGACATGGATCAGATCACATTTGCACAATTTTATTGGTAATATAACAATACAACAACGCAGGAAACAGAAAACAAGGACCAAGGGCCAATTCCAGTTCCTCCCTTAACTCCTCAATCTCAACCCTCGCCCTTAACCCTCAATCTTTGGCCCTCAATCTTGGCCCTCAAAAATAAGTGTCAGGGCTATCTTGTGACTTAGAAATGGGACACCCCTTAAGTGCAGTTACATCTTCAGACTGTGGGGGGCGGCCTTACGCCAAAGCTACGTCCAGTCTGTCAAGAAGAAGAAGAAGAAGAAGAAGAAGAAGAAGAAGAAGAAGAAGAAGACGAGGAAAAAGAAGAAGTCCTCCGTCGCTACACAACGAGGTATACAAGTAACGTGAAGCCGGGACCGCCGGTCCGGCTGACAAACATCGTAAAGTAAAAAAAAAATAAATGTTACGCAACAACGATGTCAATAATCCATAAAAAAGTCTTAAACTAAGACAATAAAATGGTTTGGTAATATTTATATCTTTATTAACTAAGAAAATACTTCCATTTGTAGCTCGCTTTTTCCATCGCCATTTTTCGAAGATGTCTTGGCGAAAATACGCAATGCCTTCTGGGTAGCCCTTACTCCCAAGGGTGGTGCCGGAGAATCTCAATACTGAGGGCGATACAGCCCTTAAACTGGTCCCTCAACTTGACCTTCTGAGAATCGGGACAGCACTTGCACTAAGCGAGAGCGAGCATTTTTGAGATTGAGGGTTGAGATTGAGGGTTAAAGGAGGAATTGGAATTCACCCTAACACAACATGGAATTCATCAATAAGAGAGTGAAAGTTCTCAGTTTCTTCTCTCTATTTACTTACTTTGTATCGCAGTTGTGAATCTTGAACTGAACAAATGAAAGAAACAAATTTCAACGCCTTGGATCTGTTGTTCTGATGTTCTCTGTGCAGAGATGGTCAGATTGCAGCCGAATCCCACCGTCTCTGCAGCGTGTGGACAACGCGTCACCCTCAACTGTGACGTGGCTTCTTCCCTTGACAAACTGTCCATCAAACACATGAAATGGTCCTTCAACCAAAGGCCGCTGTGCTCGGTGGACGCCCATGAAAACGTAACCACACATTCTGGAGATGTAATTAAGCATTTCCATTGCGACTACACGCGCGGAGGGTTGTCGCTGGTCCTGCATAAAGTGCGACCGACGGACACCATCAACTTGGACTTCATGTGCAAGCTGAAGTCCGACCGGGGAGCGAAGCACATCAACACAAGAGTGGAGCTGCAAGGTCAGAATCATGGTTTTTATTCTTTCAAGAGTCTGCACTGCTGTTCTTCATATGTTACGAAGTCATAAAGCTTCAAGCACTTTTAATAATAACTCTCAAAAAGCCGGTTATGGTTCAATCCAAATCATAGCCGTCCATTCACTCTCCCGAAGGAAAGTTTTACATTTGATTGATGATTTTTATTTTACATGTTAGGCAACAACCAGCAGTTACACAGTCAAATATATTTTAAACCTCTCAATGCTTTAGTCGTAATGCATTGCAGCTGAGACACACAGCCAACTTCTCCGGCAGCGCTTTCTTCTGATTTCCTACCAAAACGGAAAACAAAAACAGCAGGACAGAGGTTCCAATGCATGACTCATGTCTTCCTGGTCAGGGATGAAGAGGTGGAAGAGTGTGGTGAGGTTGTGATCAATGAAAGAAGCGACTGATGAATATAGTTTTGGCCAAATGTGTTAGTTTGGACGCGGTTAGTTGTGTCGTCATCACAACTGGACGACACAATCGGCAACAGAACCTGCGGTGGTGTTTTTGTCTCTCTGTCTACTGGCGAGGACCGCATGAATATGAGGCATGAGTCAATTAATCCTTTCAATACCACTAGTTTTGTTGTTGTTGTTGTTTTAACACTTCTCTGATAGACTAACCTGGAACCAACTTGTGGGCCAGGTTAATAATGAATGTGGTGAAACACCCTTCGGAAGGGCTGAAACACTGCTGGCTATTGATTTTGGCCTAATGGCTTAAAAATGAGCCGACAGGTCTGTGAAAAGTTGTGACAACACAGAGGACGACTCACATGACAATTTAAATTTTGCAGCTATCGAGCGTCAAGGAGCTAAATTGATTTATGAAAATGAAGAAAGAAAACAAACCAAAACAGAAAAGGATCCGCGTGAACTCAAGGAAGACAAACAAAACACTGGAGTTGTTGTTCCGGCGGGGAGATGTTGTGATTAATGAGTGATGAGGTATTGTTTTCCATAAACCCCCTGTGGACTTCCTCTGTAAGTGCACCAAGCAAACTCAAAATGTGGGTCACAGTCGCAGACATCTCTTCTTTAAACAGTTCGAAGGTTTGTCGCCCGCACAACCTCAAGGTGCTACAAAGTGTGGCCTCACCCAAGAATGGAAAATCTTTACTTGTATTCTCATGACTGTTGACATTGCAGTTTTTCACTGAAGGCATCGAAACTACGTATGAACACACATGGAATTATGTGGAAACAATAAAAGTGTAAAATTACTTGTTTTATATTGGAATTCCTCAAAGCAGCCACCTGTCATAAAAAGCACATGTAGAGTTATTGACCGTGTTTTTCTTTTCTTCATAATTACATATATCTTGACCATATATCTGATGTCTTCAGTATCTATCTGCAGTGTAGAAAGTTGTCAAGATGGAAAAAAAAAAAAAAAAAAAAAGGCATGAGAAGATGTGTCCAAACTTTTGACCGGTAATGTAGCTTAGCATAGCATTCAATTCCAGTCTCTTATCTGGTTTGTAGCTGCATTTTTGCTTGAGTCAATCGTCTGAATTATCCTGCTGCACCAAAGAGCTGTGGACGGGGAGTGCGGAGTGAAAAGGTCTCTCTGCCAGCTGGACCACAGCGTTGGGAAAACGTTTTTGGGATAATCCCAACTATTTTGTGATATATTGCTCTAAGAATCGCTGTTGAGCCTCCAAGAGCAATTTATTTTAGTACAATCACAACCCACGCGCTGCCCTCTGTCCACTCTGGAAGTTTCACCGAGACAATAACACTTGACACACACCCAGGAAAAGTACGAGGATATCATTTTTATTTTCTTGTTGACAACAGACAGAGCAACTGGTTT
The DNA here is from genome assembly GCA_009823395.1 of Thamnaconus septentrionalis. Classification (NCBI taxonomy): domain Eukaryota; kingdom Metazoa; phylum Chordata; class Actinopteri; order Tetraodontiformes; family Monacanthidae; genus Thamnaconus; species Thamnaconus septentrionalis. Next base: position 33,424,551 of record CM020501.1, on the reverse strand, counting down.
TGCGCTGCAGTCACGCCTTTTGAAACAGAAAATATTCACACGCACAAATATTTCATGATGCTAAAGGAGGTTGTGTCCTGTTTTAAGGGTGTCCCCTCCACTGCCACCTGTGTCTGGGGATCAACAGCTTGAGGCTTCCCAGTAGAATAAGGGGTCACAGACTGTAGACACATCACCTGAGGTGTAGAGCTAGAGTGCAACATATATTTACAGAAATATATAGTATTTTTTTTAAATCAAAAATTGTTCAGTGTCCTCATTTGTTCCTCTGTTTAAGGAGAAAATGCCATCCGACTTTTCTAATATGTCTGCAACTACATCATTCTTGCTGATTAGGTCATACAGAAAATCATCTCACTTTTATCATCACCACTCATCCAGTTCCTCAGTCCGAAATGGAAAAAGCCACCATCACTTGTTCAATCTGAACCCTGTAAATATGCACCTGTAATTTGATTTACTTAATGAACCTCCTTGCCGGTTGACTTTTTATTTTAGATTTGCTGAACTCTGTTGTTTTTCTTTGTTTTTAGAATGTAATTGGCTTCAGTCACTTCCTGCTTTTCATCATTAGTAAAAGAAAGGCTGACTGGAACAGAATACTACGACAGACCAAAGGTTCTTTTTATTGGAACTTGATGAATCTTCACCTCAACCAAGTTTCAGAAGAAAAATCTCAGCCAGCCATCAGCTCTGCTGGGGGCACAAAAGATAAAAAAAAACAAAACAAAAAAGATTTGCTTTGGTAACATATGAAGGGACAACCTGCGCATGCAGCCAGTGTACCTTTGGTAATGGAGAACAAAATCTGAAATGATCCTCCTTTCAGAGTGCTGTGCTGGAGTGCAGACTGAGACGACCAGCGGTGCCTCCACCTGCATCTTCGACAAAGTGCACGAGGGCAGAGACGTGCACTGGTTTCACGGGCAGCACGGCAAAGCAAGGCTCCACGAAGGCATCTCCACCAGCAGACAGGTGGACGGAGACGGCTGGTGGACGATCACGAGCACCCTGAAGCACACGTCCTCACACAAGCCCTTCAAATGCTCCTTGGTGGGGAAGTCTGGGAGATACTTGAGGGGCGCGTTGCTGCGGACACCTCAGCCATCCACTGCGAAGACCAGAAATGGAGGCAGTTTACTGACGTCCACTTGGTCTTTGTTGTGTGTTTCAATCTATTTGCTTGTGTGTTGATTCCAAAACCGTAAGTGCCGTCTCACAGTGTCACAAAACCAGTGGTGGTGAGTAACCAAGTGCTAATACTTTGTACCTTTTAACTTTTACACCCTACATTTGTACAATATGTGTACTTTCTATTCCTTATGTCGAAAAAAAAAACATATATATAGTTGTTGGTTTGAGTGTAGCTATTTGTACTATGCTGTTGTGTTGTTAAATATGTAAGAATGGATGATGGAAGATTGAGATTATTTTAGAATTCCTCAGCTTTGGGATCAGCGTTCAGTACATTTTCTGTACCAAGTAAAATAAACATGTAGAAAAGAGCATTGTTCACTGTTATTAATGTAAAATTCCATTAGTGGCTCACTGGTCATAACTATTACTGATTATTCGATTGCGCTGCAGTTGAATATAAGCAATAGTATTGAGAGTAGCAAAGCTGTAAAAAAAAAAAAAAAAGATCCAGGTACTCATCAAGACTCTGGTCAGTTCAGTCCAGATTCTTTTCAGTTCTCTCACAACAAATTTATCAACTAATGTCTTGTTTCATTAGTGCAAAATACTTGAGTAAATTTCACAACCCTTGCTTTTACTTGAGCAGAGGATTTGAATCAGTACTGAGTGTGAATACTTTTACAACCCTCTGCACGAAACTAAGGAGGAGCTGAAGATCAAATGAAACACAAAGTTAACATGAGGTTTATTACTTAGAAACTGGCCAGGGACATTTTATTCAGCAACTCATCTCTCAGTTTTATTACTCTGACTTTTGAATCTTCAGAAGGAAGAAATGACAGATCAGATTAGATTAGATTCAACCCTGTTTGTTTGGTTTCTTCTCAGAAAAAAAAAAGGTGAGATTTTTGTATTTTGTATCATGTCATGGGTAATGTGTATGCAATGCCATTTCTGGGAGCCGTGCATGCAGGCAAATAGTTTCAACTCGTCAAGAAGATCTGAACCGTCCGGCTGTGTGTGTCAGCAGGTCATTTATTTCCCGCCTAAACCCCTGGAGGCCGCAGTTGTGTGTCATTTGTGTGAAGATGCTTCCCCCTGCTGGACTTGCATGTGTTTAGCAGGAAGAGAAAGGAGCTTTCTCCCAACCCGGCAGAAAGCACTTTCTACGAATAGTGCAGTTTCACCCACAAAGACCTCCCTCAGGATGCTTCAGTACTGTTTATCACGTCTTTCATTGCCACTCATAAACCTGCCTGTTTTATTGGCCTGGCCACACAAGTGACTAAGAATGGAAATAAACCCTCTTACCTTCGACTCGGTCCTTCTCTTCAATCACATTTACTCCTCCGGTCCGCTGCAGGTGCAGCTCTATCCTTCACGTGCACTTCAGTGCACATTCTGAGCAGGTGATTTAAGAAGCCCACGAGTTCAGAGAGGCTCACTGCTGGAACTGCACCAAGAAATCAGCAAGTTGAAAAATAGGAGGTTGGAAAAGGCCTTTTTTTTTCACGAGGGATTGTAGCAGCCAAGTTCAAAATGTTGAAAAACAACTATTCTGCCTTTCATGCAAAGCGTTCGTCCATGTTGGACCAGCATGGCGGTGTTGCCTCATAGCAAGAGAAGGTCCTGGGTTCAGCTGTTGAGTCGTTGGGTTCTGCTCCCGCCTGCAGGGGTTTCCTCAGAGTTTCTCCCAGAAGAGATGATTACATACATGCACACATCTAATCTCCATTTTAAATGAACACTCAACATTTATACGCTGAAGGATTATGAATGGAATTTCTTTGGCTTCTTTACAATTTTAATGGTGTCATTATTTTTTTGTTTTGAAGTGAACGTTGAAATGTATGAATAAAAAAGATGCAGCTTTGGGTTTTTCTTTTGCAAGATCCTCTGACAAGTTGTTGTTCTAGGGGTTGAAAACATAACAATAGCTGGTTGAGGGATCTAATTTAATTTATTTCTGCTGGTGTGAGAGATAATTATGAAAACAATATTCATTTCAGGTTTTGTGAACCTGAAATGAGGATGTGTGTGTGTGTGTGTGTGTGTGTGTGTGTGTGTGTGAAAAGTGGAAGCTGGCTGCGGTTCCTCTTTTTGCAGTGTAGACTTTGTACCACTAGAGGGAACCCTATCCACTCCAAACAAATGGAAAACAGATTTTTTTTCTTCTTTTTTTTTTATTTTTATGAAGGATGCTGCGCAACAAGGTTCATAATTGCCAACCAATGCACAGCAGTGACCCGACAGGATCGTACCACTGCTCCACAACCCCTTTTCTGCAGCTCTATTTCACGTCTGACTCAGATGTGGGGCTGCTCCGTCCCTGGAGTCCGAGAACCCCGGGCAGTGATGTAACTGCCCAGCAGGGTTTTTTTTTTCCTCTGCCGCCTCAGGAAACAAGGTGCTCATTTCTGCCGGTGATCCCGCTGTCTTGTTACATCATCGGCCGGCGTTCTAAGTTTGCTTCTCCCCCCGAGCAGCCCACCGGGAGCAAAGTACACAGAGGGAGGTCTTCAGCGGGATGCTTCTGTGTGTGTGTACAGAGAAGCCTGAGGTCAAGTTCCCATAGTAACCAGGAGCTCTCTCACCGCTGTGTGTGTGTGTGTGTGTGTGTGTGTGTGTGTGTGGTCAATTATCTCAGCTGTATGGCTGTGTTATCTCCTCTCGGAGCGGTTTACACTGTCACCCTGACAGCATGTTGGTCATTGGTCAGGTGAGTGGCCACAGATGGTTCTATCATTACAAGAGCAGGAGGGCAGGAGTGTGTGTGTGTGTGTGTGTGTGTGTGTGTGTGTGTGGGGGATGGTGGGGGGGTTACGCTTCAGACAGGACAAGGACAACAAAAAGAGTGAGGAGCGCTCAGAAGGACACGGTGCAGGACGGAACGGAGAGAAGGCAGATGGACGAGGGGGAATAAACGCTGCATTCTGTCAACAAACTGGGCCGTTGGGGAGTAGCTGGGGAGCAAATGGACATGTTTGAGGTTTTATTGCCCCTCTGGATTGGGGGGGGTACATAAACAGCGACCACTGTTTTCAGTCTTCCCCTTTGCGAGGCCTTTTTCCTGCTGTGTAACTGCTGGTAATTGACGTGCATTCTGCTCACACACTCAGATTTCTCGCTTCTAAAACTCCCTCATTTCTCAAGCTCTCCTCGTGCAGTCCCTGACCCCATATCATTTCAGTAATTGAGAGGGAATTCTGTAAACGTGCAGCTTTTGTATAAACTTGAAGGGACCAGTCATGGCTTTTTGCTTTACAGAGGGAAGAAACGTTTCACTCAGGTGTCACCTCACAAAATAAAAATGCTCCTGGTGGAATCGCTTTCACGTGGCACTGAACCGGCATCACCTCCGAGTGCATCAGTGACTGAGACAACTAGCTCCACTTGACATTGTGAGCTAACTTTCAAATTGCTATTCTGACCCAGTCTTGGTATATTTAGCAATGATTCCGATGTTTTGCCAATTATTCACAAAGCCTCAATGGCTGCTTTATATGAGCAGCTGCTTAATTCATCCTCTGGGTTTGACTATATTAATATGGTAATTTTGTAATGGTTTGCCTGTAAAATAAAGTGTCTTTAGTTTGGATTTTGTAGTGAAACCCTGCGCTGAATGTTAAATGCAACCTTGCAATTTAATGAGCTGAATAACACAGCTGGAGCTCAGCTGCCTTTAAGACTGTTGTATGAGCTGGACTTGGTTCCCTGGAAGACTGGATCCTTGATGTGATGGGAAAAAAATAGTACAGATTTTCCTAACCTTGAACCAGGAAGCTGGAGATTCTGATGCAGAAATCTCACTAATTCCTCTTGAAAATCTCCCGTCTGAATCCAATATGCATTGTTTTAATTGCAGTAAAATCAGGGAGAGAGAGAGAGAGAGAGAGGGCCAAGAGGATTTTATATATGTATATATATATACATATATACATATACATATATATTATATATTATGTGCTCCGCGTAGAGCTGAACAGTCTGTATATTTTAGGATACAGACAGGAAGTGCATATTGAGCTCTCTATTCCTCCTCTGCTGCATGAAGACAGTGCACTCTGTCTGAGTCCATCAGGGATTCAAACATCTCCCTTTAAAATTCTTGATATTTCAATCGGACTTTGAGACGATTCAGTTATTTTTTTACCAAACATTCGCAAGCCTCAGCGCCTGCTTTATATAGAAGCCTCCCCTGGGCTCTGCTACTGATATGCTAATGTTGTAATGGTTTCTGTGTAAAATGAAAGTCTCTCTTTTTCCTTTCATTTTATAGCAAAAGAAAAAAAAAACCCTGAGTTGAATGTTAAATTTAATGAGCGGAGCGACACAGCGGGAGCTCGGCAGAGGCCATTCCAGCAGCGTCGGGGTTATTCCGATGATCAGACCTGGTCCTGGATCAAAACAGCGCTCCTGCAGTGTAGCTCTTCTTGTGTCCTTGCAGGCTCATTTCTTCTGTGTATTGCCAGCGCAACAACACCACGACGCTGTTGACTCTTGATTTTACAGCGTGGCTCGTCCCGGCTTTCCCCCTGTGTGCCCTGCATATGGTTGCTGCACCAGAGGACCTGCCCACAGCTCACCCACCACACTGTGTTTACTCTGGGATTCATGTGATAGAGCTCTGGCCAGCCAGCACTAATGTGGATCTATGATCGACGTCCCTCCTCGTTGATTGGCCTCCCCGACCATCTGCCGCAGGTGGAGTTGCCAACCGTCCCTCAAAATACGGAGCGCTCCCGTATTTGACGATGAAATGGTGCGTCCTGTTTTCGCTCGATACGGGACGGCGCTTGTCCCGTATTTCTCCGCTGTCTTGGACGCAAATTTATGTTTCAATGCAAACCCACGTTGGTTTTCATAGAGGTTCCGTTCAACGCCATAATCTATGCCGCTGCAGGCAATACCACTGCGCAACCCATTCACAGCTGCATAGCTTGCGTAGAGTAGAGTAGGCTAGGAATCAGGATGGCTTGTTTGTTCTTTTCAGCTTAATTTATTGAATTCCTTTGTAAAAAAAAAAAAAAAAAAAAAAAAAAGCCGTCCATCCTGCACTTTGATTGTTGTGTTAAAAGATTAAAATGCAATTTAAACAATCATCTTATTTCTAATGTCTATTGGAAAGCACTTCAAACTATATGAACCATATACTTTTTTTGAAACACTATTCTAAGTTGTGATTTACCACTACTGGCGGCCACATCCCATAATATCCGAGACAATTCAGTAAGACTCGGCTATTTGCCTTTATGCTGCTAAATGTCCAGTCCGGGGACAGTAAAGGGAGGAAACTTTGACACAGGCCGCAGGGAAATTGCCCATTCCTGTTTATCATACCTGAGAGTGAGAGCAAGGCGAGGTACACAGTGACAGAATTAGCATTGTTTGCCTTGGGCAGGGACGCTGTGGTGACACAGAAATCAATTAGGGGCAGTCCCTGCATGGCGTGTGCAATCAAGCGTACAGAGAGAGAGAGAGAGAGCGACAGCTGCGACAGCTGCAGACACAACATTCTCCAAACGGTGTCCTTTCGACCCACAATCTGCCCTGATAACAATCTGAAGGCAGACGGCGTCACAGGGCTGAAGCTGGAGCGTGTATTTCTGCAAACGGATCATGGAGGTCTTAAAATATCTGGATGACTTCCAAAATGGCAGCCTGCCGTCCCTTTAATTATTTGTTTTTTTCTAGCCAGTGGCCGTTTGAGGTATTGCAGCCAAAAATCCCACGTTTTCCCCACACACCGTAATACAAAAAAGAATGCCTGCAAAACCGTTGACAGGCCTCCAACCTGAAACTTGGTTCAAAGCAAATCTTTCTATATTCAGACTATTCAGAACTCATTGACTTTGAACAGTTAAAAAAAAATAATAATGGGAAGTAACAGTACTGCGCATGCTCTCTGGGCTGCATCGTGGGGAAGTACACCCAGAAGCCAATTTAAGATGTCAGATATTTTAGATTTTTATGATGCTCTAGTTGAGCAACTGGATTGAAAGGAATCCATCTTGGATTCCCTGTGTGTTTCAGGGCTGTGACGAGGTCAACGTTCCATCAGATGTGTGTGTGAGTGTGTGATATACATATACATGCATATATATATATATATATATATATATATATATATATATATATATATATATATATATATACATATACAGATTAATTCTCAATTTTAAAATGCTAATTAGTCTCTCTCTCTCTATCTATATATATATATATATATATATATATATATATATATATATATATATATATATATATATATATAGAGAGAGAGAGAGAGAGACTAATTAGCATTTAAAAATTGAGAATTTTTCTGGGGATTCTGGGGACACCACCAAAGGAAGTAGCATGCAGTTTGATTAGTGTACAACAATCAGCTGTGACCACAGTGACTAGCAGCCCACCCAACGTTAGTTGTCAGAAGGATTCTGTCAGGGCTTTCAGCACCAGACAGACTGGGGGTCTGGATGTGGTTGCCCAATGAGGGGAGGCAAAATTCACAAGAGGGAATGCAAAGGCTCCACACTGTGGTGAGAAAAAGTCAGTGGCCGAGCCAAAATCAAACAGCTAAAGTGAAAACAAGGCGTCAGATTCCTTCTTTCTTTGTTCATCGTGCCTGTAGTCCTTCAGGTGTATTTCAAGGTTTTACACTTGAGATCTACTCGCCGCTAGAAAACAAAGAAATGATCTTGAAGGTTCTTGAGATGTGTCCTCGTGTGATATTTGGAGGAGAGTAAGTCATCGGCTCTTCGCAGAGACGGATAAATCACGGCATATGGCACCTAAGTCACAGAGTGCCCGGGGCCTAGCACCCATATGTGACAGTACGTGTTGTTGGCCCGCCAGTAATCTGTGAGAAAAGGCCCGAATGAACAACGAGAAGACGAGACACAACCCAGGCAGCGTGGAGAACTGACACTATTGTTATGTTTGTCTTTGCAAGGTACATATAATCTTTCAGGATTACTGTGACACCAACAGATACAACAACCAGTGTTTGCTTAGTGTGTGTGTGTGTGTGTGTGTGTGTGTGTGTGTGTGTGGCTGCGTGTGATAAGGGGAGTGTTTCACACTCACAGACCAGAGGCAGGCAATTACCGTAATGCTTAATGACGAGCAACAATCCCAAATGTTTGCAACGTGATTTCCTTTTAAATTAAAATCCACATTTAATTCAATATAGCTTCATAATTGTGTCGTTAAATATCCCCCAATGGACAACGCTTTGAAAATCCGCTGCAGAAATTAATCAGCCGGTCGGCTCGATGCGGGAAAAGGCCAATGGGATGTTTTCTCCAGGCACTAAACAATTTGAAAAAGTGATCAGCCGTACAGCCGGTTCATTTCCCCTTCAGGCTATGGATACATTTTAATCAATTTTCACTCAATCAGCCTGCGCTGACAGTTGTAACTGTTAGCATGTAGCGTGTGATTTGGTGACAACCAAGAGGCTTTTTTTTTACTCCGCAGTGTGAAAGCTACACCGAGTGAGGATGGAGCCATCTCCAAAGTCATTGGTCGCGCCTGCTGTCTCCTGCTGTGCACACAAGTTTAACAATTAGTCGCGTTCCTTGGGTTAATGAACTATGCACGTGCTAATGTCTTTGGCCTGTGCTGCAGGTTTAACATGCCTTGAGCCATCCCCTGTCATAAATAGGATCAGACTTGCATGCAAGGAGTCCTCTTTCAGGACGTCCGCAAAATGTATGTTTTACTTTTATTTTTTTACAGAACTCAGGAAGTCAGTAAGCAAGCAAGCTTGTGTTGGATAATTGTAAAAGTACTACAAAAACACTGTTTTGAATAGTTTTGTGTACATTTAAAGAGGCCGTATGGGCCGTTTATGGATTTAATAAATACATTTTGGCCAGAGGCCCAAAGTCACAAGTCACAGGGACATTTTCATGTCTGAAAACAATTTTCCAGCACTTCGGGCTTTCCTGGTGTGTTTAAAAAAAAAAAAAGCAACTTAAATGAAGAATTCATTCTGTTTCCTTCTTTCATATCAGGGTGGCTTGGTAGCAGTATGTGGTTATAAAAAGATCATGTGACTGTCCCGACTATAAACTATATGTATATAGACTTATGTTAAGTGTTATTGCATAATACATGCAAGCCAGGGAAGTCGATGGGGAAACTACTTCCTGATGTCCATCATTGTTGCTTAGTAACTGGTCTGCTGTCCATTTCTGTCACTGCTTAACCTTCTCTCAAGGTTGCCTATTTCCTGCTGTCTTACACATGTGGACAGGTTGCCAGTTTAGCACAGGGCTTTTGACACAGGCAAGCGTTGCCATTCTTTACATGCACGTCTTTGGGAGAGGAGGGAAGGCAGAGTAGCGGGAGGAAAATCCGTGCACATACAGGAATCAACGAGCAAAACTCCACACAGGAAGACAGTTGGTCAGAATTGAACTGACAACCTTCTTGCTAGGAGGGTACGGTTCCAACCACTGCACCACCGTGCCATTGCTGAACCACATGTGCACACGTCAGTCACTTGTGTTCACCCGCAACTGTCATTGATATTTAGCGGCTGTCTAACTAGAAGATCACACAGGGGAGACCGTCGCTGTTCGTACCATCATCCCAACTGTGGCGTTGCTAATAGGCATTAGACCATCACACCTGCTCATGGTAGTCAGCATAATAGCATAAGGCGTGTTGGCATTGTCATTGTCTCTAATTAGCCGGAGCTAATTGTTGTATATGATCATTTAAACCACAGCTAATTTTTTTTTTTTCAACTTAAATCTAAATGATGTGGGCCTGACAGCTACGACAGTCTCCACATGTTGTTGTTCCCTCCTTATCTTAACCAAGGATCAATTTGTTGCATTAAAATTGACTGCGCGGCCTCGCCGCGTTGGTGTTTTCCCATCTATGAAATGTGCAGATTGAACTATTGAACTATTCTGGCTAACACAAAATCAATAGCTCGTCCATCTCCCCGTGTAATTGCATGGAAGCGTATAAAAGCAGGTAAAACCAATGGGGAACGTCTCAGTGTTGATGGATAGCAGCACCAGAATTTTAAGGAGGTGGAGGAGAACCAAGACTGAGCCAGACTTAAATCAAGCACTTTCAAATTATGCCTGGATCAATGAGGCTGCATCTACAGCGCTGGTTATGTAACAAGGCATCCCCAGAGAATCCCAGTCTGCTGGTCTCCCGTGAAGAACAAGATGACGATTTGCACACATCACGCTTTCATTCACATCGCTCTTAACGAATGTGTTAGACTGTGCGCTCATCTGGGACCCCCCAATCTCTGTGCTTCTTTAGAATCTTTGGAAATGGCGCTCGCCATCCTTTCACTCGATCACAGGATGGATCCACGCTTGAGGGGTTGGTGCCAGATTGATGTGGTTCAGGGAATACTGCCAGATGGTTCTCATTACTCAATGACCGCCATCACCTTTCCATCATTTACCGCTGCCTCACTTTCCCGACAGTGTGTGTGTGTGCATGAGAGAAAGTGTGTGTGTGTGTGTGTGTGTGTGTGTTTCCCACTCTTATGTAACACTGAATTTATCACCTAGCAACCAGCAGCTTTCAACCAGGCAAGCCCTGCTGCGCACCTTCCCTTATTGTGGAAATTGCTTGGCGAGTGTACCTGGCCTCTCCGCGTGCATGAGAGAGGACGCAGTTCAAAATCGAGTGCCTCGTCTTTGAAAAGTGCGTCGGTTGTCTTTGAAGTGCCCATGGCTCCGGAGTGAAAGACAGTCGTCACTGATGAATGTGTCCGTTGTGAGGGGGGGGAAAGGGGACAGACGATGGGAGGGGGTTCCCCTCTGAAGCTTAAAGAACCTTGAATCGAGGTGTCTCGCCCCTCAAGGGGGATCATCCCCTGAAGATGACAGAGTCAATTTAGGGGCCACTTTCAAAACGGTTAGGCAATATTTCTCTCCAGTGACTCCGTTCAAACTTCACTTTGCGTTCCGTCCCGCTGGCTGACTCACTCTGACTGTGCGACTTCAAAAGCGTGCATGGAAAAGGCACTGATTGCAGTGAGTTGGAAGCAGGGCGTATGAGTTTCTGTTTTTTTTTGCTGCGCAAATCCGCTTTATTAATGATTTTGTACTCAAATATGAAATTCCTAATTGGCACGTGGTTGTGTTGATATTTATTTTCTGCAAATATAGTTAAGATTAGGGAAAATAATAGGGTATCAAAAAATTATAATAATGTAGTAATTGGATTCAATGTAACAGCCACAGTTCTGTTCAATCTGCACTTGTGTTTTCCTTTATTCCAATTTATTCAGCTTTCTAGTATTTGTTTTTTTCATTTCAGTGCTTGCCGGTTTGTGTGTGTAGTGTCTTTTTTTTTAATTCCTCACAACTCTCCTCCTTCTCCTTAGTCTGCTACTGTAACAAATGAATTTACTACTACTTCTACCCAATCTTGTCTTAAATCCTGCAACAATTTTTTTTTTTTTTTTTTCAAACCAATCCATCGAAACACAACATCGAAATCGCATTTAACCTGACAAGCGTTGTTTATTTCATTTCAAATGGAGTGAATCCTTCCTCAGTCATTTCAATTCTGATTCCGATCGCTCGCTTCGTGTCCTGTAAAAAAAAAAAACACTTTACTCAATGTAAACAAAAGCAGAATGCACGTGGCAAAGGTTTTTTTTTTTTTTTATGGCAAACACTGGCACGCTAGCAGGCAAGATGCTCGCTGAATTACACAAGCACCCACGGAAATAACACAAACACGCACGTGCACAAACAGACATTTAACACCTCGGCTGGACGTTGTATTTGTGTTGACACTGTTTTAGCCGGAGGAAATGTGCAGCCGTGAGGTTTTTTTTTTTTTTTTTTTTATGATGAGCAACCATAAAATGATTTATGCGTCCCTATTTTTGCACGGTTGTTTACACAACACTGTAAACGAACAATAAACTTCACATTTCTCTCCTGCCATGACATCGCTTGTTCACACGCGTCCATGTGCAAATATACATCCATCTTCTGCAGACACTGACTCATGACAGGCATCTGTCTTGTCTTGTGTACCAAACTGTCCCGACCATGTGACCTATTCAACGACAGGACGACCCAAGGAAGGTTTTCTGTTTTTTTTTGTTTGGTTGTTTTTTTTCAAGACAGCTCCCAACATCAGTCCAAGGGTGGAAAATAGGTCAGCGAGCAGGATGATGAATTTGGGTTGCATTCATCATCTATGAGAGTTTATGAGTCACTTCCTCACATTTGATTATAAGCCGCACAGAGATCAGGACAAACTGAACTACATTTGAATATAAATTGTTGTGCTCAGGAACATCTTATTAGATGGTAATTAATTGCAGAATAATGATTCAAATTTTGTACAGCATTAGCATTACAGTCAATGTGAATGATCCTAGACTATTGTCACTTTACTTTACTAACACTTGTAACAATAATAATAATTTTTTAAAAAAAGAAAAAACTCTTAATGATGAATTTTCCAAGACCCTTTTAAAATTGCGACGATTCATCACAAATTTCACATCTAACTAAACTGAAAGCTGAAAAATGAAGACAATAGCGTTTGGTAGATTATTTGTTGTTGTAACAACACAATGAAAGCAACAGCTTGGAGAGTAGTTTGAAAAATGGCCCATTGGCTTTCCAACCAATGACACGTTTCTCCTATTATTCCTCGCTATTTACTGGCAGATATAACAAATTACAACCCCGTGTCACAAATTGCACAGAAATTCACTTAAAAACTGAATGATGCTGTGTTCAGTTTCGTTAATCATCCCAAATCCACTCACTCAAGTCATCGGCCCCTCGAGGGAGCATTGATGCATCCACCTTTCCAGTTGGTGGTTGATGATTTACCCAATATTGGACCCATTCAAAGAGCTTTGGAGCTGCTTTCCTGTCTTGCAAAGAGACTCTTTGAATGTCGCCAAAAAGGTGGGACCCTTTCCCACTGAGTTCCACCGTTGACTCTGTGTGTGGTTTTAAAAGGCGGAAACCCTGAGCAGATCCTTGCTCTAAAATAAGGGCTGGAATTCGATATAAAACCAGACCCTTGCTAACGGTGGCACACTAGGTTATAACGACAGCAAAGAAAGTAGTTGATGTTACGACAGATACTGATATTACTGCGTCAGCAGGAGTTGAACAATGGATGCATGTGGCGGCACCAACGCATCCAGGGTCCTTACCTCCAGTGAGGAAGAGATAGACCAGGAGAGAGAAGCTCTGTCTATCATGGTGGAATGCCCTGGCAGGCTAACGACTGTTGCGGCTCAACTCAAGCTCAAGGGTTGGCTCAAGCAAACCCTATAAGCTTTCAAAAAAAAGGAAGGTTTTAAGAATAAATATAGAGACTGTTGGAATCCCAGAAACACATGACAGCAGTAAGTCATTTCCATGCAATGGTCTTGGTATGTGGCAGCAAGAAAGCCAAGTAGCGACTGCATTTCTTCCCCTACGTTCAATCGACAAGGATCATCAAAGATCATCATCTCACATGACTTCACAAGTCTGACTGAGCCCAGAAGTGTCTGCGTCGTGAACGGAGCTGAGTGATCGTGCTCCATTTTCTCCCACAGTCAAAAAAACATTTATTCTTTGCATGAACGTCCAGATGGTGCCGTCAACCAGTGCACTGATAGAGATGCAAATCTTGTCCCCCAAGTACTGCATAATGACTGCACTGCTCCCGGGCAAATGCGATACCATAACAATATAAGTATTTTTCTTCAGCCAGCGAGAGATGTAGGTCACGAGGTTTGAATTAAACAGAAGATTATTTGTTGTTGTAACAACACAATGAAAGGAACAGCTTGGAGAGCAGTTAGAAAAATGGCCCACTGGCTTTCCAACCAATGGCATCAAGAACTTGCTCCTCAGAAGAAAACTCCTTGTGTCAGGTTAACCTTTGTGGACAAAATGTACGCAGCAAAAACTGAGACAAGTGGCCACTTGCGCACGACACAGCAGCCGGGAGACTGAAGGCACACCGGGGTGAACCCGACCTCTCTGGAAAGCCCAGCGAGACGTGTTTGAGATGAGATCAATCAAGACCGCTTCCCTTCACATCCGCCCTGCAGAGCCTTCCACAAGGATCAAGGCCTCAAAAGTGAAGGCCATCATCTCGCGCCCGGGTGTGTAGACGGCACGCACCAACATGCACACCAGCGACGAGGGCAGGCTGCCGTCAAAAGCCCAAATCGTCAGCGATAAACGCGCTGTGATTGTTTGACATTTGTGTTTCAAGCTTGAGTGAAGTCTGAGGTCATTGGAGCTGAAGCCGAGTGCAAGATGTTGTCAAGATGATACATTTTGGCTCAGTATCGTGTCTAATAGCTCACATTCATGTAGGTTTGCACTTCTTTCACTGCTGTGTGTGTGTGTGTGTGTGTGTGACTATTGATTTCTAAAGACACATTTGTTTATCACATAAAAAGGAAGAACAGTTCTGCCTGTGGCTTTTACCAACGGCCTGACGTTTTTAATCCATTTTCACAGCACACTAATGAAACAGGCCAAACATTTTTCCAACTGCACTGCACATTAAAGACATGTCACCCTGTTTTCATTGCACCTTCTTTTACCCTAGACCTACAGTAAGTGTGCAAGTGTATATGTGCTGGCATTGATACCCAGGTCCACGCAGCAGCCACATCATACACAGAGTTTCATCACAGCGTGATCACAGTGAGCTCACTCGGCTCCGCGTACGTTTCTTTTAAATCCTTTCATAAAGGTTATAGCGTGAGTGGCAGGCAGCTATGTGCAGTCAATGCGACCTCGGGATTTTTTTCAATGCACACAAGAATAGAAAATCGATGCAATCAGCAGTTTTGACCGGAGGTGAGAACATGTACAATGTATGGTAATCAGGGGGCGTTAGTATCTCACTTGTGCTCCTGATCTGAGTGGAAGTCCTTTCCTTTCAGCGCACGCGGCTCCCTCCGCGATGGCGTCCCTGCAGGCTGCTTTTGAATCACGTGAGTCCCTCGGTGTGCAGAGCCAACTTCGCTCTCATCACGTCCATCCAAAACACGTCTGTCCCGTACAGAGTTCTCACAGAGAGAAAGGAGAGCCTAGCACTGAGTCACAAGATCGGTACAAACATGATTAATAATCCCCCTGTGTGTTTACATGCATACAGTATATGAGATAGTCACACTGCAGCAGGTTGATTAATCGTGTTAATATGGTATGGTACACACAATCTGAATGCCCGCACACGTTTTACATAAAATAACCATCATTTATCAACTCTAGTGAGGCATTTCTGACCGGTTCCCACATTTCAGGCCGACAACTACAAAAACAATATTCATTCTTTGGACTTTTCTTAGTTTGGTATCAATACTCAGAGACGTGACTTTTCTTTGCCATGTTCAGTATTCTGTGAGCTAGGACAGGTCAATGTCTAAATCTATTGGTCATTATATACAAATGTACAGTGACCAAGAGCTGCAAACACGCTGCTATGACAGAAACACGTTGCAAGAGAGAAACGCTGCAAATTCGCGAAACAAAGCGGAAGTGCACCAGGCCACTAGGGGCACCAAACCGAGGGGTTGACCGACCCTGCAGGATCGGTCCCTCTTTAAACCTAGCGAGGGATGAATTTTAGTCCTTTTGGTAGAGGTGGAAGTCTCATAAAAGGGAACATTTGGAAAAGAAGCTACAGTACCTACGTAGCTAATGTGAAGTCAACTGCATTGTAAACAGGTCTTAGAAATGGAATAAATCAGCATGAGTCATTTTGCCGAGAGCTTCGACCACCAGCGGTTGCTTTGACTCAGCCGCACGCCGGTCTGACGGAGATTGATCAGCACTCGGCTGCACTGGTGGGCGCAGAGGTTGAAGTGGTCCTCTGACTGTTGGGTGTGTCAGTAGGTTGATGAGAAAGAGTTTGTGTTCTCCACCACTTGTCTCTGTTCTCGTTTCAAATCCCTGTTTGTGGGCGGGTCGGAGGGTTGTGAGAACCTGGTCAAGGCAACTCCCCTGAGCGCCAGAGAGGAAAGGAGAGAAAGGGAGGGATGGAGAAAAGGTTCAGATAATAGACGTTACGCCGTACATCCCGGTTAGTAAATCTGGAAAACGAGTTGATCCAGATCCAGGCGCAGAGTTGGCGGCGATTTAGAAGGTGTTTTAGCGGACAGTTTGTGTGATAGAGAAATGTAAAAAAAAATAAATTCATTCATTCAATCATCTTCTAAACCCGCTTATTCCAATTCAGGGAGAGCCTATCCCAGCTGTCTTAGGGCGAAGGCAGGGTGACACCCTGGACAAGACGCCAGTTCATCAAGGGCCACATAGAAACAGACAACCATTCACATCACATCTACGGACAATTTATCAATTGACCTCACATGCATGTTTTTGGAGTGTGGGAGGAAGCCGGAGAACCCGGAGAGAACCCAGCAGACACATGGAGTATGCAGACTCCACACAGAAAGGTCCCAGGGATGAACCCACGACCTTCTTGCTGTGAGGCGGCAGCGCTAACCACTGCGCCACCGTGTCGCCCAAAAAAAAAAAAAAAAAAATAAAATTATAATTTATATATACATATATATATATATATATATATATATATATATATATACATACATATATATATATATATATTGGCGTTTAGTTTTTTTGAATTTTTCTTGGCTAAACTGATTTTTTCTAGCTGAAAGTTGCTTTTTGTTTGTTTTGCAAATTTTTAGTTTTTATTTTGATGTTGATGTGTTTTTTCACCCTGTTACAACTGCATAGTTGTAACTGGATGAGTTTTGTTTTGTTTTAGTATATAATATTTTATTTTTACAGTGCTGTGTTCCATGTTGAGTGTTTAAATAATGCACGTTTAATATTTATCTAGCAACAGAAAGTCTAAGGAGCCACTTTGGAGCCAAAAGAAGTGGCTCTTTTTAGTGAGCCGAGCCAGAAGAACCGGTTCTCTGAAAAAAGCCGCAATTCCCACAACAACAACAACATTCCTACAACACTCGCTTTAATTTTTTTTAAAAAGTGTCTCTTTTATCTCCAAAGTTTGTTAATCTACAGTACAGGAGATTATCCCAGGAGGAGGCAACACACACACACTCCCTGCATATTAGTAACTGGTGGCTTTTCCTCAACTAACTGTTCCGCTTTTTATACACAGTGAGAGTGTTTCACATCTTCAGGGATGAGCGCTTTGGCTTCACTCTTCCTGCCGAAGTGGAAACACAAGCATCAACAAACCCAACCGTTTCTTGGCTTTGGTTTTTCTGACGTCTTCAAGTATGCTTTGCCTCGCCTCGGGGACATTTGAATCATGATTATGGAAAGAAGCACTCAGGGATGTGAAGGAAAGTTGGTGAAGTTCAGGTTTGCATTTTAGGGGAAACAAATTTTTGGACTGGAGGCCGTCTGTGAGTACATTCAGTAATTGGCAGCAAAGCTTTTCAGGGGCTTAATGTGACACTTGCTAATTCATGTTTCTCAAAACTGGGTCAGTCGCATGCCTCCAACAAGAGCTGCGGAAAACAAACTAGCGTGGAAGTTTTTCAGACACAGTTTGAGAAAGTTTTTCTTTTATAAGTTTGCATATTATTTGCCCTTATTTACTCCATCTAATTTAAACATGATTGTTTATATTTGTCAGACGCCGTCATCTTTATATGATTTCGAATTTCAACTTGATTCATGCTATCTGCGGCCAAATTACTAAACTACTGGTAATTTGGAGTTCATTTTGCACATGAGATCCATTTTCACATCTCACACACGCAGTGACAGACTGTAACCTCTTTAAATACCCAAATCCACAGACTCTGGTTCGTGTCTTTTAAACTAGCCAGACACATTAAAAAAAAAAAAAAAGATATTGTTTCTGCATGTCTCAAGTAACATAAGCTTTATGGTTCTTATAGGGCAGGGAGGGACACATTAATGTGCATTAAAAAGTAAATGTGAGTGGATGCAAAGACGGAAAATTCAAATTTTACAGTTGATTGAATTGGAACTGTCACTCAGACAGTAAGGAAAAGAGTGTAAGATGTCAGAGGGGTAGGAAACTCTGTGGAAGCACCATGGAAACAGATCAGCGCTCAATGGGCCTCATTAGCGCTAAGAAGACGGAGGAGGATGTCTGGGACTGAGAAGTCGTGACAGGGTGACGAGGAGTCGCAGACTAGAGGGTGTGAAAATGATAAGTGTCAGGAATAATAGAATAATAGTTGCAGAAAAAAGACAGAAAAAGTGGCAGTGGGAGAGTAAGGGCCAATTCCAATTCCTCCCTTAAACCTCAATCTTGGCTCCCGCCAGTGCAAGTGCTGTCCCGATTCTCAGAAGGTCCAGTTGAGGGACCAGTTTAAGGGCTGTATCGCCCTCAATATTGAGATTCTCCGGCACCACCCTTGGCAGTAAGGGCTACCCAGAAGGCATTGTGTATTTTCTCCAAGACATCTTCGAAAAATGGCGATGGAAAAAGCGAGCTACAAATGGAAGTGTTTTCTTAGTTAATAAAGATATAAATATTACCAAACCATTTGATTGTCTTAGTTTAAGACTTTTTTATGGATTATTGACATCGTTGTTGCGTAACATTTATTTATTTATTTTACTTTACGATGTTTGTCAGCCGGACCGGCGGTCCCGGCTTCACGTTACTTGTATACCTCGTTGTGTAGCGACAGAGGACTTCTTCTTTTTCTTCTTCTTCTTCTTCTTCTTCTTCTTCTTCTTCTTCTTCTTTTTCTTCTTCTCCTTCTTCTTCTTCGTCGTCGTCTTCTTGACAGACTGGACGTAGCTTTGGCGTAAGGCCGCCCCCCACAGTCTGAAGACGTAACTGCACTTAAGGGGTGTCCCATTTCTAAGTCACAAGATAGCCCTGACACTTATTTTTGAGGGCCAAGATTGAGGGCCAAAGATTGAGGGTTAAGGGCGAGGGTTGAGATTGAGGAGTTCAGGGAGGAACTGGAATTGGCCCTATGTGTGAGCAGTATTCTCTTTGCAACAGAGGGACACTGTTTCAACCAGTACAAAAACAACAGCTTTTATGCACAGCTCTGCTCTGTACACTGGGCTTGTGTCGTAGGAGTGGAGTGGTGCAGCAGCAGCAGCAGCAGCAGCAGCAGAACTCTTCTTATCACTCAAGTGAAAAGATTGATTAACGAGGCAGCACCTGGATTATTGATTTTGGGCACGCTGTGTGCGCTCACACTGAATTCAAACTCTGCCTCTCCCCAGCGTAGGCCTCTCTTCATATGAGAACCGTTGTGTCCACACCGGATTTAATTACGCTGGGTGAGGCTGAGGGAGCCAGAGACCAGAGAGCTCCCTGAGATCGGGCGCTGTCGCCGCGGCCGGCTGCTTCACCGTCATCGATTCATCCGTCCCCCTTTTTTCTTTCTCAGCCGCTGCAGACGCCTTTTATCAGCTCACTGTGCAAACACCAAGTCCCAAATGAATAGAGGACAGTGGTTCGCTGTTGGGGAGGCACATGTGGATCGTAACAGCTGCTGGCAAGATGCATTTTTGGTGATGACTAAATGGGCGGAGAAGGCATGTCACCAGAGGAAAGGAAGTGTGTGTCATGTTTCAATACACCTTTTATTACATTACACCACACAATAAATCATTGCACTTTAAAATAAAGGAGGCCAGATGATCAGAGGGGAAGGCCGGGTATCAGCGTTTGATTTTCAGCGCATACTTTGAAAAGTGGAGCGAGCAGCAGAAGGCGGAGTTTTCTCTTTTCTGGCCTCCAGCTGTATTATTGTTATTTGAAAGCGTTGATAGGGCTCCGATATCTCACACATAGTATCGGACCAGGTGCTAAGAAGCTGAAACGCTGGCTCAGGCACAAAATGTCATTACACAGAATACTGTGGAAATTCCATTTTGCGGAATGCAGCGGCTCTGGCGATTCCGCCGTCACTTCATCCCGATTTCGGCTCCATCCAGCCTCACGCTGAGCCGAGTGGAGCGTTCATCGTCTTGAAAAGGGGCTGGCGAACATTTTGTGGAATTGTCGCACTGTACCAGATCGTCTCTCTTTGTCCTGGGAGCGTCAAGTTCCATCATGCGGCCCATGTGACAGAAATGAGAAAGTGCAGCGTAATCGCCCCTTTGTCTCAGCGACCCGGAGCTCCCGCGCACGGCGCGCTGGCGGAATAACAATGCACTTCGGCAAAAGGGAAAAAAAAAGTAATAACCTTTGAGGCGGAGCGCGGGGAGCAGCAGGACCCGACCGTCAGCGGCCGACCTCCCTGTCTTTGCTCGCCGTTCGTGGAATTATGCATGAGATGCAATGGCTGCCGCGCGAGCGGCGTGCGGCATGAGAGCGAATCAACAAAAGGCCGACATCAAAAGGCGGAGAGAAGGAAAAGGGAAAATGAGTCGCACGGCTCTCCCTCGGATTCTGAGCAATTTGTTCCCCAGCAAAAGATGGTGATGCACTTTATCATATCAAAGCGCGCCTTGCATTAGCAAGTACAAAGCTGTTGCGCGCGCTGTTACGTGAGAGATGTTAGAATACAATACAGGCGAGACATGTAGAATGTGACAAATAATGAGAAACACAATGTAAAGTAGATAGCAGATAGCAGATAGCTGATAGCTGATAGCAGATAGCTGATAGCAGATAGCAGATAGTAGATAGCAGATAGCTGATAGCAGATAGCAGATAGTAGATAGCAGATAGCTGATAGTAGATAGTAGATAGCAGATAGCTGATAGCTGATAGCTGATAGCAGATAGCAGATAGCAGATAGCAGATAGCAGATAGCAGATAGCTGATAGCAGATAGCTGATAGCAGATAGCTGATAGCAGATAGCTGATAGTAGATAGCTGATAGCAGATAGCAGATAGTAGATAGCTGATAGCAGATAGCTGATAGCAGATAGCTGATAGCTGATAGCAGATAGCTGATAGTAGATAGCAGATAGCTGATAGTAGATAGCTGATAGCAGATAGCTGATAGCTGATAGCAGATAGCTGATAGTAGATAGCAGATAGCAGATAGCAGATAGCTGATAGTAGATAGCTGATAGCAGATAGCTGATAGCAGATAGCTGATAGTAGATAGCAGATAGCAGATAGCTGATAGTAGATAGTAGATAGCAGATAGCTGATAGCAGATAGCAGATAGCTGAAAGTAGATAGCTGATAGCAGATAGCTGATAGCAGATAGCTGATAGCAGATAGCTGACAGCAGATAGCTGATAGCAGATAGCTGATAGTAGATAGCAGATAGCTGATAGTAGATAGCAGATAGCTGATAGTAGATAGCTGATAGTAGATAGCAGATAGTAGATAGCTGATAGCTGATAGCAGATAGCAGATAGCTGATAGCAGATAGCAGATAGCAGATAGTAGATAGCTGATAGCAGATAGCAGATAGCAGATAGTAGATAGCTGATAGCTGATAGCAGATAGCTGATAGTAGATAGTAGATAGCAAATAGTAGATAGTAGATAGCAGATAGCTAATAGTAGATAGCAGATAGCTGATAGTAGATAGTAGATAGCAGATAGCTGATAGTAGATAGCAGATAGCTGATAGCTGATAGCAGATAGCTGATAGTAGATAGCAGATAGCTGATAGTAGATAGCTGATAGCAGATAGCTGATAGCTGATAGCAGATAGCTGATAGCTGATAGTAGATAGCAGATAGCAGATAGTAGATAGCAGATAGCAGATAGCTGATAGCAGATAGCTGATAGCAGATAGCTGATAGTAGATAGCTGATAGCAGATAGCAGATAGTAGATAGCTGATAGCAGATAGCTGATAGCAGATAGCTGATAGCTGATAGCAGATAGCAGATAGCTGATAGTAGATAGCAGATAGCTGATAGTAGATAGCTGATAGCAGATAGCTGATAGCTGATAGCTGATAGTAGATAGCAGATAGCAGATAGCAGATAGCTGATAGTAGATAGTAGATAGCAGATAGCTGATAGCAGATAGCTGATAGTAGATAGCAGATAGCAGATAGCTGATAGTAGATAGCTGATAGCAGATAGCAGATAGCTGAAAGTAGATAGCTGATAGCAGATAGCTGATAGCAGATAGCTGATAGCAGATAGCTGATAGTAGATAGCAGATAGCTGATAGTAGATAGCAGATAGCTGATAGTAGATAGTAGATAGTAGATAGCAGATAGTAGATAGCTGATAGCTGATAGCAGATAGCAGATAGCAGATAGCTGATAGCAGATAGCTGATAGTAGATAGCAGATAGCTGATAGTAGATAGTAGATAGCAGATAGTAGATAGCAGATAGTAGATAGCAGATAGTAGATAGCAGATAGCAGATAGTAGATAGTAGATAGCAGATAGCAGATAGTAGATAGCAGATAGTAGATAGCAGATAGTAGATAGTAGATAGCAGATAGCAGATAGTAGATAGCAGATAGCTGATAGCTGATAGTAAATAGCAGATAGTAGATAGTAGATATCCTCTTATTTTACTCACTGAGATATTAGACTGATTCTGCTGGAACTGAATTGAAGTTTGATTTTTCTTTTTTATCAATGAAAATTGAATTTATTTTAATGTTGATGGATTATAGTTCCATAGCACAAATAATTTCCCAGCTATTTCCCACAAGAAATAGCTGTGAACTTGACAACTACATATAATAAAAGATAATGCATCTCAAAATGTCGAGATAAACTCTTTATTGTGTCCTGCCTCTGATAATCCCAGACAGAAGCACAGACACAATACAGGACAGACTTCAAGCGTGGATTTCAAATGGCTGACAGCGTTACACAACCAAATGTGACTTGCAAGCACACGGCTGCCCTGGAGGCTGTTTCCCTCCGTCGGCTGCCACTGACAGTTTACCTGTCAGCTGCACTGTGCCGTGTAAAGGGACTAACAGAAAAGGAAAGCAGCGTCTCACGATGCTCTCATGTGTGTGTGTGTGTAACCACGAGGCGTTTCTTTTAAAAGATTTTTCTTTTGTTTGTGTTTTTTTTTTTTATTGGTTGATTTGCATCGATTGAATTGCCGGTGCTTTGGACGATGGTGTTTTATTTTTGGCAAGGTGTCAACAAATGTGTCATTAGATACTCCTACTACTACTACTACTACTACTACTAATAATAATAATAATAATAATAATAATAATGATGACAACACACTGCCAACTTCATGTCATTTTTTTTGTGATGGATTCAACAAAAATGACCCAGTTCTGCCAGTATGTGGGCACGACTTGGCTTGGTTTTGATTTAACTGCAGACTTGGAAGGTTCTCAGTGAAAGTGCCGCCTGTCTTAGACTCATCGAGAAAATACACCATCGCCTAATTTAAAATCCTGAGCCCAAATACATTTGTCTGACTTTGAGAACAAATTAGTTGTGAAAAAGTCATTTACAAACTGAGGTCAGCGCTCAAGCGTTACTTGATAATAACAACAGATCCTCGTCAATTAGCAAACTGCACTAAACTCAAAACAAACGCTGGCCTTAAGAATGAAAATTGATGTTATTCCTGAGAATCTTGACACTTCACTGCCCTTTTGTTGTGTAAAAGTCCCGTGTTGAGCAGCATCTGGGTGCAATGTCACCTGAGCCTGTCCAGTGAACTCCTGAGTTGAGAAAAGTTCACCCTTCACTTCTTCTTGTTTGCTCCACTTTAATCAGTTGCGTTAACATTCAACATACTGACGCCCCCAAAAAAAAAAAAAAAAAAAAAAATTCAGATTAATACTGACTATTCCTGAAAACTGTTGAGATTTTGCTTCTGAATTCCAGAATGATGTGTCCGCACCTGGCTTGAGCCCACCTCGCCGCCTACTGAAGCAGAGGAAGCAATCATCAACCTTCTCAACTGGTTCTTCATACACCAGGACGGCATTGTGAGGATTATGTTTTTCACTCCACCACCACCAGCTGAGAAGATGACATGACAGCAGGTCAGAGCCCCCGTTGTGTATCGGATTACTGACTTCCTGAACGGCAGACCGCATGGCGCGCGCCTGCAGAGTTGTGTGCCATACAGGGGGTGGTTCAGTCATACTGGAGTCCCACAGGGCACTGTGCTCTCCCTCCAACACCACACACCGCTAGACAGGCCAAACTCAGAGGTTGACCCAGGACTCTGCCATAGGTGGGTGTATCAGCAGGGCTGATGAGACTGAGGGCAGGTCAGCGGTAGACGACTTTGTCACATAGTGTGAGAGGAATTATCTTCGGCTCAACGCGACAGAGTCCAGGGAATTGAATGTGGACCAAAGGAGAACCAAGGCTCCCCTGACCCAGTTTCCATCCATTGCGTGGACGCTTAAAAAAAAAATGTAATTATTCTGTTGGTCATTATTATACCTAAACGCCAAACAAATGACAGGGCAGAGCCCTGCAGAAGGACTTTCAGTCAGACATTGAAGGATGTGGAGGTTAAAGTTTTACATCTGGCACTCCAGCTATATCTGAGTACACCTGAACACACTGTGCTATTTATTCACTGAATTACTTATAATTTATCTATGTATATATATATATATATATATATATATTTTTTTTTTTTTTTTTTTTTTTACAGCTATTATGTCTTTAAATGCCTTGATCTTTGCACTAACACTGCCAGGTACAACTGTGGGGACCTTTAATGGACCTTTCAGTTTCAGACATGACATGTTAAAAGATAATAATAATAATAATAATAATAATAATAATAATAATAATAATAATAATAATGATAGAGTCATTTGCA
This sequence comes from Thamnaconus septentrionalis, assembly GCA_009823395.1. Lineage (NCBI taxonomy): Eukaryota > Metazoa > Chordata > Actinopteri > Tetraodontiformes > Monacanthidae > Thamnaconus > Thamnaconus septentrionalis. The sequence goes on along the minus strand of CM020501.1, from coordinate 33,399,731 downwards.
AAAATGCACTGATACAGCAGCGGCTCTGAACTTTTATGTCACGTTGCCCTCAGCTAATTATTCAGTCCATTGCTGAAGCTTTCTGTTCCTTTCCAGCACAAGCGTGCTCTGACTGAAGTAGCCATACAACATGAGCATTCTCATTAAGTCGAATGGATTTTCATAACCGAGCTCCATTTCCAATTTGTGGAATAAGCTTTTCGAGGAAGAGCACATTAGGAGAAATACACAGTGTTCCTGGTGAGTGATTGAATCTTGCATCTCTCGTTGCTCGCAGGCTTCAGTGCAAAGGCTTCGGTCGTGTATTTAAACAGCGTGCACACACGCACACACACACACACACACACAGACAAACTCATTCACAGCTGTTGTATTGATTGGACAAAGGGAAGCGTGACCAGAGCTGGCCAGACACGTCCCTCTTCAAACTGGTTCACAGGGGCTACGTGCGGCACTCGTGGCTAAATTTATCATTACGGCCCAGTATCATTTTTGACTCATAAAGGTTTTTGGGTTGATTATGCATGACAAGCGTGCAGTGGCAGCACGTTTGATCTGCGAGCCCCACTAAGTGTGGGATGCAGACACTGCGAGGACAAAGGGGCTAAACGAGGGACAGTGGGCCAGACAGGGCAAGAGTAAAGCCTCTGAATCACGCAGTGAGCATGAAATACAAGCCTGCGAGCCACAAGAAGAGGAAGTTGTCATGTGCAGTCTTCTTGCCTCCACTGAACTGTGAGAGCCGAGCTGACGCTGATACATAAAGAAAAAGAGGAGCTTGTTAGACTCTCTGAATTTCTTTCTTTTTGAGAGGATTATTTTTGCCCAGCCTTGCTATCTGACTCATCTGGGTTGTCCTGTCCTAGAGAATCTGATAAAAGTGTGTTATTATATAAGATTTTTTTTTTTTTATTTTTTTTTATGCTCAGTATGAAAAGAAAATAGGAAGAAAAAGTCTGTCAAGCAAAATGATCTCAAAATACCATCACTTTTACTATTGTCTCCTCAAATCATCGTACCTCAATCAGTAAAACAATTATATTTGTATATATATTTTAATGTGACTTATTGAGTGTAAGTGTATGAAGTATTTGTGTGAGTGACTTTTACCAATTGTTCAGTTTTAGGCTAAAGTGCAATGAGTTTCAGGAAAGAGCTTCCGCCCATTGAATTTATCTTTGTTTAATCCGTGTGTGACGGATGATTGAATAATGCGATCTAATGAGGAACTTGTCATCAGTCAAACAGCATGGCTAATACAACTTCAGCAAGTCACTGCATGGAACCAAGAAACAAAGCAACATGAAACCAGATCATCTAGCCAGCTGCAAGAAAACAGTCCATGTTATATTTATCATCATATTATTTTGTGTAATAACGTGCCTCTGGAAATGATGCAATTCACAACTCACGAAAGCATTGAAAGACATTCATTCATTCATTCATCTTCTATACCCGCTTATTCCTGTTCAGGGTCACGGGGGTCTGCTGGAGCCTCTCCCAGCTGTCTTAGGGCGAAGGCAGGGTGGCACCCTGGACAAGTCGCCAGTTCATCGCAGGGCCACATAGAGACAGACAACCATTCACACTCACATGCACACCTACGGACAATTTAGAATATTCAATTGACCTCACATGCATGGGAGGAAGCCGGAGAACCTGACACGGGAGAACATGCAATCCACACAGAAAGGTCACAGGTCCGGGCCCCGGAATCCAACCCACGACCTTCTTGCTGTGAGGCGGCAGCGCTAACCACTGCACCACCGTGTCGCCGCATTGAAAGACATCAAATATATTTAGAAATGACGGTAAATATTACATGAGGCGCTAGACAAATAATTTTAGTGATGAACAAAAGGAAAGATTTTTTCTTTTTTCTTTTTTTCTCCTTTTGGTTTTTGTATGATTAATATTCCAGGAAATCCGACGGACCACATAGGGTAGGCAGAAATAAGCTTCAGCTTCAGCCGACTCCTTTTTTCGTTTACAGAGTTGCTTAAAAAAAAAAAATGTGAATGTATCTGGTTGTGCAAATTTGTTTTGGAAGGTTTTTTTTGTTGTTGTTGTAGCCGTTTGTTGTGTTTATTTGTTTTATAAATATATAATTTTTGTAGTTGATTGCAGAAAATTGCTTTAATTTACAATGTAAACAATGACAATTTGGTCATCATTATATGGTTGAAGCAGCCGCACTAATGATGCAGGGGCCCACATGTGGCATGTCTCCATCAGCGTGTCTGGTAAACAACACTTTAGCACAATTTGGCAGCCTTCACAAACAATTAACGGCATAATCTTGCAAGGTGAATGAAGTTAGTGGAGAGCCTGTACAGGAGAAGGGAGAGGTAAAAGTAGGTCGCATGTAGAAGACTGAGTTTAATCAAGGCTCCACATGATGCTTTTTGGACATAACCATCTTCATGTTGGCAGTTACATGAGGGTCACCCACTAACAGTTAGTTTGAACTTTTATATGACAAAAAATAAATAATAATAATATCTGCAGTTTTTATGCTTGGGTCTGCTGACTTAGTTGCAATGAGTGAGAGAGTTTATGTTGAAAGTAAGCTAGCCAGAAAGAAAATGAATAAAAAGGGGGCGCATTTAAAAACGGACACAATGTCTACATGGACATATAAACACACTCCAACTCCGGTCTGTATTCTGATCACACAGACAATATCCCACACAATATGTTTGCAGTCACAACAAATTACTATTTACCTGTAACTCATTCCTTCATGAATAAACAACTATTGACAGGCAGCTGGTCAGGCACCCTGTCTCTGGCTCTTTTGTGGCAAAAACTCCTTGCGTGTAAGGAAATGAAACCTCGTTTTTAACTTTCATGTCATCTTGTATCCTGTGCATCACGCTAAAAAGTCCAAAAGTAGCAAAATATCCCTCAGCATCTCACCACAAAACTCTGGCTTTTCCCTCTTTGGGGATGTTGAATAACAGCGACCAGGAAGCAATAGTAAACATTAAACTTTATGACTATGTAATCAAGCACAATGGCGATATCGCAGTAGGCCATGATCGCAATCATTATTACATGACATCCGTATAATTCCAGGTTACGTTCTCACCAGTTGATTTTGCATAACTTCTGTGCAACCAATGTCAATATTGGAGATAGGTTAATAGAGAATAGAGAGTGGGAGGTGGAATAAGTAGGGCAACGATATGCCGCTGCCAAACATGTTCCCACACGGTGAGTAATACACACTCAAACTCAGCCCATCGCGGGCATTCACACCCACAATCAGACGTTCATAGAGCTTTCAATCTCTCTTTTTTTTTAAAAAAAAAAAAAAAAAAGTGCTTGCCACGTTGCTGCGCTGTTTATATCAGGGCAAACATTACCAAGTGCTTTACAATGGCTTCTCACTCACACACACACACACACACACACATTCATGCACCAATGGGTGGCTGCTGCAATGCAAGGCACTGCCAGCCCCATTGGAAACAATTTGGGGTTCAGTGTCTAGACAGTTGGAGTCGGGATTCTGATAAACTCACTCCCTCTCTCTCTCTCTCTCACTCCTCACTCTCTCATACTCACTCGACTCTTTCTGAGGTGCATCTTGCTGGTCCCTTATTAAGTGGTTGCTCAGTCTATGCTAGGGATGTTAACTAGGGGTGTGCAGGAAAAAATCCATTCAAATTCAAAATTGCGATTCTCACGTGGTGTCACATTGGACCTCTCAACATTATTTCAGGGTTAAATAATGTCTTCCTGACACATTTTTCATTGTGAAATTTAGGCTCTCAGCAAAAATCGCCGCTTATCAATTCATCTTTAATCGATGGATAAGGTCAATCAATTAGCGACTGATGAATTAAGCGATAATTTCCATCCCTATAGTCGGCGCCCTACGTATTCTACTTCAAGGTTGGAGGTGTTGTGCATTCGAAGACGCTATTCTGCAGACCTTGGTCGTAACTGGTGGTTACCGTTGCCTTTCTGTGCCATCCAACCAGTCTGCCCAATTCTCTTCTGACTTCCCCCAAACAACTGTTGCTCATTGGATATGTTTTTTTCTTTTAAATTTTATTTTTTTTTTTTTATTTTTGAGCATGTAGACATGCTCAAAGTAAACCATGTAGATGCGTATGTGGTGAAGATGTAGACATGTTCACCTCGTCTAGATGTCTAAAATGTTGCTGCCATGCGATTGGCTCAATGGCTGTTTGAGTTAACTAGCACGTCACACTGAAGCACTGAAGGTTTTACCTAAGACAGTGGCCGTAGAGCTCACTAATGTCTCTACAGTTCTATGGTAAACAAATCCATCCCTTGCACGTTAAAGGGGCCGACAGACAGAAAGTCCTCATTCTCCATTCGGTAGCCTAACACTCGTAAGTGATATGGGGGTAAAACACTGTAACCGTGATGTCCCCTGTCTCCGTCCCATCCGATTATCATGTTTGTTTTTTCATTTACAAACGCACACTGCTAAATCCATTAAATGAATGCGCATGTGAGAGCAGCTTGCTGTCGGAAACAGCGTGTCCCTTAACAATCCAATTAGCATTTCCCATCTGCAGCCAGAGCCGCCATGGCCGAGGAGACTTAATGTCCTTCCCCGGCGCTGCCCCCTAAACTAATAACAGAGCAGCTTAAATGTGATATTAATTGATCCATTGATGGTTTTCTCTACATGGGGGCATTAGTATATGGCCAATGCTTCTGAAGAGTGTTGCGCCAGTGCACGGGACACAGTGACAGACCAAACTTTTTTTATTTTGTTTCCAACCTGAAAAGTTGAAATAATGATGAGTTTTTATGTCGAGTTAAAGCAGACTTTAAAAATGTTGCGAAACATTGAAGAACTTCTTAAAATCTTGTCGTCCTGTGAGTGACAGCAAGTGATGCCTGACCTCTTGTGCTCCACGAGCCTGTCACTGCATCCGCTCTACAGACCAGAACAGGAAAAGCCAGTGCATTATTCACAGCCTCATCCACCTCAAGAACTGCTGCGATCCTCCGTCTTTTCTAATCTGGAGCCACTTTTTCTTTTACAGCTTTGGAGCATGCAAGATTTCAAAAAGTAAAAGCTAAAGAAGAACAACTGACCCCGTGACTCACTGCAGTGTCTATATAAGCTGCAGTTGTTTTCCTCCTCATTACGTGACTTGAACCTTTGACCTGCATCACAATCCTTTGGATCCTTCCAGCCTCAGTGCTGGAGGATGATTCAGAAAGAGAAGAATGCGCTATCGTGGCTCATGTCGCTGGACATTGACACACACACACACACACGCAGACTGTTCCATTTCATTTCAAACTGGAGCCATTTGAAGATTGTGAAAACCTAAGAACCTTAAAAACAAGAAAGAAAGACAAAAAGAATTCAATTTGTGTTTGAGCTGCACTTCTCCTTCATTTATAAGCCTTGATTCTGTGGAGCAAAATGAATCTCTGTCTTCTGCTGCTAACAGTGAGCTGCCTGACCTTTTTAAAAAATAAATAAATAAATAAAATGTAATCAATAATCAGAACAGCTGAGTCAGGCATCTGCACTGTTCTTCAGCAAAATGTGCTGGATTCTTTGAAGTAGTTATCTGTGTTGCTCTTAATTCTGCTTCCAGGCTGATAGTTCTACTGTGTTATCTCAAACATCAGTTACATTTTTAATCCTTCTTTCATATGCCCTACATTTCTCACGTTGATGTAAAAATATCTGTGAAATTGGCCTAATTACTGCAACCAAACTTCACATTGCTCAAACCAACAGTGGAACTATAAAAGGACACTCACGACACTTTATGAGGTACCAATGCTCAAACGCTTGTTTGGGAAAGGAAAGCTAATCAGCCAATCACGTGACAGCAACTCAAAGCATTAAGGCAGATTGACGTGGCGAAGACGAGAGGCTGCAGTTTAAAGCCTGCAGCGGGATGAGGAAGAGAGGGGATTTGAGTGACTTTGAGAGGCGACATGGTGGTGGGCAGACAAGTCGGTCTGTGTGCAGGCCGACTGGAATCTACTGGGATTTTCACAACATCACAACCACAACCTCCGGTTTACTGAGAAAGGTCCCGACAGGAGAAAATATTGGAAGTGGGCGACGGTCGTGTGGAGGACAATGTCTTAATGTCAGGGGTCAGAGGAGGGTGGGCAGGTTGGACCAAACATTTTTTACATCATCTATACCTTTCACATGTGAACATAAGAAACACAGATCTGTGGTTTACATATATCTCTGCGAGGAAGCACACACACACACACACACACACACACACACACACACACACACACACACACACACACGTGTTCTGAGCTGACCCTCCAAGCTGCTCGTCATCTGACTGCAGGGCAGGAAACAATGAATCCACTCCTGTTGAAATGAGGAAGAGGGTTTAGCTCTTCACACTTTTAAGAGCTAAAAGGAAAAACTCAGTTCAGAATTAAAAAAAAAAAAATGTCACCAATGACACCTTAATTAGTCCTGACTCATCTGACTACTGAGATCTTCTTAATATTGTCAGCATATTAAAGGGCCCGAAACGCCACACAACATGGATTTTCTTGCATGGGAAGTTCTGGAAGCTTCTACAAACGACGGGAATGTAGGAACGTCCCTCACTATCAGTTACCTTCTGACAGGTTTTCTCCTTCTGCCTGAATTCCCACCTCCAACTGAATCTGCATCAATTAATCACCTCAGCGCGTTTTGCAGCCTATCAGTATGCAGCACTTGTGGCTTGTGTTAAAAAAAAACATTACCATAACCCCCCACCCCCATGAGTCATTTCAGCAGGCACGGAGGCTGACATACTGTGAGAATGCACGTGCCACATCAAGATCCAGCAGCATGCATAATGCGGCCATATTAATTTGGGGATTTGCTTGTTGCTCGGGAGGACGGTGGCGCCGAGGGGAGGTGGCAGGGAGGAGGGATGTTTTCTTCAAAACAGAAATCCTCCCCTAAATGCTAATTAAGTAGAGCTAACTAATCACGGTGCCTGGGGTCCCTCTGTATGGGATGGCAGGAACACCATGTCCCCATTTCCCAATATCCCAATTTTTGAATTCTTATGATGCAGAAAGAAATTATCCTCCCCCACGACCGCCCCTTTGCAAAATGGTTTCAGCTCTGTTTCCATTATAATAGCTTTTTTGACCTCATGAATGTCTAATGAAGCACAGGCAGTTGAGGTTTAGTGCCACAGCAACACGATGACGAAGATACACCGAGGAGACGTCAAATTCAGGATTCAATGTTCAAAATAAATAAATAAATAAATAAATAAATACTAAAGGAGAAGTGATGCCGAAGCAGCGTGGCCTCAGGAAACAACTGAGATCTGCTCGAGTCAAAGCATTTTAGAAGTCAGCGTCCTCTGCTTAACTGAACCACAATGCGGCTGACAAACAGACAAACAAACAAAGATGAAAACTATAAATAGACGCAGAGATCCGTCCAACCAGCGGGATACAAAGTGAGAAAACATTAAAAAAAAAAACAAAAAAAAACAAAAACACTCTCTTACATCCAATCTTTGTGCCGCCGTTTCCTTTTTCAAGATGCTGGAGAAATTGGGGTCGGTCACATCAGGAAGGCAAAAACATTTACTTGAAATACATGTTTGCATATATATAACGCATGTCATTTTGAACACAAAAACTCATCAAATGCACAATCCACCAACTCCAGAATGCCCTTTGTGCCCTGCATGGCATTTTAAGATCTGCTCAGCATCGTTGGATTCAGCGGAAATGTTTGCAGAGCAGCGCACCGTGCTGCCAAACCCAAAAAGTAAAGTTTGGTGTCTTCACACCCACGAGATTGCCCTCACCATATTTACCATCACTATCGGAAAGTTTAATCACTAGGTTTGGTACCTGAGCACCAGCTGGTCGGCAACAACTTAGAGAGAATGAGAGCAGCTTTTGGGGTCAGAGCATCGTGGCTGCAAGCCAAGTAACTACGTCTTAGCCGGTTATTCTGTTGGCAGCCGGTTATTTTTCCAGCCCTGTTCATCTTTCAGGAAGGGGAATGAACTTTCTTCTACCAATTCAAGGTGTTTTTCTTTGTGTCCTCTGTCACAGTAAACCGCACCGATGGACCTCAGTGATGATGAAAGTTTGACGTTATTGTAATAGTCAAAATTGCACAAATGTTAAACATGCAGAGATTAATGTGTGTGATAATAACATGGAGTTGAGTAGCGGGAAAAAGCAAATAGTTCGCACGTAGAGAACACACTATGTTAATCTGAGTTGGGCAGATGGTTATTTGTACCAATACAGTATTTTCATTAGATTAATTTCATACATCTGTCTGGGAAATTCCACTGAAAACAGCCACAAGCCCCCTCTGAAAAATTCATAAAGCAAAATATTGAATTTGACTCGGCAAAAAAATCCCTTTAAAACTACGATGCAAAGCGCTAATGCAGCTTTTCATCCATCCACTTTCTATCAACATTTCTACTCCTCAGTATCGGGTGACACCCTGGACAAGTGGCCAGGGTCACACACATGGCCTACAAATTTACAATTTAGAGTTTCAAATCAGCCTAACGTGTTTAACGTCTCTGGACTGTGAGAGGAAGCAGGAGCGCCTGGAGAGAAGCAACACTGACACGGAGAGACACGCTGACCAAGAACAGAGAGCTGTGTGTTGTTTTCCATGACTGCTTTGTCACAACTACACTCTGACCGCTAGCTCCTGCCACCGCTGCCTCTCACCACTAAGCTGATCATACTCAGTCTGTGAGTATATGATGGTAACGGCCAGAGTTTCCCAGCGTCGAGCCGCGTCAAACCGTCTGCGGTGATCGAAGGCAGTCCTCCGTGAGTTGTGAAGGTTAATTCAGCACGTAGGGAAACATTTATATTTGGCATCTGTCACTTTGCAGCATGATCATCTCTGACAGGTTTGACAGTGCAACGTGTATCCTCCCTCGCGACAGACGTTTGCGCCTGGGGGGGGCAAGAACACAGAGCCACTTTCCCCCTGAACAGGCCGGCCCCTGCCTCCTGCATCAGGGGCTCAGCGCCTGAAGAAAATCTACTTAAAGTAGAGCCACACTGAAAACAAACAAGAATTGATTTTCCCTGTTTGGGATATTTCAAGGACAAGTGATGAAAAAAAAAACTATACAAATAGACATAGAAATATAGATTTATTTTTGTCAAAACCCTTTAGCAAACCTCGAGGGCTTTCCTGGAGGTATTGATTCAGGTGTGCTCTCGGCTACAAAAGAAGCACTCTTGCCTCTGTCTTTGATGCAACGGGAGAGCACAAAGAGACTCCAGTCACGCACAAAAACAGCGGAGAATGCCACATTCAGTACGACACAATCACGACACCGGCCACGTGCGAAGGCCACAGCAACACAGGAAGCCGCCTGGATGGACAGTGAATACTGACCATGTGAAATATGGCAGAGAAGATGAGCGCAAAAGCATCACAAACAAGCAAACAGTCATTTGATTGAATTCATGGCAAAATGAATAGAACAGAAAAATAATACGGTGCAGTGCAATGTTTTCCCTCTCAGCAAGAAAAAGCAATTGCCAACACCGATGGAAGGCACTCTAAACAAAAACACGTCAAAGAAATTCAAATATACAACATTAAACAAATACATGATATCATTGGTTGTACGGCAAAGCCTTGTTTTTTTTTTTAAAAGAGAGCAGTGAGACCAATGCCTTGTTAAAACAGGATGCTTGGCACTTGGCGGACACTGAGCAATGCCTATACAGGTAATTAGTGGTCACCGGGATTCAGAGCAAGAATAATACACAAAGTTAAACCTCCGCCTCCTACTTTTACCTCCCGGTGTCAGCGGTAGAAACAGACAACAATGTGACACGTCCAACGAAGTCCGGCGTCTTTGTCACGTTAACAGCTTGAGATGTAAAGACTGTGTCTTTTCATCAGTCGCACTCGCTGCACTGAGGACAGCTTATCCACGACTGTCAGCTCCAATTTGACTTCCTCGGCAGGGACCGCAGCCATTAGCGACCCTCACAGTGAGTGTCAGGACAGCGATGTTGGCAGTTCCCACACTGCTTAGCTCTGCTCCACTGCCCGTCAGGTACTGCAGCCCACTGGGGGCAAGGCACGGGGTAGATCTCAGATATATATATATATATATATATATATATATATATATATATATATACTCTTTTTTAAAGGTTGGTGGAACATGGGTTGCCGTGTTCCCTGCAGCTCACCGTGGTTACGCGCCATGCTGACAAACCCAACGCGGCAGTTCGAGTGGCAGTCTCCGGTCTCCGGGGAAATTCTGGGAGGATCACGAGTCAGGCTCGCTCCTCCGGAACGCTCTGTGGAAAAACTGGAGGCACAGCGATTCATTCTCAATTAACAGCGCCGCCTCGCATCTAATTGGACACCAAGGACGGCTGCAGGTGATTCAGGAAGTTCGGCCGTTTTTGAAGGTTGAATCGTGAGCTGCACTTCTCGTAATGTCAGAAAAAATGTCATGCTGTGCTTTTGGCTTGAACTTTCTGTTGTTGTTTTTATAACATATATATATATATATATATATATATATATATATATATATATATCGTGCCACATGCACAAAACTTAGTAACAGTATTTTACAGTAAGTATTATAATTATTATTACAATCATTCTATACATGAATATACATGAATATCTGTCTATATCTATATTATAAATAGATATATATTATATCTATATAGACTTATAAAATTCCAATTCTCCAGTGTTGTGTTGTCTTTTGTTTAGATTTGTCTTTGGTTGTTGTCTTTGTTGTTTTCTGTTTTGTTGTTTTCTGTTTTCTGTCATCTAGTTGTATAAACTTAATTTACTTCATAAGTTTGTGTATTTATTTGACTTTAGGAGTAGGTACATATAAGTTTATACTTCCTCCTACCCGTTTTCGGACATGAATAACATTATTTTAATGTATATTTCACTGGTGTTTGTTCACTTAACCTATTTTTTTTTATGTATTTATTTAATTTTCTTTCGCATGTTTTGGTTTTGTATCCCTTTTATTGTCTCATTTTCCTTCATGTTTGAAATAAATAAATCAAATCAAATGAAATCAAATGTTGTATTGTATTTTTAATATCTTCTGTCATCCATCTGTGTTCTGTGACTGCCTATCCTGCTATAATTAGTGGACTAATGGAGTGATTTACCATTTGTGGGCAGGGAATAATTTTTCCTACAAATAAACCTCTCTACACTACACTACAATCCAAATCCATGTGTAATGAACAAACAGCTTTGCCATCTATTTCATGGAAGGTCGACTAACACAAAGGGATCGTTATGTAAATACCTGCTGCAGGTGGTTGTTCCCGGACACATTCAGGGCCGCATGGAATCAATATCGATCACCTATGCCTTGCACTCTCCGATATACTTGTTTGCATTCACGTCGGCCGACGATTCCTCTCGACAATCTTAACAGCTGGTGGCTGAACGCGACACGTTCACACGAGAGGCTCCGCAGTCATCGGCTTTGATCACGCCTCGTAGTCAAACAAACGTTTATTAATTTACAGGGAAATCCTGTCGGAAAATGAGGAACCACGGGGATTATAAATCGAGACGCAGGAGTGCGCCAGCAAAAACGTCCCAGTCGCCGCTTTGCACAAACTTGATGTCAGGTTTCCTTGCAGTCAGGATTCTGGGACACAGATAGAGACTTCGCTTTATGGTTCCATGTGACATCCAGATCAGGTCGCTGCTTGAATATCTTATCCCTTTCAGCCCAGATGTTGCCCCCCTTGCTGGTGAAGTGATTTACATGCGCGGCAACCCATTGGCTGGCTGCGCGGCGTGCTTGGAGAAGCTGCCCTTTGCCGATTGGTTGCTAGAGTGAGAGGGCACGGAGGCTCTCTCACCAAAACAGGCATAAAAGGCGGCGGGAGTGGGATCAGACACAGTCAGGCGTTGAACGGACGACTGACGGAGAGCTGCTGCCAGTTTGGAAAAAGAGGAGGGAAGGGAGAAGAGATAAAAAAGAATTTTAAAAGTCAAATTTGACCATTCTGCAGCAGTGTTGGGGGAAGCATCTGTTCTGTTTCCCAATAATAATAATAAAAAAAAATCCCAGCATGTCTTTAGAAGTGAAGGAGAAAACCCAGGTCCGCCTGGTGTTCCTGGGGGCGGCCGGGGTCGGCAAGACGGCCCTGATCCAGCGCTTCCTCGAGGACAAGTTCGAACCCAAGCACCGGCGCACGGTGGAGGAGATGCACAGCAAGGAGTACGACATCGGCGGGGTAAAGATCACCGTGGAGATCCTGGACACCAGTGGCAGCTACTCCTTCCCGGCCATGCGCAAGCTCTCCATCCAGAACAGCGACGCCTTCGCCCTGGTGTACGCCGTGGACGACCCCGAGTCGCTGGAGGCGGTCAAGAGCCTCCGGGACGAGATCCTGGAGATCAAGGAGGACAAGTACACTCCCATCGTGGTGGTGGGCAACAAGGCGGACCGGGAGGAGGAGCGCCAGGTGTCCGCCGAGGACGTGCTGTCCACGGTGGAGATGGACTGGAACAACAGCTACCTCGAGGCCTCAGCCAAGCAGAACGCCAACGTGGTGGAGGTGTTCAAGGAGCTCCTGCAGCAGGTCAACCTCCCCAGCAGGCTCAGCCCGGCGCTCCGCCGGCGAAGGGAGACCTTCCCCAAAGACACCAACTTCCGGCCCCCCATGAACAAGACCAACAGCTGCATTCTGTCGTAGGCGAGCAGAGGTGAGGGGTGCTTTTGTGAGTTTTGAGGGAGTGCAAGAAGGCGGGAAGCTGCGTTGCTCTGCGGGACGCAGGAAGAGGTTTTGGCACCTGGGTGAAGACAGGGATCCTGGATCCACAAAGACAGAAGTCACCGCTGAAGAACTTGCAGAGCTGTTGTTGAGACTGTTCCTGGACAGACTGCCGTAGTCAGAGGAAACACACACACACACACACACCAATTACTCACTTATTTACTCAATGTGTCGTCGTCGCTGCTTCTCTGGTGACACTTGTTGGTGTTTAGATCAACCTGTAGCTTTTGGACTCTTCATTGAAATGTTCACCCACATCGTCTGGCAGAATTGGCAACAATCTGCTTACTGAGGAAAGTGGAGTGAAAGGAAAATGTGGTGTGTGTTTTTGTGTATATTGTTCATAATTTGAGATCTAACCAGTTTACATTTTTTTGTATTCAATTAGCCATCCAGCATATCGTCATTTTTATTATTTTTTTAAGCACTAAATACATTTTGTGCATGCACTTTTCTTTTGATGACCGTTTAAAATGAAGTTTTAAGTTTGGCTTTTATAATTGTATTAAATTCTTTTGTAGTATATCCTTATTTTTTACAAGCATCTATTGAAATAAAGCGTGTTGTGGATTTAAATGTCAATAAAGAAAATAAATCACATTTTGTGTTGTGTGAAGTCACTGGGGTTAATGTTCACTGGACAATTACACCAACTGGCGAGAAGCAAGGAACTTGACTGAATGTGGGTTAATAACGGCAATAATAAATAAAGCAGCAGGTGACTGTCGTCATCCGTTGCACTGGCAAAAGCCAATGAAAGCCTTCCGAGATGATCAAGGCACAAATGGAAGTGAATCTCATGCAGCGTTTACCGTGACAACACGATTACAATCATTTTAATGTGTCATTGACTTGCGAACAGAGACAACAGCTCCTTTCCACTGACACAGTGTGCCCAGCTGTCTTGGTAATGGACTCTCTATCGCTGGCTGCCTGCCAGGCACTCTGCTGTGAGAACGTGTCTCACTGTACGACAACAAGTCACTCCACAGCATCAACACCGCTGACTGAAACAAGTCATGCAGCTTGGACGTTACGCTTAATAGGAATAATACTCCAGCCTGTCAGTCCACATGTTTTTTTTTCCTCATTTATATCCCTAATACATAAAACGGTGACGTACACTCTGCAACTGCAGGGGAGTCAAACACACCCCCATAGATAAGGAATAAGGAAATGTTAAAAGCGCAGTCCCCAAGTAGGCACATTGCACTGATGAGCATGTGTTGGCTACACAGTGTGTCACAGTGATGATACAGACATATTTCTTGATAAGTTTTACATGCATGAAACTTTATTTTATCAACTTATTATTATTATTATTATTATCATTATTATTATTATTACTATTAGGGGGCCTCCCAGCCCGTTTCAGTGGTTCCTGTTCCTCTTTTGTTTTTGTTTTGTTTTTTTAGATCTCTGTCTCCACCTGCAGATAAAACACACACACTGCATTCTCTGTACTAGGCACAAGGTCGGTGCTTTGCTTTTCTATGAAATTGTCAGAAACTGCAACTTTTAAATGAAAAGTATTTCATTTGATAGATTTCTTTTACTATTTAGACATTTAAATGCCCTGTCAGAAACATGAGGTTGTTGTGTCGTCACTGACCAACACAGACTGACGCCACCAATAGACAGACGACACATCAGACACCCTGCAGTACAGTTGAGCTCGTACCAGCTCTTCCATTTGAGCTCTACAGACTCTGTAAAATAGCAGTTGCGATCACAGTGACAACTGCTTCTCGTGAACATTAAACGTTAAAAGCTACGTTAAACATACGTCAGATCCACCGTGAACGACAAGAGACTAAGCAATCTGGGTGTACTGAGCATCAAGTCTCAGAGAGCATTGAATCCTGACTTATTTCTTGACCAGTTCTTGACCAGAAATCACCAAAACCAAAGAACACAGTAACCGTAATGATCATTTTCATTAATTAATCTGCTGTTTATTTTTGCCAGCCAATTCGCTCTGTAAAAATGATAATCATGTTATGTATTTGTATTTTAATGAGAAAAAAAATCTAATCATATTTCTAATCTTTGTGTTAAGTGTCCCTGGGTTGAATGTGCCTTTCGGACAAAACTCCTGGCCCCAGCCAGGGCCCCCTCAGTAACATTGGTGTAGCACCACCACTGTCTTTGGACTGTGGGAGGAAGCAAGAGTACTGCAGCAACATGCGACACAGGGAAAGGGCACAGAGAGCTCATGCTAACCACCACAACAATCATTTACAATCTCAAACTTAGATTAGACTAGTTTGCCGTCAACTCTGACTCTAAACCACTGTGGGCAGCAAGTCACACTTCCAGCAAGCTGAGCTCAGATGCCCGAACATGCAGGAGATGAAGGATGTTCAGCTCTTATCCAAGCGGTTGGCTCGGTCTAGTTCCTGAAACGTCCGCGGACGGTTCCCCCTAAAACTCGCTCCGACCAGAGGAGACTGTTGAAGCGCTCACACCTCCCCACCCACCTCCACTCCATCTGATTAGACTGTTTCCTGTTCGCATGAGGAAGTGGCAAGGGTAAACGTTTGTGGCACTTCCTCTTTCTGCGAACATTTAAACATTCTTCCGCACTTTGCTTGTTGCTCAGTCCGCTCAAGGGAGACAACCGGAGCAGCCTCCACGTCGCAGGTGCGAGCGCTGCACATCTTGTGCAGAGCAGCTTTATGAGAACTCAAATCACAGAAAAGTGCGTCAGTGCAATAATTGCAAGAGTTTTTTTTGTTTTTTTTTAATCATTCGTGAGTCATGTTTAGGGCGCCGTGGATACTTCAGTGCTTTTGTTTTGTTTGTTTTGTGTTTTTTTGCATCAATATTTTATTTTCTTAATGAGTTTAAATGGTGAGTAGCCATCCAGGATGTCCGGTACGTAAGCTTCTCATGTCTTTGCCCCTGGACTTGGTCAAAGCTCCTCAGCGGGATATGGTAGCCCTGAGGCGTTTAGAACAAGTTCAGGGTTGTAGACAGAATACACTGCGAGGTGTTAAACGTTTTTGAAGTCTGCTTGGTCCCCGAGTTGTATTTACACTGCTTATCTCCATAGACAGTTCTTCTGCTGTCCAGGAGCTAGAAAGTAATACAACATTTTATTGATTTTGTATGAAATGGGTTTGAAATTTGTGTGAAGAAAGGAAAAAAAAAAAACCGAGCCACCTGTTAAAAATCACATTGTAAGAAGGGGAAGTGAAATAACCTTCATTTGTATTAGACAGTGATCGTGACAAAGGTTTCTGGTCTGATTTATTTCCCCGTTGCAAAGATGAGGAGGGACCTTGTCCAGCGCAGACCGTTTCGGACACGGGCTACACGTGACTGATGGACAACTTTCATCCAGGCGTAACTGAACACTGGCGGTTTGAAATTTCAGACTTTTCCATGCTTCAGGAGACAAAGTGGCCTCTGGCGCCGACTGAAACTGCTACTGAAAGTGTGGGTTCAGGTGCAGGGCCAGTGAACAGTTTATTTCTCACATCTCTCAGTGAAAAGTGGAAACCAGATGTGGACTTCTCTGCCGCAGCTGCGGTACTGAAAGAAAGAAAAAAAAAAAAGCCACCTTTAAAAGAAGTTTTATTTTAAAACCTGCAGAAGCTGTGAATGCGGTGAAACCAGATCCAGCAGGTCGTGCCTCCAACACTCAGAGATCGGCTGAGAAACGCGGCAGTTTGACACAGAAATCAGAGTTGGACGTGCTTTAGTAACAGGAGAGTTGGAATGGCTTTATTTCTCTATTTAGAGGTGAAACAGAAAAGGAACGGAAAAGAAATTAAAGCAAACAAAAAACAAACAAACTGTCTCCTTGGTCGTCTTTGTGTGTACACGGCAGAGTTTGTCTTTGTGTGCAGGAACGGAGCGGCCTCAGTCGTCCACGGCGATGTTGCGGAACAGATACGCCATGGACTCTCCGTTGTGGATGCGGCGGATGGCTTCGGCCAGGATCATGCTCACGTCCACCGTTTTGATTTTGGGACACTGCAGTTTCTGCAGGTCATGGGGCACAGTGTTGGTCACCACCACCTGCGGGTTTCAAAGCCACATTTGCATCACTGTGTTCGGGGCTGCGGCTCTCTTGCGTCTATGCATCGTCTTAATACCTGCACTTGGTTGGAATACAAAAAGTGAAGGGGAGAGTAAATGCACGATGAGCCACATCGGCAATAAAACCAAACAAAAAAACCACTATGTTTAAAATTCACGACCTGGCCATCACCCAAATGACCTGAGAAAATTTAAAGCCCCGTCCAGGTTGCAGCATTCATAATTAAAAGTCTGTTTTGTTTAGGTTGATATTTTAAGTGTAAAATATCAAATATAAAAAACAAAATTAAAACCAAGAAAAATATAGCGATATTTTAATTCTGTTCATTTTTTTTTCTTTTCTTTTTTTTTTGGGGGCTGGAAGGTTGATCTGCTTTCTCACATGCACAACATTTCCCATTTGAAAAACACTAAATCATATTTTTATCTGCAAAACCTTTGTTTCTAAAAACTCCATGCGACTTGTAAACACACGCTCGGTGTGTGAAGTTGGACTGGACGCTGCTGTACCTCGTCGATGGCAGACTCCTCTATTAGCCTCGGTGCGTCCGCCGACAGCAGGCCGTGCGTGGCCATGATGTATATTTTGTAGGCGCCCCTCTCTTTCAGGATCTCCGCTGCCGCGACAAAGTCGCCAACGTCGTCTATGATGTCATCCTGCGAGAGCGAGAACGTGGGTGAGGCGTCGCACGGCCTCAGAGGCTCGGTGAGGAGAACTCTGCAGGACCAACGGCTGCCTGAGGAGCTCTCCAGCCGAGTGCGTTTCAGCATTATATTGCAACGTGTTCTGGTCTCCAGCGAGGTGACTGGGTGCACGAGCGTCTGGGCCATGAATCAACCACTGAATGTTTCACTCCTATGACATTCATATGCATTTTGAACAGCTTTTGGCATTGCGAGATCAAGACGACGGTGAGCAAAAAGAAACACGACACTGACATTTCACGTTTTGCTAACAGCGACTGCTGTTGTTAGATTTTGTTTCAATAAACCGTTTGAGGAGAAGAAACCTCCATGGCCTATTTTCATAATTATAATGATATAATATAATACTTTTAACTTACATTGCATAAACTTCACTCCAAATCCAACGTGCCTCACTTTTTGTGAGTAGTGTTGTTTACACAGCGACTAAATGTTATGTCCAAGCTTTTGGCTAGTAGTGTGTGTATGTATGTAACTTAGAGCTTGCGGTCTTACAACAATGATGGCAATTCTGCCTCCAACGTCTCCGACAACGGTGATGGGGGGCTTCTCTTTGGCCATCATCACTGGAAAACACAAACGGGGAAAAAAACAAAAGAAAACATTATTGCTGTTCAAAAGCTACATGCAAATTAGAGAGGGGGCTTCAGAGTTCGCTCACATTCAATAAACATGCCAGCAAGATACAAAACCCACAAAAAATGTCTTGCTTGGTAAAAAAAATTCCGAGTTTATAAAGGATGCAGAACAGCATATGACAAGTTAATGTTGGGTATCAGACGTTTCCGAGCTGCAGTGGCTTCCTTACCTACCAGTCCTGGAGGCAAAAATGGTCTTTTAACAAACAGCACAAAGCGTCTAATGGGCCAAAATATGCTTAATTACCAACTCTACAACTGCTACCTCTGTGTTTTCCCTCTGAAATCACCATCGCCAGTCTTCTGGGAATAGATAAATGCCTGCTGTAATGCAAAAATAATTGGCTGGCTGTCTAAAGGCAACAAAGTACTTCACTCTAAAATATGACCAAGCAAGAAGAGGCCAGATCCACACCCAGGCAGCACATCAGAGGTACAAGAAAATCAGAAGTGCAAAGACAATATTTTTGGAAATAGTTCAGCAAAGGTAAAGCAAGTCATCAAAAAGTGTGAAGCTTTACAGAAATGAATGGTAATTGCTTACTGTTTGGCTTAGCAGTGATTCGGTGTAGGCAACAGCCCCCTGGTGGGCTAAGGAAATACTGCAGGTGGAACATAACCAAGTTGTGCACTTTAGGGATCACTGCAGTGAGTTTGTACACCCGTCAGTGTCAACGTCACGGTGCATTTCTGAAAGTTCTCAGCTACTAAAGCCCAGCTCTGGAGAAACAGCTTTCAGAGTTTTGCAGTGTGTTGGTATTGGCCATATATTTTCAATGTTAATAAAAATGTCACTTTTGGATGAAGGCCAAGAACTTTTCAACGCAAGTAAAACAAATAGGTAAAAAAAAATTGTAACTTTGGTAAAAAATGACGTGTTGTCTTTCTGTTTCTTCACTTGGCTGACATGCTGATGGAAACAACACGAACCAGTAAACAGACGCAGATCATGAACTGGTTTCAGGTCAGAGTTGCACGGGCATCCACGAGTGAAAGAACTGTTGTTATTGAGACTGTAGTTTGGAAGGCCGCGCTCATCCAGCAGCAAGAAGACAAACTCACAGTCCAGCAGCTTTTTTTTCTCTTTCGACTGAAAAGTTTTCTTCTGACTTTTTATTTCCATTTCATTGTCCTTCACCCGTTATGAAGGAAAATACAATGCCTGCAGAAGACAAGTAACTGACTTAGCAATCGGCAGATTTAAAGCGGATGGAACTTTAAATGTTTCCTTCCTTCTTGTGTCATTTCCAAAAATATTTTGACCATTTTTCGTTCGCCAAGAAACACACAGAAAGGCACGATTGAAAAAAGAACCCGGCGTCTGTCTAATTTGCAAAGTGAAGTAGAAGCCACCGGCTCGCTTTGTCACTCCAGGCAGAAAGGAGCCGTTTGTCGGCAAGAAGAATGAGCAGGGGTGATCGTACTTGGGAGCTCGAGGCCAGGGAGGGGAGCACGGTGACTGCTGCCTGTGGTGGCAACAAACGTTATGATACAGACAAATATTATTGCAGGAATTACATGACACACAAACAGAAGGCATTGCGAAGCATTTGGGGGCGGGTCTCAGTGACAAAGAGGCTGTTTGAGTGGCACAGGTGCACAGGTAAGAGTTGCTGCACTTGTCAGGGGCAAAGAGAGAGACAGAGAGGGTGGGTGTGGGGCTCATTGAGAGAGAAGAGAGAGAGAGAGAGAGAGAGACAGAGAGAGAGAGAGAGAGAGAGACAGAGAGAGAGAGACAGAGAGAGAGAGAGAGAGAGAGAGAGAGAGAGAGAGAGAGAGAGAGAGAGAGAGAGAGAGAGAGAGAGAGAGAGAGAGAGAGAGAGAGAGAGAGAGAGAGAGAGAGAGAGAGAGAGAGAGAGAGAGAGAGAGAGAGAGAGAGAGAGAGAGAGAGAGAGAGAGAGAGAGAGAGAGAGAGAGAGAGAGAGAGAGAGAGAGAGAGAGAGAGAGAGAGAGAGAGAGAGAGAGAGAGAGAGAGAGAGAGAGAGAGAGAGAGAGAGAGAGAGAGAGAGAGAGAGAGAGAGAGAGAGAGAGAGAGAGAGAGAGAGAGAGAGAGAGAGAGAGAGAGAGAGAGAGAGAGAGAGAGAGAGAGAGAGAGAGAGAGAGAGAGAGAGAGAGAGAGAGAGAGAGAGAGAGAGAGAGAGAGAGAGAGAGAGAGAGAGAGAGAGAGAGAGACAGAGAGTAATTCAAATTCTCTCAATGTTGTATAGAGACCCACCAGTTGGTATATTAAAACAAAGCTCACTTTGTGTTGCCAGTGTGCTTAGCAGAAGAAAAGAAGAAGAAGATGAGTGGTAATGTGCTGAATAGTTCATGATAGCACAGAGCTGAGCTCCAGCACAGTTTGCAGAGTGTGAGCTAACATTTCATCAGTCAATGGAGGGATGGCTCAGAGATAACCTTCAAGAGTTTCTGTCTCAAAAACAACTTAGAATAAAAAGCATCAACAGTTGTCTTTAACGTTGACGCCATTCACGAATATAAAATACCACCAGCAGTGAAAGAAGACATGGGTTTTGACAGTGGACCAGGACAGTGCTGTGTTCTTACATGGCAACTCCAGGCCAGTGTGCGCGGCGGTGGGCCGCTGCAATGGAGGAGACTGCGGACCGTCCACCATCTCGCTGTCAAAGGTGTTGGCCTCCCCGTGCAGCACCGCCAGTCCCAGTCTCAGCCTCTCAGCGTACGACTGGGCTCTGATGCAAAGCAGCGAGCGTTGAAGAGTGGAAACAGAAAGCAAGAGCACGACGATGACAAGAAAAAAAAAACAGAGAGAGAACAAAAGCAAATGATTTCTACTGTGCTTTCTTTTACCTCTTGGCAGACGAAGGAGACTTTGCAACAATAATGGCGTTCCTGTAGTCTTGGATCTGAGCAGAGAGGAGGAGGAGCGGTTTGCAAACAATTCAAGAAGAGGAACTTCAAAACACCCAGTTTTAGTTGTTCCTTTGCAATTCACTGTTCACCAAACAGAATGTGATAATGACAAAAATCATGAGGATTAACCTTTGTGGACTTGGGCCTCCAATAACCTCCTAAAAGAAACCTCTAGAAACGGCTCTTGGACATGCAAAGCAGCCTTCTTGTTGTTGGACAACCTGGCGGCCAGTCAGAGCTCACCTCCTCCTGGATGTACTGGATGAGGAACGGCGAGGCTCTCAGGTTGTCCACAGGGAAGTTGAAGAAGCCTTGGATTTCCTTCTGATGAAGGTCCACTGTGATGATGTGAGTGAGTCCTGCAACAGCAACATCTCCTTACTTTTCGTGGCTGGTCTGTTGTTTCCACACCACCTGCGTTGCTGACCTACCCCAACCCTTTGACCTGGTTAAATAAAGGTTAACAGCAGGCGTGCAAGTCACGAAGCACGCACGCGCTTCATGATTTTTTTCCGCCTTCACACTTCACTTCCAGGGTTAATGTACAATATTGATCGTTGCCAGAGAGAAAATACCGTAATTTCCGGACTATAAGCCGCTACTTTTTCCCCCATGCTTTGAACCCTGCGGCTTATACAACGGTGCGGCTAATCTATTTTTTTTTTTTTTTTTACAGCTAACGGCCACTAGGGGGGACCTTCTCAACTATGGATATTTGGGTGGGCTCGGGAGAGAGTGAGACAGGCAGGTCGCGCGAACAACGAAAGCAAAAGTGGAACCAAATGCAGAACGAGAGCAAGACAGTTTGCGCAAAGGAGGTTTTCATGCACAAACCCTCATTGTGGAGAACAAACGAAGAATTGCATATGATGCAGCTTTTAAGTTAAAGGCAGTCGATCTGGCTGTCAAAGAAGGAAATAGAGAAATACTCATCACTTCTAGATCACAAGAATAAGGGTGAACACAGAACAAGTCAATCAAACAATGTTTCTGCGAGTCCAGAGTCGCTCCGCGGATCCTGTTTCCTGACCAAACACCTGCGGCTTATAGTCCAGTGCGGCTTGTATATGCACACATTTGTTTTTCCCCCCCTAAATTTAGCTCCTGCTATATTCAGGTGCGCTTTATAGTCCAGAAATGACGGTAATAAAAACTCGGTATGTGAAGCTCTGGTGGTGTTATTTCATCTTCAGCGGAGCGTCACATCACGCACCCTCCCGGTGGATCAGTCACGCGTGTGTGTGTTAGACCATGTGACTCTCTGGTCCACCGCCGTTATAAACAGCGAGGCAGACGCTGAACAACTTCAGAAAAATAACGCAAACAGCATGAAATGCATTTCAAATTAACGCTGGAATTATGCTGGCTGACCACAACCCTGAGGAGGGTCGGCTCGCCTTCTGTTAACACAACTCGTGTTTCCAGGGGGACCGCTGTCAGTGGCGGACCAGCCACTCTGTTAAAAAAATGCGTATTAAGCGGTTCAATTATATTTCAATGGCTTTGGATAAACAAAAACAAAAGAAAAAAGTCTTGCAGGTCCATCGCTAGCTGCGGTTCCATGGCCCCTAGACCTGCGCAAAACCTAAATATGGCAATAAAAAAAAAAAAAAAAACTGGTGACGCAAACAGCTCAAAACCTCTCCAATATGGCTGAAAGGTTTTGATGCTCTCACGAGGTTGTTTTTTCCAGACGTATCCACATAATAAATCTTGCTTATGCGCTTCACACCATTCGATGGAAACGCCTGCAAATCGCAACTGTGCCTTGCCAAAATATTAGAAACATCGCTTTTATTTTGCGAAAGAATGTAATGGAAACACAACTACTGATGGTGGCCCCCCCATGGAAACAACGAGCAAAACAGCAACCTCGATTTAGAGTCACTGACGATCTGACGACGACAGATCAGTGCCTGTGAATTGGAGATGCAGATTCGTACTTTCTCACGACTTTTGACTACATTTAATTCAATAGAAAATAGAAGAAGAAGGGAATGAGAAGGGGGCCGCACCGGCTTTGGCCAGCATGGATGCCAGCAGCTTGCAGACGATGGATCCCCTCTTCCTCATCTTGCACTGCTTGCTGTAAGGAAAGTAGGGAATGACTCCGATGATGTTCTTGGCACAGGAGGTCTTCAGAGCGTAAGCCATGATCAGCAGCTCCATGATGGCCGTGTTGACATCCCTGACAAACAGAGGGAACAAACTCTCAGCCTCGGAACACAGAGATTATATATCGTGACCTGCTGAACATCAGCAATGGTAAGCAACAAAAAAAAAAAAAAAAAGAATTTTCAGTCTAAAACGTGAGTTCAGTGAGAGCACAAGTCAACACAATGATTGGCTGGGAGAAGACAAACAACCTTTGGGGGCGATGGGGGTCAAATAAACCCACCAAAGCCCGTCGGTGTAGTGCAGAGTTTAATGCACAGTGATGATGTCTGCAATTTGAATGAGTTGGTTCAGAGTCACTGCAGAAAGGTGACAAGCTGGTTGAGGGTAACAGGATACTGAATGTGGCCATTTGGGCCCCGGCAGTGAGTTGCAACAGGAGACAGACAGCAGAGACGGAGAGGTCAGTGTCCTGCTGCATGTGCACGTGTCGTGCACGCGCGGTGAACTCTGGTTATCTGTCAGACCCTGTGTTTTTGTCAGAGTGAATGATCTGAGCTGTCAATCAGCTATGCAAGAGGACACGACCACCAGTTCATACCTTGGGATGGTCTGGATGATGAAGATGTCTTGTCCACGGACAGATTCTTCCACGTCCACTCTCGTCTCTGAAACAATCAACATCAGAAATCAATGAGGGTTGTGGCTTTTTGTCCTTTTGTTTTTTCATTAAAAAAAACAAACAACAAAAAACAACTAACACACTGCTGTATCAAAGAATAGATCAAGAAATCGGACACAGATGTTTATCAGTCAATGAAATTACAGCCTCACCTTTGTTTGGCTCTTGATAAACCACAGACTTGCCCAACTCGATTCCCAGACGCCTGGCACGAAACAAAAGCAGGCAAAAGCAAATGAAATTAGCAGGAAAATAACAAGATCATTGCAACGCTCTGAACATGTGCATGCGTTACGGCGATAAAGTTGAATCGAATGGAATCAACGTTTGCATCCCAGCCAACAAATTAAAAAACAAACACAGTCGACTTCAGAGAAATAGCAGATAATTGATTTGGAAGAGAATGAAAAAAAAAAAAAACTCTTCAACCAGACGGCAGCTGAAAGAGTTTGAATGAGTTCCAGCTACAGACAACAGTGACATATTAACTCGTATTGCAAACAAGCCGTGCTGCTTTGGTGCAATCTCTGGACAAGCCCAGACAGCCTGATACACCTGCACCTGGGGCACAATATTATGCTCTTAATTTAATATCCAAGGCAACCCTACAGTGGGGTTTGTAGAGCCGCGACGGCTCTTTGAGAACGCCAGAGCCAACGCAAACGTTGGGCCGCGTGAGCGCCGGCGGTTCCGTCGGTGCAGTCGGATGTTTAGAGAGCAAACTTTTCACTCACCACTTCCGGGAGAGAACGAAAGGTTTTCAGAAAAAGTCATCAGTGCACCGCCAGAGTAAGAGCACGAGCACGAAAATGGAAGAGGCTGCAGCGCGGTGTGAGATTGAAATACTTGAAATCTGCACCTCTGGCTCTCCTGCCTGGAAATGATGGGCTGCACCCCAGGAAAGGGGGGCCAGGGGCCGAAGGGTTGAAGTGGTTTGAGATGAATGTGGCAGCAGCTGCACTTCCTCTCACTCACAAGAGAAGCAGTGAACCCACTTTGCCCCCCGGTCGAACTGACAGGATACTAAAGCGCAATAAATGACTGATAAATATGCCAGGGCCATTGTAATGTCATCGTGTCTGTGCTTTTGGTAACCATTCCAATCCGAGACAAAGAAGAAAAGAGCTCTTTTTATACGCGAGGCGTTGGCTTGGCTGACCGGTATTATCAGCTGTTGTTAAAGAGCCGTGGCCGCCCCGTCAGACTCGTCTAAGTCCGACTAGTCTTGCTTTTCTCTCAGACGGGAACTCGCAGTCTAACGTACCAATGAACCAAAGCAATTGTGTCGCACAACTAACTGCGCGGTGCGGTCAGCGCGTACGAGCATTTTTTGATTAAAGGGCAATTTGAACGTGTTGCATCACGCCAGACTCGTGCGTTATCAGGCTGCAGTGTGTCTGCACGGTGCGCTCCTGCCATCACGCACTCTCACCTGACAGCACCTTTTGAGTCCTCCAATAATAGCCCAGACTCAACCCTGCATTTGTCACAGCCTATTGAAGTTGCACCTTTCCCTGAGACGCCGCGTGCGGTTGAGTGCGTTCACTTCAGCCAGAGAATCTCTTCAGTCGAGCTGGGGTTTGGTTTCCTCGACGGGAGGCTGAGCTGAGCCGGCATTTATTGCATTTGATTTGCGAAAAAAGTACCTTGGCTGTCAACAGTGCAACCAGTTGGTCCCCATCGAGTGCAAACACACTCAGGTCTTTATTTCCCAGCGTAGCCTTCTGTTTGCAGCCCTCCTCAAAAACATTAGCTCAAACTATTAGAATTAAAAGGAAAATCATTATTATTATTATTATTATTATTATTATTTAAATAAAGATTTAAGACTAGTTAGTCTAGAGGTGGTCTCAGAGGACGCAGCCAAGGCCTGGCAGTAAGCTTTGGACCTTAAATGACAAGTGCCAGTGCCCTTTGTGACATCACCAAGCACTGAATGTTTTCGTGTCGTGCTGAAAATGGGAGCCATGACAGCACGACATGAAGGAAGGAAGGAGTTCTCTCATCTGACAAGCCTGGGACAACAGAGTACAAGTTGGGGAAACCTTACTGCACTGCCCCCACCACAGACTGATGATGATGTTGCCATAACCCGGAGTTCACACACACACACACACACACTGTTTACATGCCATCGAAAAAACGAGAGAGAAAAAAACCGAATTACTGCCTTAGTCCGACTATGACCGGACAACTGAAGTGCATGTAGTCCGACTAAGATCAGATTCGGGAGCCCACTTACTCCGTGATCCTGCGGGCCAGCTCGGTGCACGCGGCGGTGGAGTTGGCGGAGAACACCCGGTAGCCACTGCGGGCGGCGTTCATCTTGGCGAAGCCGTACGACAGCTTCGGAGAGTGGGACACCAGAGACCTGTGACCTCCGAAGCGCCTGACGGGCATTGTTTCCCTGCCGCAGGCGATGGCTTGGGCGGACGTGCAAAACCCCAAACTTTCGCAGGCGGTTCTTCCTCGAGTGTCCTCGTGAGGGTAGAGCGAGGCGAGACGGAGAGGAGGAGGGCAGGCGGACCTCAACAGAGCACTCGCTGCTGCCACATGCTCCCCATGCGCGAGCGACAGTACTCGTGCTGACGAAAGCGAGTCAACACGACCCCACCGGACAACCAGTGGAAAAAAAAAAAAAGGCTTCACTCGGTTCCCAGCGGCTCTTCTTCAGTTGGCGAATAACAATCGTCGACGTGTAGTAAACGAAATAAAAATAATAAAATAAAAAAAAGCCTCTCAGGGCCGGTGAGGTAAACGATAAAACATTCCCCAAACTCCGCTGGCAGCGGTACAAACGGGCTTTTGTTTTTTTTTTTACTGTACACGGAGAAAAACGGGTACACACGTTCGGTGGGCGGGGCGTACGAGATTGGCGTCGAGTGCAAACAAATGAGAGGAACAGAGCGAAACGCATGAGGGCGTGGTGGATAGCGCCTCAGCCAATCACCGGCCCCGGAGCGCGACCTCAAGGCGGAGCAGGCAGGAAAATAAGAACTTGTGCGGTGCTATCGAGAATTTAGCCGAATGGAACTCCTGTAGAACTTCATGCACAGCCTCCAGATGTAAACTAACACACATTTTACTATACTGCTGCTACTACTACTTGATTTAAGGCTTACTTTGCACCTTTTTGGTTCTGTTTCAGACTAAATCGGACTTTATATCATACTCCGCGATAGATTCATATGGAAGAAAACAACTCACTCAGCAACAAAACCAAAATCTTAGGCATCCGATGAAGGACCGTGTGCCAAGTAGACCACGCAAATAGAGACAGGATGTACACATTGAAGGAAGCCTGCAGGGCTGATTCTAGGCATGCAAATACGAAGGGGGCAGTCAGAAAAATGTGAAGGGGGCATTTTGTTTGTTTGTTTGTTTGTTTGCTGGAAACACTTCCAAATGAAGTAGGGACTTTGGAAAAAAGATGAAAATATCTCCGCGAACCGCCTTGTTTTTCTAATGGACTCAAGGAGATTTTTTGCTTCAATAACATCGCACTAAAATGTTAACCTCTAACACGGCATGGGATAGAATGCATGGCTGCAACAATAAACACTCTGGGATGTGTGCCTTCTGTATATGAAGTTGTTGCTGAGATGAGTCTGCCTGAACATCTGTGGGAAAATTCCATTCTTCTTACTTTTGTTAAGCTCTTCAAAAAACTAAACATACATTCAAAAAATAACGGCGGAAAAAATATCGGGGTGACAATAGGTTGTTGATGTCTGTGTTCTCTGTAGTAAAAATAAACAATGACTTTACACATTTTTATTCCGTTTTATTGCCAAATATTATTAAGATTTCTTCACAGCTTCAGAAAATCATTCTGTGCATGGTGGCATTGCTGACACAGTCACAGCTTCCCGGTAATTCTGATTTTGAGGGGGAAAAAAAAACACTTCCAAATCTTTAAAAGAAAACTAAAAACTTTACATTCTTCCTGCTCCGTTTTGAGAAAGTTTAACCAAACTCTCGTTTTAATTACAAATAGACCATAAATGACAGAGCGTTAGCAGTGTCAAAGAGATTGCATCTTATACTGGATATGTAAACAGGCCAAGTTCTTATCTAGGGCACACAAACAAGACAGTTTAAATATTTTACCTATGGGTGAAAAAAACTAAAATCTGTAGGCGAAAGGAGCATACAGCAGCAGAAGCATTGTGTTCAGCTTCATTTGTGGTATGTTTACGTATACTTTATAAATGACATTTGCAGTAAAGTGACTTCAAAGTTAGAAAAAACAGATCAGATCGAGTCTCTCACACCTCACTGGGCTTGGTGTGCACATTCCGATGACACCCTGGGAGGATGTGTGTCGCGTTCGCCTGCCGCCGTAACTACTTCAGAAAAACACATGTAAAAATGATGAAATGTGCTTCCAAATACTGTTGACTAAAATAATGCTGGATGCAGCCCTATAATCAGGAGGGTCGCCTTCTGTTCCCAGAACACTGTGACCATGTCACATTTCCAAGAAGACCACTGGCAATAGCTGATGGGCATCCAACACAGAACTCTGCTCTGCTAAAAATGGTTTCATTCTATTGACTCTTGATATAGAAATATATATATATATATTAATGTATATATATATATATTTATATATACACACACACTACACATATCTGTTCTGTCACTGATGGTCGTCCTCTCTTTGTAGACACAGAACCTGTAATGACTGTAGCTCGCTGTTCCTGTTAAGCAATGACTGCTAAATTCCCTTCTTCTTTTTTCCAACATAAGATTTGGAACAAGGCCTAGCACTGAGAAAATAACTGGGTTGGTGTGTCATGAAATATCCCCATTAAGGTTTAGCAATAAATCATTTAATAGGAGTACTTGCCTGAAGTGTGTAGAGCTCACGGTGGTTAAGTATAATGGTGTTGGCCGCAACGCCATTGGGGCAGTTAAAATAAAATACAATTCAATTAAAAAACAATTTTTTTTAAATTTCATTTTTGGCAGCCATGATCAAACCAAAGGCCCCACCCACTGAAGACTGCTGCTGTTTGCATTCCATAGTTCTGGTTACACTAATCACAGTGCTATCAAGCACTGATGCAAATGTGGAACTGTGACAATGTGCATCTGCTCTGGTGCTCCTTTTTTTTTTAGGTGCGCAGCGTGAAAGTTTGCTATGATTTATTAGCAAAAGCGGAACAAACTGCCCTTGAAGACGGTTGAGTAAGTGTAGAACTACTGTGAAATAAAAGCGTTTTGGTTTCCCTATACCCCCAGAATGGTTCTTTATATACACATGTAGCGAGGATCTCGTTCACAGGTCGTGGCCTTCTTGCACCACCGTGTTTGTAAGGCAGTGGGTGCAGACAAACCAACCTTGGAGTTAATGGTGGAGCTTTTATAGCCAGTGAGCACTGGAGCTTATACATCAGTGTTTATCTTCCACCTCTGTCTTTTCCTCTCACGAGTGCTCTTTCGTTCTGCCAGTGAACATGCCAACATGTTTGCTGCCAGCCCTACCAAGCTGTCCGTCTTAAACGTGACATTTGATCTCAGTTTATATAAAGTAGAACAAATAAAGCTGACTGAACATTAGCAACAAAATGCGATCAGTGTCGGTAAAACACCGTGATGTTGATTCAAAGTTCCCAACAAGGCAATCAAATTAGAAAAGGTGTATTTTGAGGTAGCTCAAAGTTGGAGACCTTCCTTTTTGACTTGCTGTCGCTGACTGGCAGGTTTGGGAGAGAGAGGGTGATAGAATGAGCGCGGCAATGTAAAATCTAACCACTTGATGTCACTGTTTTGTTTTTTTCTTTGTTTTTTTGTTATTGCAAGTTTCCCATCTTTGCACACTGGTCCTTAAAGACAAGACACAGCTCTTCCCTCAGTCTGAGGTTCACTGTTTCTGATCTCATTTTCAATTACCAGCGTAACCGACTACTCACTCCTTGGTTCCCTCTTTGGCGAAACGGTCGACTGTTTTCAGCGATGCTTCAGGTAGCGATTGTTATGTTGCGACCTGAAAATGCAGGTGTCCGTGGTCGGCTTTGTCAGCCTTTCAGCACCTTCTCCTTCAGCAGATCCAGGATGACCTGCCTCTCTTGACTCTCCAGCTCGAACCGTCGCTCCCTCTCTCTCCGCTCCGCCTCTAAACGCTCTCTCTCCAGTGCAATCTTGCCTGAGGTGAACAACACAAGAGAAACAGACAAACGCACCTCAGTAGATTTCACGGAGAAACTTCTCGTGACATCCATGGTGAACTTTTAGTTAAATGCCGCTGACAAAAAAAAAAAAAAAATCTTACTTCTCTGTATTTCAAACTCTTCCCTGCGCAAAGCAAACTCCTCCTCGCGGAGCCGCTGCTCCGCCTCGGAGCGTTTCTCCAGGAAGCTGAGGATCTCAGAGTAGGTCTGGCAGCAGCACTGGCACGGCCGCTTGGCCGTTGGCGCCGATGAAGGCGCTCCATCTTGGTCTTCTTCAAGTTCTGCAGTGAAAATATATATGTATTTTAAAAATATTTACTTCTAATTTTCAGAAGACAACACAACGCCTACAAATTCCCTCAAAGGTGTGCTAGTCATTAATTCAGTCAAAGTTAGTTTGCGAATGGAAGGTAAGTTCTGTACATGTGTTAACTCATAGACGCTCTGTAAATCCAATCACATTTAATTTTGCTTTTTCAGTCTTCATGTCAGATCAAACAGAGTTTATTGGCCTGCCTGGCGACCTCACCTGGTGTTCTCAGCTGGCTCTATCACTGTGTGGATTAACTACGGCGACTTTTCCAGTCTGTGTAAACAGCAAATGTCTACATCCACAAGTAAGGCCAGAAGCAATGAATCTTAAACTTTGTCTTTAAAGCTTCTAACTACTACAACACAGCCGAGCACCATGAAGCTCCTGTTGAGCACTATTGTGTTCTCACCTGCAGTGGGTGTCTGTGCAATGCAGATATTGGGTTTGTCCTGCTCTGGCAGGATTAATTCTTCTATAGCTCGCTTTCTCTGTTCATCCTCCTAGGACAGACAAGTAGGAATCATCACTTTCATTACTGCAAGAAAGTATTTTCCAGTACTTCTTTCATGGGTCATCATGTTACACAAATTGTCCATGATTATCGCAAAGCGTGGTGAACGTGCAAGTCACAACTTGTCCACAAGAGCATTTTGGATTTGTTGGACCGCGTCTTTGACAAGTTTTAAGGGAGGGAGACCTGAAGCCTTCCCCTCAATTCTGTCCACCGAGCAGCCAAAGTATGCCTGCCAAAAACAAAAGGCACTGATAATAAAAAGGGAATGAACCTACTCACGTGACTGTGGGGTTTATAGCAATAGACAAATCTGCCCAAAATATTGAAATATTCCTCCACCGGTGACACCCACTTGGTACTTGGTGTTCTCTCCACTTGCCAGCAGCCCCTTCTCAGCCTCCAGTTCCAACACCTCATGAAGAAGATCTTCCTTTTGGGCATACAAGCGCTCTGTGCCAAACCTGAGTCACCAAAACAAACAAACAAACAAACAAACAAACAAACAAACAAAACACACATTACATGTTTCTATAGTTTCCATTAAAAAAAAAAAACAATTCATTTTGCTTTGAGGCAGTTCTGCCAATGCGACCAACCTGCGCAGACTGGGGAAGTCTTGTTTCTTGTAGTAGTCCAACAGCAGCATGGTCCTCTCCCTGCACCTCCTGGCATCCACCTCAAAGTTTTCATCCTGGAGGGTTGCAGTGATAATCTCGCCTACACGGCCCCAAATGCGCCCTGAAGAAGAGCGTGTCCACACCTATCAGTACACATAGCATTATAAAGTATAGCATTCTAAAAAATTAACTAGTAAAAACATCATTGGAAAATGACCTGGTTCTTTGGAGGCAAAGGGGTTCTGGCCGATAACTTCGCGCAGAAGGATGATGTCATGGCGTGCTGAAAAACGGACCTGGCGCTTTCGTTGCATTGTGGATGAGCCAGCTAGAGGAACCCTGGGTGACAGTGAGTTTGTAGCAAGAGAGTGAAATGATAACAGTAATTTTAACAATCCACCTCAGCGTGTGTTGTCAAAACACAACGAGGTGGGAAGAAACGCATCAGGTAAAACAAAAATAACAAAGAATTGAGACAAAATTAAATTTGATATTCAGCAGATTGTTTTGAATTGTTATTATTATTATTATTATTATTATTATTATTATTATTATTATTATTATTATTATTATCTTAAGAATCAAAGCATCTCATTCTAATCATATGCCCCTGGTTGATATCCCCAGAGGTAGTGGGCATGCCCTGACTTTTCAGTCACCATGGTAACCCAGAGTTTCGATTGTACCAACCCCACAAAACAACCTAAGTAAGTAAGTCTACAAAAACAAACTGTCAGCAAGGAGCCTCGAATTCCAAGACAACGCAGTTTGCTGAAGTTGGCGTCGGGCCTCTGCTGTGGCCCAAGGAACTGACGTGAGGCAGAGGAACGGACGGTGACGACGGACGAGGCACGCCGCAGCTGTTTGTCAGGAGTACAAGTAGCCGATAGCTGCGACACCACGCACGAGCCTGGAAACGACACGGACGGGATGTGGGACACACGGGAGAACAACGCCGCGGCCCCGCCCCCGACAGACAAAAACCCTACGCACGTGTGGAAGGAGAGGAATGCGCGTCTCGCGAGAGGCGCGACACTGTTTCCGTGGAGTGTTATTACAAGTAAATGCCGGCGCTGGGGCGTTGTTGTCGCTCACCGTTGTTGATCGGCACTTCCACCGCCACCCTTTCCATGGTTCTCTGAGGAGCATCCGGGAACCCGCCTGACGTGCACTGCACACGTCCACTCACCAGTACAGGTTCCCCTCTGACGTGTAGCTCAACTTGGCAGAGAACCGCAATCCCGCAAGGCACCGGGCGTCACTTTGAGCTGCACTGACTGAAGTTGGCCACAAGATGGAGGCAGAGGACAACTTTTTTTTTTTTTTTTTTTTAACCCCCCACTGTGACTGGAGAAGCGACGACAGCCTGTAAGGGGGCGTCCCCATAGCACCGCCTCGCCACGCCCCGCCTCGGTACGGCTGTAGAGCGCCCCCACTGGCCGCTACACGGTTGTAGGAGGTGCCGTCAGGGTCCAAGCGAGACGAGGCGAGTTTAGTGGTGACGTAGCGACGAAGAGGGCATTGATTGGCTCATATTTTCTGACCGCTATTTGTTTTTGGTAACGGTTGTAGTGGGTTGTCTGCGTTTTATTTTTAAGAAGATGGCATGGAGAAATTCAGAAGTCCAGACTTTTTTTTTTATCCAGGAAGACAAAATCCAGCGGGAACTGGACGGGGCAGTCCGAAATGTGAAGGTTTGGCAAATGGAGTTGCACGGGTACGCTAGGACACCAAAACAACGCCGAGAAAAATTGAAAAAGTTGAAAAGTGACTTAAAAAGCAACCACAGACCGAGCAGCAGGTGGTACAAAACCACCTCTACGTTGTCCGTCGCTGCGCTGTTGTGTGTCGCTAAGAAATGACGTTGACGAAAACATTGTCCCGCTTTATCGCGCGACTCCGCCCACGGTCTCGTGAAGCGGGGGCCCATTGGGACACAATCGAACCGAGGCGAGGCGAGGCGAGGCGGTGCTATGGGCGACGCCCCCTAAGATTGAACTCAACCTGGCGATGCTTTTGCCACCACGACAAACTCGTGCTTGCTGAAGGAGAGGTGAGAGGTTTAGTTGCCAAATCATCTGCAATTTATACTGTAAATAATGTGGCACAATGACACAGCAGCTGCGTCAACATGCTCAGTTGTTCATTCATTGAATAGTTCACCAGTTTGTTTCATTATCGTCTCGTTGCTGTCTTACATGAAATGGCAACAACGCACAGTTTATTGGACTCATTTGGACAATGGTTGATGCTCACGGATTGTAGTGTTGGTGCACTTATTGAAACTTTGTTGAGGAATATCTTAAAATCGTCCCTTTATTTGTAAGTTTTCAGCGCTCAGTGGCCTTAGTTTCCTACACTTAAGTGTTGCTTCACTATGTCACTGGCGTGAAGGTGATTCTGCGTGGATTCCAACCCGTCGTGTCATATTGAGGCTATTATGAGGTGTATTAAACTAGAGTTGACGTAATGTGACGTCACTGATGGCCTCGGCGTGAAATGCACAGCTGGCCGCTGCATCCTAGTATGATCAGGCGTGCAAAAATGCTGCATAGAGTTGCATTAAGCAGGGCGCACAATGGAAAAATACTATTTATATCCGGAAAATACTTCAATTAATTGCCCTTCTTTGCAGCTGTGCACATGCGGATCGTAGTCACGGATCAAGTGAGTCCGTAGCAGCCACAGCTGTCGTCGCCTCGGTGGAATTTCTCTGTGCAAAGCCACATTTGCATGATGCTGCTGCTGCAGACATAATGAGGGGGAGATAAGCAGGGAGGCAGACCTGAGACCCTGGCAACCTGATGCATCGTAATCATGTGATTATTTATGGGATGCTTGGAGGGCTGTTTAGTGCACACACCAGGAAGGAAGGGTGGGAGGCAGAGGTGGCCAAGGCCGCCCTGACTGGGGGAGAATTTTAGAGGAAATTAGTGTTGCCTCCTTCTTTGGTGACTTTTGGAAATAATTAAAAGAATATTGCAGCCTTTCAAGTAAAGCAGCCTCTCAGCGCTGCCTACACTGTCATTACTGGTGGCTGCGGCGTGAAGCGTAGGTCTTGGGTGGAAATTCCTCTCAGAAAAAAGGAAGGGACATTCATTTCCACAGAACAGGGGTGGTGAGACAAAACCCTAGAGTTTCTTCAAATGGCCGCTAGCAAGTTGTGTCTGTTACAGACTAGGATCGCGTACATGACCGCGTACAAGGCAGGCTCCAGCTGCCTGCAACGCCAGCAGCTGGTGTCCTCAGCACTTGGATGTCAGTTGATATTTAATTAACCAGGAGCAGACAATTTAGTCTTACTGGGATCAAAGTTTTTTTTTTTTTTTTTTCTTCATTCACAGTAAAAACTTCAGAGCACACTGACTTCCACAAGAGCAAGCATAGGCGCTTTTCCTCCAAGCAACATGTTGCTCCACAGGATGCCTCCACTCCAGCTTTCTGTTGTCACACTTGGTCACGCTGCTGCACATCCTCTGTGATGATCTGTTTTCAGAAGACCACCGCTAGTATCATGGTTCAAGTGCACAGGAATGGCTACACCATCATATTTCTGTCGGTGGGGGAAATCTGACTCATTCTGTGGAGTGTCGCTACATTTAATAGTTACAATGCTTGCATACATTATGGTCATCATGTTTTGTACCGGACTAAAGTTATTTTGCAGAATTTCTTGTCTGTCTGAACTATTTGAGTACAGTATTAGAATTATTACGTGCAGTTATTTGGTGTCACAGATCTGGGGAATACAAAAACATGTTGTGATAACTCTCATTTGGTTGAAATAAGTAATGAGGTATTTGAAAGCCTCTGAGGGATGTAGCAAACACTACAGCTGTCACAAATTGTTGCATCATTTTGCATCATTTTCTTTGCCGTGTTGATACAAGTCTGGACTGCAGCAAGGACTGCAATAACAAAACGTTGAATACATTCTACACATGGAGGAGTTTTTAACCTCAGTCAACCTAGAGCTGCCTTTGATATCAGACGCCATGACATTTCAGCTCGTACATACATGACAAGTCGTCTACCAACTCACTGACCACACAGTTGCTGCAGAAAGAGACGTTTTTGCAAAGCTCTGACTGTTCACATACCAAAAGCCTGCAGTAGCCAACATGATCTATTTTGAGAAGAAATTGTGTGTGTGAGTGTGTGTGTGTGAGTATATACGTTTATGAATGAGATATCAAGTAGTTATGAAGCCAGTATTGTCTTCATTGATACCACTACTTTTTTTTCTTTTTTTCTTACAGCTCAGATAGAACGACAATCGCTCCAGATAGCTCCAGGTTGAGTTGTATTTCTGCTTTCCCCTGCTGTGAGTTGCAGAACACACCTCTCTCTCCTAGTGCTGCGCCCGTACGTATGCTGAGTCACGATGCTGCACAACAAAAACACAAAGCTGGGGAGAAGGGAAGCGCAAACCATGCGATGCAAGATGTGAACGGAGTGCTCGTTGGCTCTGGACGTGGCTGTCAAGCGTCGTTCCCACCCCGCTGGCATTGACTCGTAGCAATATCAACATTGGTTGTGTCAATATCTGGACTGGTCAGCCTACCGCTAACTTGCGTTTCTTTGACACACCATTAAACTCACACAACACTGCAGTGTACATTCGGGAGTGGTGAGATTAATTCCTTTTGGACATGAAGACTGCAGTAATGAGGAAATTCTCATTAGGCAAACTTCAGCATGGAGCCAACAAACACTTCACAGCTGAAACCTTCTCATGTGAACAGAGGCAAGAAAACGGTCCCAGTTTCTCGACTATTATACTATCATGTGTATTAATATGCCCGTGCAAATGGCCAGATGTGGTTCATCGCCCTACAAGGGGCTAACCTGCCACATCCATCACCTCACCATCCCACTGTGTCGTCCAACAGGTCCACGCAGGGGTGGACGCGCCCAGCTGTCTGATCATTTCCTCTCCTCCACAGCGAGCCGCACGGAATAGCAGTGAGTTCACGCTCACTTTGTTAATTTTTCATCCCTTTTGCTTTTCTTTGAGGTCTTGAAGGACAGAAAGCAGCCGGCAGCCAGCGCGTTGCCTTGCCAGCGCCGTCACCGTTTGTTTATCCTGCCTCCGTTTTCATATGCTGCGATCCTCCGAGGAGCCCGCTGGACCCGCTTGCCCCTCCCTCCAACGCTTTTAGCCAGCGCGACTTGCCTTTGAACTGTCTCTGAGAAACACGCCTTTCCTGAGATGTTCTTTAGCGCTCTCTGTGCCGCCTCGGCGAGGGCGAGGGAGGGTGACGCAGCCTCGATAGCTGCAGCGAGCAGCTGGTTTTCAGTGAGGAGGAAACGCAAAAGACACATTCAGAGAGACAGTCCTCCTGGGGGCCAGAGCCTTATTTACTGGTGCAATTAGTTTTGTGCGAGTGGATGTTTTTTTTTTTTTCTTCTTCCAGATTGCTGCTCATTTAGCCTTGATTGCTTTTTAAGAATTCAGTTAAAACCCAAGAAACAGAACAAGATGATCGGAAGGGCCCAGCACAGTGGCTGTTTGTGAGCCATAGCTGTGCAAACAGCGTCGCAACGTCACAGGCACACATCTCAATCCCCCCGTGGGCTTCAAGTGACAGCGCTCAGCATGGTTGCTGAGTGACATGTGACCCCCCATCCCCCACCCCAACCTCAATGACAGTGTTGAGACAGAATTGAAAAGATGTCCAATAAATGAGCAAATAATGCAGCGAAGAAAAAAAGCAAAATTGAAGCATTAAAGAAAAAGGCCGTCTTTGGGTTCACTTTCCAGTCAAAGACCGCAACCGCGTTGCTGAGCCGATCTACAGTTAAATTTGCGCTGAATAAAACGTTGCATCGCTGATTCGCCTACAGTGTGGAAAAAATCACTGAGTGACTTCTCACAGCAGCAACGGCGGCGGAAAACATTGCATCTGCTCACTGTGATAGCGTTCACACACACCTTTGTCACACCAATAACGCATATCTTTTTGATCACCATTGTAAAGATACGGCCTATACAAGGTTGCTATGGTGACTATTCTTCTTGGCAACACAGAGATGGGTCCTGCAGTATGATTGGCCCTCCCTGTGCGCCATGCACTGGACCTGGCTGCTCGCAGTGGCGGGGGGGGGAACTCAGGTTTAAACAAGCACACTGGAAAAGTTTTGTCGCAGATCAGCAAATGAGTTCAGTCTGAGTGTTGTGCAGGTGCCTGCTGCAGTGGAGAGGGTCTATTTTAGACCTGGTGGTCGACATCGTCAATTTCCTGCTCGTGCTTGCGGGAGGAAGAATTTCCTGTGCACATTAAACTGCAGTCCTTGACTCTGCTGTAAACAGGCGAGCGTGTTATGCCCTCTGAAGCAGAGTAACACTGTTATGTCTTGCCAGAAAGCAAAAGGGAAAAAAAAAAAAAAAAAAGGACGTGATGATTTTTTTTTTAAACATCAATTTTTGCATTTTGTTAAAATGCAACTGAGCGTATGTGGGCACATAGGAAGGAATATTGCAGCTTGAAGCGTGAATCGCACGGCATCTCTTAGGTAAACATAATGATCCACGACTAAAGGTTGACATTAGGGTCTAATTAATGGAGGAAACTGCGAGTTTGAAGACAAAGCTCCTCCGCCTACACGTAGCGCCGCTTGGCTAAAGGTTGCGCCAATCTGGGTCTGAGTGCAGCTCCCAATTAGTGTCACTTTCAGTGGTGCAGTCTCCATTAATTATAAAGAGCCAACAGAGCGCCACCGACAGCCTGCTGTTATCATAAGGAAGCTCATTAGAGCAGAGAGGGGTCTCACATGCATCGCCGACGCGCCGGCTCGTCGGCCGCTGACGTGAGACGCGCTGGCTTCTCTCCAGACGGTGTTCAGTGTCAGGAAAACAAGACATACACACAACAGAGGCTGGGTTTGCTTCGTCCGATAAGCTCAGAAGACGCTGCCAAGTTGTGTTTATTAAGAATGAGCACAAATGAAAACATGAGGGGAGGTGACGGTGGCGATACGAGAAGAACTTGGAAGTCAAATGAAAATACAGAAAGAGGCGTACAAGACTGGAAAAACAGGTCTCACACTGAAGACACATCTGAGTCTTGGCATGAAAAATTCACCGGGACGCCTCGCAGCATCCTCTGCTCTCCCGACAAGCATGACTGTTGCTCCCGCAGCACTGGGCCGCGTTCTCACAAGTCTTTACCTGACTTCAAGGACTAAATCTGGAAATGCTAATATCTGAGGAATAGGCAGTGTGGTTGGCGACCCCCCCCCCCTGCATTAGCCCTGTTGTAGGGCAGCGACAGTCTGGTCCGATCCAGGCTACATGATGGAGCAGGTGAAGCCGCAACATTCCTTCAGCAGAGTGAGTCCGGTCTTGGCGAAGGGCGAGGACGCCGACTGAGTCCGAACCCTCCGTCTGGTTGCTACACCTGCAGCCGGGAAGAAAGACGTCACCGAAAGTAAGGACAGCACAAGAACACAGTGCCATTTGCCATGACTCATTCACATTGCTGGACACAAATATTTGCTCTAGCTGCCTTTGGTTGTCTCACTTCCTGAAAATAGAAAGTACGTATGGCACGGCCCAATCCCATATCCCATTTTAACCCCTGCCAAAACACTGCGTGGACTCTGGAGGGCGATGACCGCGAGACCAATCTCTAACATGGTTGGTTTGGAAATACAACTCAAAAATAAGATGCTCCAGCGGGAACATGATACATTGTTAGCAGTTCCCGGTGGCCTACTACAGAAACAGCAACAGCATTAAGATATAAATGGTCATTATTACCTCAAGATAGAAAAGTCATTAAACTGAGACACTTAAATGTTGATTAAAAGCTTCGCTGGCAGACTGAACATTTGTATCAAGACTCAAAAACCCATCATTCAAAGTTGCCAGTCAGCCCTGTCCCTGTTTTTTTCAAGAATTGGGACACCTCGCACTGACATCCGAATGCACTTAAGAGAGTGGCAGCACTGTGTCCGAGGGGCGAGAGATGAGACAGGACCGGAGTACAGCGGCTTTCACTTCCCTGCGTTACCTTTTTTCTTTGTGCTTTGGGGAAACTTGGACTTGAGAAAATCGGCCATTTCTTTGTCTTCTTCCTTCTCCCTGTTAAAGCAAGAAAGACGTCAAGACAGCACCACCGAATGCAGACAAGTGCCGCATCAGGCATGTGTAGTGCAAACCTGTTGGTCTTTTACCCAGGCCACAGGGCGACCACAGGGCGTGAATTACCAGTCAATATTTATTTATTTTTTTGGGTTCATTACTTAATACGAATCTAAATTTTCTTAAAATGCATCAGGCCGATAATAACCTTACAATATTTCATGGATACAAGCCATGACAGTCTACATAGAAACACATACACACGCAAACAGTTTAATATGTGACAGGGTGATTTTAAAGACATTTTAGTGAGCATTAGTAACAATAACAAACATAATCTTGTTTTTTTCTTTTTGAAAAAACATGAAACCCCCTTAAATTTGAGGCTTTCAGGGGGTCTCGTGGGTTCATCCGACCCCCCCCGGATCCCTCTGTATTTAAGACTAGCGTTACCGTATAAAAGATGATAGCCAAAGTGAAGAGACAAGCTGCATCTCCGCTACCCAACAGCCTGTATAGAAAATGATTGTGTCATTACAAGACGGGCTGCCGGAGGCGGAACGGGCAGAGAGGAAGACACGCGGAGCGACATGCAGGTGAAGAGTCGCTCCTGTGAGCCCTCTCTGTCCTCAAACAACCACCTCGCTGAGGAAATCTGCAGACGCAGTCAGTCCAGCAGAGGCAAGTCGGTGGTGGGATGCAGCGGCCGAGGGGAAAGCGTGTTTGTCGGCACAGAAAACGTGGCCTTGAGTTGCGTGGCGGCCTCTCTGCCCTGCCATCCATTATCCCACCGATGCTCTCCAGCGCTCTGCCTCTCCGCCTCCCAGCAGAACCTTCAGCTTTTTCACAGCGTGTCGTCAGCTGCCAACACAGTGTTAATCTTATAACATGAAGGGTCTGCAAGAGGATTAAAGCTAAAAAAAAAAAATGTTGTATTGTATGTAATTGAAGTATCTGCTGTGGTTCTGGATCCAAGGAAGGTATTTTTACAGGAGCATACAACCTATTTATGAACAAGTGGTAAAAAAATCTGATCACCTTGAATCTCATTGACTCATGGGTTCCTCAAATGACCTTCCAAGTTTCCGCCCCCTTTCAGGAAGAAAATTCCACCAACTGTCAACTTGTCCCTGAAGTCTGAATTGACTGGTTTCAGAGGAGCTGAGTCCAGCTGCTTCACTCCACCCGGAGTGCTTAAGCTTACGCGCCGCAACCGTAAAAAGCCAAGAATAATGGAAGCTCTCAACATTACGATTCGCCAGGGAGACGAGCCCCCCCCACCGTGCTTTCCGCCGCTCTGAATGGAAATACCTGAGCGTACCTGCAGTGAATACGAGCGTGTAATCAGGAGGGAAAAACGGCACTGCTGCGGGAGCACAGTCAGAGGATTAGCTTTGAATAGACGGGCGGATCCCGACTGAACATTTCCCCTCATTCGGGTGCAATCCAGCAGGAGCAAAGTGCTCCTGTG
Source organism: Thamnaconus septentrionalis (assembly GCA_009823395.1). NCBI lineage: Eukaryota > Metazoa > Chordata > Actinopteri > Tetraodontiformes > Monacanthidae > Thamnaconus > Thamnaconus septentrionalis. The sequence goes on along the minus strand of CM020501.1, from coordinate 33,358,698 downwards.
CTTGACTCGTGCTGACTTGAGGTCAGGCAGCAGAGGCTGAGTCAGGGCAAGAAGTGGCCAAAAGTCATTCTGCAGACTTCTGGTGGAAGTTGAGCTGAAGAACAGCGTGAAACTTTAAGTACTGTTTAAAAATTTCAGTATTATTGCCATGGTGGACTAGCAGTAGGAAGGACTCATTTGGATTTCATTTTGCACTCTAATGCTGTTCTTTATATTGCGACAGACTAATTGCTAAGCCAGGAAATGTCTTCATTCCACACCAGGGGAAAACACCAATCGCACTCAGCCAGGACACCCTGACACTGGAGGCCAGTGAAGGAAGGCTTAGTGATCAACTTTGAGTCGGGGACAAAATGTGCAGCAGCCACGCACAGATGATTGTGTTGAGCTCTCCCTGCCACTGCAGGAGATTTATTTTGGACGTAGTGTGCTTTTTCTGCACTGTAATTCTGTCTTTGCACCCCCCCCCTCCCTCACTCCCAACTTTTAATTATTCATATTCAGCCAACAGCGATGGCCGTCAGAAGGACTCCAGCTGAGTTGTAATTAAGCTACAGAGGCATGATGTACGCACACGCACACGCACGAGCCCAAACACAAACACACAAATGCACCTGAGTCGTTCAAACTCGACATCGTCCACCAGAAAATCTCTGGTCTCGACCAGCTTCTGGATCTGCAGCAGCAGCTCCTCCTCCTTCTGCCGGTCCTCGTTGGACTTGTCGTTGTCTGTGGAATAACGTGCAGGAAATGTAACGACAGATGTACTTGTCTAGCTTTACTTCCAACGTGGGTACAGGGCACTGACTGCACAAAATGATGGACACGGGGTCGGGAATTTCGGAAGCACCAAAAGTCTGCATTATTTCATTTAGCCAGCAGGGGGGGGGTCGCCAAAATTGCTTGCAAAAAGGCTAAAAATTGCAGGTTATCAATACGGAATGCTGGATAGAAGGCTAGAATTGCTAGATTCATACGGTTACAAACTGCAACAAAAACAACTTTTTGTTGGTCTACACCGCCAGTAAGAATTCAGCAAATAGAGTCTAATGTCGCTTTTGTTCAAATTGGTCCAATTTTGGATGAAAATGGCAATATGGGTGGGGGGCTAAAGTTTAGTAGCACTACCGCTGCTATAAGCCTGTGTTGAAGCACACAAAGGCAAATACTCACCTCCAACACCACTGACAACACAAACAAAAATGCAATCTTCCAGTTTCAAACGGACCGGAAGCTCAAGCCTCGAGGCTTCAGAACGGCAGCGAGCAAACCACTGGATGATGACTCCGTCCATCTTTACACACATCACACATGATGGACTGCATGATGGACAGAGTCATTGTGAATCACCCACTGGTTTGCAGATACCCGCTGGGAAGCTAGAGACTGGTCTCATGGTCAACACCATCCTGTGTTCCCGCTTCATTTTCAAAAAGGCTCCATATTTGGATTTGTGGGGGTGGTACCAGAGATGATTGGAGTGTGTGTGTGTGTGTGTGTGTGTGTGTGTGTAGCACACACTCACGTGGCTATCTCTTTCCTTCTATCTCTCATTGCTAACGTCAGTCTGCCACAAGGGACTGAAGATGGAAACTAGCCGCTAGCTACAATCCTGAAAATTGGAATTTGAGGCCCATTATTGAATAAACTGAATAAATGGATGCAAAAAAAAAAACATGCAATTTGCAGCCACGCCCCCAACATTATGGCCGTTTTACTTGAAAGTGATGAAATGAAACCAAATCAGACAAAATGAACATTAGAGGAAACTCTGTCCAGCTTTATATCCAGTCGACGATAATGACAGAAATGCAGAGAATAGACAAACAAAATATCCCTCAATTTTTTGATTGATGAATAAACAACCATGTATAACACCACATGGAACTGTGCGCCAAAATGCTCACCAAATATCACGGACATACACTCTACATAGTGTGCAATGATGACAGAAGCTCAGAGCAGAAGCACAGAACTCGGCACTACCTGGGACGGACACCAGTTTGTGCAGCTCCGTCTTCAGTCGCGTGATCTCCTTGCACAGCTGAATATCGTCCATCCTGTGCAGGCACAACAAAGCAGACGAGACACGAACACGTCTTAGCGCTGCAACATGCCAACGCCGCGCACCCTCGACTGAGAAGAGAGCCTGATTGTGATGGATTTCCAACTGGATGAGGCAAAGTCTCATCTGATTGGAGAGAGTTAAGGCCTCCCTGGGAGGCACTTCAGCCGGCGTCTCTCTCTCTCTCTCTCTCTCTCTCTCTGTGATGCACTTTAACTCTGGTAATAAGCCGTTGGATGTCTACAGACACTGACAGATAAAAGACTTGCAAAGACATTGAGGGTGTCTGACGCAGAATCAAAATAAGTCTGATGACTGCTCACGACGCGTCTTGTCTTATATATGCAGAAGAACGGCTGAATAAACATTCCTTTTCAATCCAACTTGTTTGCGGAAACAAAATGCTGCTTCGGGTGAACGCCACACTTTTATTAACTCCCCCCCCTCTTTTCTCATTTTGCCATTTCATCTACTGCACCTGCCTCTCGACACAAGCTGCCGCCTGCCTGATAGTGCACGTCATTCACAGGGAGCAGCGGCACGAATGATCCCGGACGACTATTTAAAAGTAAAGGTAAAGCCACTGAAATTGGCTTTGGCTGAGATGAAGTGAGCAGAGAGAACGGAGAGCAGGTGTGATCAGGCTGCGGGTGGGAAAGTGTGTCGACGGGCTCGGCTATGACAAACTGAAGAATTGAATGACGTTGTTGCGTCATTGTGTGCTCTGGGTGGGAACCTGATAATACTGTGGTTTAGGCCAGTTGTGTGTGTGTGTGTGTGTGTGTGTACCCTGAGGTAACATCTATGGCGCAGATAAGGTGCTTCTGTGGAGCACTTGAGTAAGTTTGTTTGAAAGGGGAAAAATAAATGAGCGATGCAAACACATCTTTCTGTGTTGCTGCCTTGCCTGAAGGTGAAGCCAAGTGGCACGAGCAGCCATCACATTAGCGGCCTGATGGTCAGTCGAGTGGACTCAGGGAGGAAACGTGAACGTGAACGATGTTTTAATATGACGAAATGCCGTGGCCAAGATCAAAACCTTACAGTCTGAAACTGAGCTGAAGTTAGCTGAAGAAAATCCCAGAAGAAAAAGATGTTCAGACCTTTAATCTATCAACATAGCATACAATAGTGTAATATACAGACTTACCATATACCCTGCCACAGTGCTGCACAACTTGGCTGTCAAAAGACTGATAAGGACTTCGCACTGGGAGTTTGCACGCAACTAAAATATCTAATAGTTGGATTCAGAGAAAGTGCGTCATGCTGCTTCAGAGGTGCTTCCCTGCACGTTCTCGCATCACCACAGGCGACATGTTGCACCGCAGAGCCTCCCAAGGACAGCTCATCCTGCCGCTCATCTGTTATGACTCATCGCTACACACTTTACGCACTTGTGCCCCCTTTTTCACACCGGGCGCCATCTCCTTCAGCTTCTCCTGAGTCGAGGCTGTTGCTGCCCAAACCCGGACCTCGCCTGCACCGCTGGAGCTGCCAATGACATGCAGCACTCGGCCCTTCACCACTAGTCCCCTCCCCCCCTGTGTTACTCAATTACTAAAAAGAGTCATGTATTTGTTTTTCCATCTTAAAAAAGAAAACTCAAAGAAGTAAAGAAACGACATCAAAAAAATCTAAATTTCACCAGAATTAATGAGAACAATTTATAAGTATTTGAGTTTTTTCTTTGAGGCAGAGCAACATTTTTTTTGGTCAATATAAGACTTTTATGTTACAAAATAAACACGAGGCAAATTATTTTTTTGATGTACATGATTTTAAATAATGCAGACGTGGCCTCAGTCCCCACAAAAGCGCAGTGCAAGTATAAACGGCAAACATTTAATCCTAAAACACAACAATAACTACATTTATTCATAAAATAAAATGTTATATTGTGTTTTATTTGAAGAATTTGTGAAATAATTTGCAACAACTGTTTTTTGGTGATTCAAGATATATGATTAAATCACAAACGGACTTGGCGCAGTCAAACAGAGATGCACTCACTTTACATCATCTTCAGCCTTTCAACCCTCAACTTTATGTTTTTCTATTTTTTCTGGCCTGCGAGATGTCGCAGGCGGCGCCAAACTGCAGCGAGCGAAGCAGGAGGTCGGTGTGGTTTGGCAACTTACATGTATCTGAGCTCCGACTCCCTCCTCACCAGAACGTCTCTGATCCTTTCAATCTTCAAAAGCTCTCCCTCGATGTTGTCCACAGTGATGGTTGAGTCTGCCATGGATACCACCTCATCTTCTGAGGGACAGAGAGAGCTGTTGGAGAGCGCTTTTCCTAGCTGGACATGACTGTGCCACAGCATTTTACCATGCAAATCAAATGAACTGGCATCTAGGGGCAAGAAACTAACACAGGTATCCTTGGTACATTAATAGACATAAACATTCTTGAATATATATGACGTAGAAGTCAGAAGGAAACAAAAAGAGTAGATAAATCAATGATTGTGTTCCAGCCTGCCTTGGTTCATCAGCCTCTTTTGTCCTTCTGGGGGGCTTGAAAGGCCCCTTGCAACCTCCCTGATGTTTCAAAACCAGAGATGCAAATGATCGATTAACTCATTAATCGTTAGTTGATTGACCTTATCGATCGACTAGCGATTAATTGATAAGAGCCGATCTTTTTTCGCAATGAAAAATGTGTAAGGACATTATTTGAGCCTTAAATAATATCGAGGGTCCAATGTGACCCATTTCTACATTAGAGAACAGTAGAAACAACACAAACATTTATCCTCTGACTTTAAGTTGACTTCTAATGGGTCACGTTTCAACTTTTCTAGAGTAACTTGCTCTAGGTATATTATGAGCATCACAGTATCTACAGCTGAATTGCTCTTTCCTGCCAATACACTGTTGTAATAGTATTAACTACCCGCGTAAAAGCACTTTCAATTAATTGCGACTAATTTAATTTAATCCATTGAATTCTTAACGCGACAATTAATTGGCCCTGCGATGAACTGGCGACTTGTCCAGGGTGTCACCCTGCCTTCGCCCTAAGACAGCTGGGAGAGGCTCCAGCAGACCCCCAGGACCCTGAATAGGAAGAAGCGGGTATAGAAGATGAATGAATGAATGAATGAATGAATGAATGAATGACAATTAATTGATACTCGATTCATTGTTAACATCCCTATTGAAAACCAAATTAAAGCTGATAGAATCTTCTGGTTCAGTGAAAAGGATTTCTACGGGAGGGTGGCAAGATGGATGCATGAGTTCATCTCCTAGCCACCTAGCTGTCGTGAAGGCTTGATATCCTATCTTGTAAAAATATTTTTGTAATTTGTTAAAAAAAAAAAAATATATATATATATATATATATATAAAAATATATCAATAACTTGTTCGTATCAAACGGGTCATGAAGATGTTTTTATATTACAATATTTCAAGATGAAAACCTGACTGCCGCTGAGCCGGAGTTACTATAAGAAAATTCTAGAGGCAGGAACAAAAAAAATTCTGAATTTTTTTTCCCAATGTTTAGAAATCTATAAGATTCAGAAAAGTGTGCGTCAGGCTGCTTCAAAGGTATTTTTCTGCATGTTGTCGCATCATTACAAACATGTTCCGCCGCAGAGCCTCCCAAGGACAGGTTATTCTGCCGCTCATCTGTTATGACTCATCGCTATACACTTTACACACATCACCCCTCCTTTGCACTTGTGCTCCATTTTCACCCTTTCACATCATCTCCTTCAGCTTTCCCTCGGTTGTGCCCGTTCCTGCCCAAAACCCCCAGCCCTCCTGTTCACTGCTGAAGTTGTGAATGACTTAGAGCAGTAACCAGAAACTGAGAACATCCCAGAAGGCTGATGACGTTCATGCTCTTTAGAGAAGGTCCATCAACAAGGGCAAAAGAAACGTATGCATTAGTAACACAGCCAACAGCAATGTGACCGTGCTCAAATATGTGAACCCCTGTTGTTCAATAAGCACGCTTCCGATATTTACTACCAAGAAAACAAAGCAGGCTGTTGAAGAAATGAAGCGCCTGAGGGGGAACAACCTGACAAAGAAGACAGTTTAGAATGTTCGCACTCCAGTATCGACTATTCTAGGAAAAACAAGAGTTGATGAACAGCGAATGACGTCTGAGAAGGTTCTCAGTCGTCCAGGTCATCTTAATATGGGAGGGGTTAAGTTGGGGGCAACTGGACTTTTGTCCTTGCGATCTTGAAGACATTTCTCAGAGCTGAGGCATCTTCAGCTCTGAGAAAAGGTTGGAGAGTCCCAGGCATTTCCCCACATGGAGGTGTAGGAGGAGCTAAAGTAAAGCCCGATGGTCCCTGCCATTAGCAAAGGTGTTGATTTTTCAACAAAGGCTGTTGATTATCAACGAGGTATCGATGATGCTAATTGAGCGAAACTCACGACAGTCAATTAACGTGACGACCCACTGGGAAGCGGACTTGTCGTGTCTCCAAGATCGCAAGAACAAGTCCCAATTATTTCTTCTTCTTCTTCTTCTTCTTCTTCTTCTTCTTCTTCTTCTTCTTCTTCTTCTTCTTCTTCTTCTTCTTCTTCTTCTTCTTCTTCTTCTTGGCTTATTTAAAAGACAGTTACTGGTGTGAGGCTTCACAGCGGGCTGTGCAGAAAATCCTTTGAGTGACCCGCTGAAAGCTGAGAAGCCTCGCCAGGGCGCCCACAGGTGGCTCATTATTGCCGTTCCGCTTGCAGCAGCAGCAGCAGCAGCCGCCGCCACACTGCTGGACACGCGGACGCACCTGTGGATCCCTGACATTTCCACTGGTGGCCGCCAGCATGGACAGCCGTGACCCACACTGACTGCCCCACTCCTTGGCTGTTACATGAATGCATGAATGCATGAATGAATGAATGAATGAATGAATTTCTTAACAAAACCTTGAAGTGTGACACTGACTGACCGCACAGTAAACTCACAACTCAACACACACTTGCAGCAACCTCTTGCATAACACATGCGCGGCTAGCTGTCTTCCCCGGCCCCCACCGGAACTCGGAAACGTCACCTGGCTTGTCGCCCTCCGCGGTCCAGTCGGTGCGCCACAGCGAGCCGTACTGGTTGTTGGCGGAGCCGTGGGTCTTCTCCTCCATCCCGTTTCTCTCTCCGAAGGCTCCGGGCAGGCGAGGCTCGCGGTGTCACCGTGCCGCCGCTTCATCGACTCATGCTGGAGTGGCAGGAGGGGGATGCAGCAGCAGCAGCGGCAGCAGCAGCGGCAGCAGCGGCAGCAGCAGCACCAGCAGCACGTGTGTGTGTGTGTGTGTGTGTGTGTGTGGAGGGAGTGCGCGGCGCACACATGACAACCGTGCCTGGCGCATTGCCGCCATCCACTGGACGCTTTTTGTACCTGCAACGCAAAAAAACAAAAAAAAAAACAAAGGGTCAAAAAAAACTTATATATATATATATATATATATATATATATATATATATATATATATATATATATATATATATATATATATTTTAAGGAAGTCTGGTGTGGACACTCCCGCCCACCTGACAGTGCGTTTTGTATTTCAGGTGAATGCTTATGTCGTCACGTAAACCAACGAAGAAGAAAGTGGACAAGGTCTCCAGGTCTGGGTGCACAGACCACCGTAGCTCACTGGCAAGGTCTTGGCTCAGGAGGGGAAGGGAGAGTGAAAGAAAGGCGCTGTGATCTAAAAATGTAACCACCCGAGTTCACTGTTTTTTCTTCAAAATCTCAAAATATGACACACTTAACCTTAAAAAAAAACAAAAAACAACAACAGTATAAGTATCCAAAATAAATCTCCATTCAAACTTGGCAACACAACACAAATTTGACACTTAAATGACTGTGTGTGTGTGTGTGTGTGTGTGTGTGTGTGTGTGTGTGTGTGCATAAAAAAAAAAAAATTACCTTTTTACCAAAGCTTAGATTTAAAGTTTTTAAAGTTAGGCTTCATTCACAAAGTGGAGACACAGCACAACCCGTTTTTACAAAACAAAACCATTTATTACCACATGTATTTTTGTTTTGCTTCCAATCACCGGAAGAAAACTATTGTGCAAATCACATCACAGAATTCATACTGTATTATTTCACGCTGCAAGAGAGACACACAGGACTCACTAGTTGACCCGTTGTCCACTTCCTGTGGCTTTAATTCCTAATGTTTGTCACATATTGGCAGCTGAGCTGCAACTTGTGTGTCTGACCTGAATCTAATACACAATACATAAACTATCATGTTTGACATGAATCCTAAAATGAAAAAAAAAAAAATCTTTATCCTGTGACTGACGGAGCAACGCTGCCACTAAAACAAACGCTCTAAAACGTTGAGGTTTTCATCTGAAGGCTTCGGCAAAAAGTCTCAACGATGTTTATGCCTAAATTTACTGTGTTATAAAGAATACAACACGGCTTTTGCTCTTCCAAAACGCTACAAACGCACAGTAGCTTGAACTACTAGTGATTGACATGTGTCGTACATTGCACATAGCTGTGACTGCTGCAGCTCACAGGCAGGGCCTGAAATATATTTCTAGACGCTGAATCGAGGAGCAATAATTTATATAAAATGATTCATCCGGGGCAAAGTTAACAGTGAACGCTCTGCAATTATCGTACCAGTTTTTCAACAAGCTGCACATTCTAACAGTAGTCAGTGTGTGTGTGTGTGTGTGTGTGTGTGTGTGTGTGTGTGTATGCAAGTGCTTGTCAAGGAGAAGGAATCAATGTAGTGTTTCTGAAACTCTGTGGATTTTCTGGACAGCCACTAAGCGTCGATGACGTAATGCAAGCTGGGCCGGTCGCCCAGCGGTGAGAATCTTTGGGGAAAATTTCCTTCTTGCATGTTTTTACGACCCGCGACAGGCGCCATTGTCCGCTTGACGTCTTTACAGTCGCAAGGGGTTTTCCAGAGTGGCTGCTGAAAAAGGAACGAAGCTCTGGGAGGAGTCTCCACCCCTCGAGGAAGTGACCAGGAGGGTTCACTTCCACTGACAGCGAGCCGCCAACCTTACCGATCGTTACGCCGTCACCTTTCGCAACACGACTGAATCGTTGTATCGTCTGACAACTGGATCGGTGCCTGAGGAAGCCGCTTCCAAGCTTCCAAACTCCCCAGCCAGCGTGTCAGGTGACGATGCCAGCGAAGGTGTTCATCGGCAGATGGAGTCCCTTTTTCATGTACTTGCTCAGTCCGCCGTCTTGCTCCTCCCCCAACTTGTATTTGCTCTTCACACTTTTCTGGATGTAGTAGCCAGGATCCAGACAGGGAGAGACCTCGAGGCTGCACACCGCAGAAGACACATGAGAGGAGGCGTCAGTGAGCTGAAACCACGATGTTCAAAAACCGGAACAGAGACAGTAGACGGTGACGGTGAAGAGAAGCCAGATGCTGCAACACAGCAGAGAAGCGTGTAGAGCAGCGTTTCTCAACTGTTTTCATTGGGTCGCAGCTTTGTGGGCAGTTGCAGATATACTACCATTCAAAAGTTTGAACACAAGTTTTTTTTTTAACTTTCTCCACTCCAGGTAGATACTGAAGACATCAAATATATGAGCAAGATATATGCAATTATGCAGGGAAAACACTTTAAATAACTCTACAGATGCTTTTATGAAAGGTGGCTGTCGGTTCATATGGAGCTTTGATGCCTTCAGTGAGAAACTGCAATGTCAATAGTCATGACAATGAAAGAAAAGACATTCCATTCATAGGGTGAGTCCAAACTTTTGACTGGTAGTGTGTACTTGGGCATTTATTTCACAGGACACACAATTCAACAAGTTCAATCATCTATTAGAACGTGAGCTCGCGTTTAGATTTTTGTGGAATACATTTGAGTTCCGCGGGACATTTGAGTCGCTTCATTCTAAAGTCAAAAATGTGAGTCTTGAGCCCTTCGCAGCTGAGAACAACTGGTTGGGGAGGAAGCGGAACTCGACATAACACCACCTGGGGCACGTTTCACAAAGCAGGCTCAACGGAAAGCCAGAGTGTGCTAATCCTGAAATGAGGGAATTTTCTGGGTTTTCCACTTCACAAAGTGAGCAAGTCTAACAACAGGAAGGGCAATAACGTTAGCCTGCATCATAATAACCATAGCTACATCTGATCAATTGTCCTACTAAAAGCTAACTAAAAGGCTTCCGACGTTTCGGAAGGGGAGGTTTCCAGGTTTAGCAGTAAATGATGTTTGTCCATAAAATTGTGCTGCACAGCAACTTGAGACTTGAGACTGTAACTGTCGAGATTATTTCAGGATGCTGCACAAATCACAACTAATGTGGAAACCAAGGCCTGGTTGTCTTCATGACTCCACGATGCAGAAGGAGTCGACCCGGAGCAACAGTGACATTTTGCACCTTGCATTTTATTTGAAGCCACAGTCTAAGTAAGACTCGAACCCTCAGCTATGCTTGCGTTCAGTAAGACTTCAGTTTGTTTTCACCCAAACCTGTCATTTAAATATCAAACAAATTGCAATGCATTTACTCAATCGTGATTTTTCTCCCTCTCCTACGTTGCTGCAGCAGTATTTTTTTTTTTTTTTTGTCTCCAGAAAAACATGTCACACGCCATGCGAGCGTGTGAGAATCTCTCGATCCAGCAAGTGAAGGTTCTGTACGTGGACTTCCCTTTGGCGACAGTTGCCACAGCAGTGACTCGTAGCGTCGGAGTTTGATTAATGTGGGCTTTTTCTATAATAGTCTGAAAACAAATGAATAAATCAGAGACGGAAAACTCAGGGAGAGTCGACGCAGAGTCGATGGTTGGACTCAGTTTGCTGAAACTCCTTTGTGAAACGGGTCCCTGTCATAACATAACCGAAGATAACATAACAACTTAATAATAACAAGAAACATAACAAGGAAAGTAAGACAGCACTTTATGATTTCGATAAAGTGCCTTTGTCAAAATGATGCACTTTTTCTCACCACAGATCAATAATAAAGCTTCTCGGTGTAAAAGTTGCTCAGAGTGGAGCTCCGCCTCCAGCCCTACCTTTGTACATCTTTGTAGGTGCGCTGACCGTCTCTGTCCAGGGTGACGGCGAACGCTCGATGCTCAGCTGAGGTAACCTTAACGTGGCTGGTCCGGATCTTCATCAGCGGTGGGAAGGAAAAAAAATAAAAAAATAAAAAGCCATGAAAGAAACATTCTGGTAAGCGAGCTTCAACATTCAGCGCGAGCCAGATCAGAGACGACTGCGTGCTCACCGGTGCGTTGTTCTTGCTCTTTGCAGTACATTCCTTTAAAGTCAGCGTCAAGCAGTTCAAATCTGGAAACCATCCGAGGAGAAAACAGTGAGAGGAGGAGGAGAACGTTTTCGCGAATGAAACACAAAGAGTTTGTGAGCTCAGCCTCAACCTTCAGCTTCATTCGAGGGAATGGCGTTGATCTGAGCGCCCAGGGTCCTGACTGAGAAGCCCTTTTCAACGTCTCTGCCGCTCAGCGTCACCTGCACACACCAAGACAAACCCTCAGGAGGGCCATCCAAAGTGGAAACGTCTTTTGCCTTTCAGGTGGGGGCAACAGAGAACCCGCATCTACCTTGTTGTACTTTATGGAGAGGTACGGTCCAAAACCTTCGGCCGAGCTCTTCCTCCTGTCTGCTCGGGGCAACAGACGCGCAAGTTACACAAAGAGCCGCCGTGAGGAAAACGCTCTCAATGAAGCGAAACCCCCTGAACTCACCTTTGGCCGAGGCTGAAATCTGCCTGAACTCGGGGAAGTCGATATCGAGATGGGTGAGAAAGACGTCCTCCACGGGCTCCTTGGCCGCGCCGGAGGAAAAGATCTACGGGGGGAAATCGGGAAGATCGCGTTTACATTTGCAAAACGACACGGCGCTTTTGACTAAAGCGGCGAATCCTACTACCTTGACAAAGTAGACGGTGAAGAAGACGGGCTGCTGCGCCATGCGGATGTAGTAGGAGATGACGTCGGATATGAAGGGGTCTTTTTTCGGCCCCTCCGGTTTACTCTGTCGCTGCGGCAGACAGAAGGACGTCACATGACAGTCACTGAGTTCAGGCGCTGAAAACAGGTTCAACTGCAGCAGGTCCAAGCTGACATGAGAGGGAAGGTTTATTCGCTGTTGCTCCAAGCCGGGTTAAGATGATGTTTAACTGTAAATAAGTGTTATGCATGAAGAGATTTCACCGCACCCAGACGGTAGACCATCTTTTATATAGTCCAGGGTGTCACCACACGGGGGCAGCCGTCCCTGAGCGTGCGCATGCTACACGTGCACAGTTGCTTCATGCGCTGTTCAAGCTGCGTGACACCAGAGTTGCGCAGTGTTTTGAAACGGCGTTCGAGAGTAACATCACGACAATAACTGCCATCACAGCCAAAGCGTCTCATCGTGTCTGACAAAAGCAGTTTGAATGAATAAATCACATTTTGATGGGAGAGGAAATAATGACGCTTCTGAAAGTTGTGCTTTATTTAAAAAAAAAGAAGGAAACTAGTCATTTTTTTGGAGTAGAAGAAGAAAAGGAAAAAAGAGCAGGTAAGGAAATTTGGATCATTCAATTTTATCCAACCTTGTTAAGTCATTGATGATAATTAGTGAGAACTCATCAATGTGATCATTGTCTTCACACAGATCAGTACCATTAGTAATAATATTTTACCACAGTAAAGTGGTACTGGAGCAAACTGAACTGGTCGCCTTCATCTGACCCAGCAGTCAGCAGCTCTCAGGTTCACAAAGGCCTGCAGAGAACCTGCGTGACACCATACAGCTTCTCTCATTGGTTTTGGCAAGAGGCAAGATCATTATCAAGGCCATGATAATAAACACGGCCTTGATGAGGCCACGCCCCCCTCTAGTGAAAGCATGAATCCACTCCTACCATCTGTGCCAGCTTCAGGATCATGGAGCCGAGGCTGCTGATGTTAGTGTTGTACCAGGGGTCCACCATGCTCAGGTAGGAGCCCAGAGCGCACGGCTCGCCATCCCATTTGTGTGGCTTGTTCTGAAAATAAGAACCATGGGACGCGGAAAGAAGAAAATCAATGAAGAAAATCCAGCCTGATGTTTTTCCTTCAGTAATTATTGTCATACAAGTCAGCTGCTGATGAAGAGTAGGAGTGAATCTGAGGAGACAATTCATTGTGACATTTGAGGTTAGAAATCATTGAAAAAAAAACAAAAAACAAAACTGATGGGAAATAGACAATGAATTGTGACACTGCGAACAGGGAACCGTGTGCTCAGAAATGTTGTTTCACTTCAACCACGACTCTTAAAACATTGTTTGCGTTTCACGGGCGGATCCACTCCGATCTGTCTGTCTGTCTGTCTGTCTGTCGTGCAGAGGAAGTGAGCCCACCTTGACTGGAGAGCCGGGACTTTTGGCCCCGCAAACAGGGATGTAGTAAAACTGGAGGTTGATTTTCAGAGTGAGAAAAATCCGCCGCGCTTCCCTTTTCCTGCAGAAGCAGAAACAGCAGAGGCGCGTGAGAAAGAGCCGCGGCGGCCCCCTGCGTGTCGGGAGCCCACAAGCACAGGCTCACATTACAGAAGTGAGGACTTCTTTCTCCAGCAGGAAATACAGTATGTAGTAAAGGAAAGACCTTGTTAATGGACTTAAGTAGATTTTTCAGGTATCTGTACTGTACTTGAGTATTTTTTTTCTCTTTTAACTTTTGCTCCCTGCATTTGTACACAAATATCTGTGCTTTGTATTTCCTACACTGGAAAAAAACACGCTCGTTATTAATATAAAGTCATATTATTGGAGTATCTTGACGGTGGGGTTTTGTTCACTGCAGAGAAAAATACCAATATTTTTATCAAAAGTGTAAACTTGTGGATCATAACTACTACAGGTGACAGTTTAGTTGAGCTACAGTTGAACTGCAGTCTTGAGAGTAGCAGAGCTTCCATCCAGATGCTCGTCAAGACCTCTGGTCAGTTCAGTCGCATCTTCGCCTAACTAGCTTCCATCTTCACACTGTGTTGTACTGTTGTTGTACTCTGACAGCATCATCTTAACCAAATATATCAAAATAGTGACACAGGTCAACGTAGAACGCAGCCCATCTTAAATCAATAGAGAGTGAATGTTTTCAATCCAGTGCAAAAGCCTTGACCGTCAAATTTTCACTTTTTTTTTTAAGCGAAACATTTTGACCGCTAACCACACTCACAATGTTGTGTTTCATTATGTCGGAAAACATTTGTACTTTTTACTGAAGTAAATTTCGGAACCTATATTTTTAACTTTCACTTTAGCAAAAGAAGTTGCCAGAGTATTTTTTTTTTTTACACAGGTATCTATTCTGTCACTTAAGTAGCAGAATGTGAATACTACTGCCTGATGCGCTGATGACACGACACCGACTCGGTGCCCTCGGCGAGCAGAGCGCATTCCAAAAGCTCAGGCGGTGAACGACGAACCGGCTGAGAGGAAGCGGCGCCGCCGGTGCAGCCGCTCACCTGAAGAAGAAGTATTCCCTGGCCAGACGGCCCAGCGCCCTGTCGTCTCCCATCACCACGATCCTGGCGGTCAACTGCTTCCGCTGCTTGGCCAAGGGGCCGAGCAGCGCGCTGCTCCCGGCTCGCCTCTGCAGGGTGGCGCCGCCGCTGCCCGCCCGCCCTCGGTCTCCCCCGCCCCCCGCCAGGCTGCTGGGATCGTCCAGGCTGTCCTGCATCAGCGCCATGCTGTCCTTCACCGACGGCTTGATCCGGAAGCCCAGGGTGCGAGACAGCTTGGATGGGTCGGGCTCGCTGGGGGAAGAGAATCCACCGTCAGGCCTCGTCAGTGATGTTGAGTCATAGTAATCATCCATCCATCCATCCATCCATCCATCCATCCATCAGGGTCAGGGGGGTCTGCTGGAGCCCCTCCTGGCTGTCACAGGGTGAAGGCAGGGTGACACCCTGGACAAGTCGCCAGTTCATCGCAGGGCCACATGGAGACACACAACCATCCACACTCACACACACACACCGACTGACAATTCAGAGTTTCCAATTGATCTCACACGCCTGTTTTTGGAGCGTGTGAGGAAGCCGGAGAACCCGGAGAGAAGCCACGCAGACACAGGGAGAACATGCAGACTCCACACACAAAGGTTCATCTTCATTTTTTTTTTTTTGTGTAATAATAATAAAAATAATAATCATCATGAAATGTTCATGATAAATTCCCGTTCACAAGATAATTTCACGTCATTTCGTGATAGCGAAAGGCTCAGTATCACAGAACTCTATGAAAAGTTTCGTCTTTTTACGAGATCATTTTCTTCTGTCCTCAAAGTCTTCGGCTACTCAACAAACTCAAAGAAGTCTTGAAAGTCGGTGAATCTGCGCTGTGCCACGTACTCGCTTTTATTTCATGCATCTCCAACTGAAGCGGCACATTGAGCTCCTGATACTTCCACATGACTCAAAATGTTGACGCACCATCTGTCAAGATTTCTCAGAGTTACCGGAGTAGCTGAAGACTGTGGTCCACGGCCCCCCCCCGGCAGTTTGGTTTTTGCTGCAGCGGAAGCTCAGAGCGGCTGGACTTTGAAGCGGCTGCCGTGTGTTTCACTCATGCAAACCATGCAGCCCGACACCACGAACTGACTCTTGGGAATCTTTGCATCCGTCCTGCACTGCCGGCTGTACCTCTTCATTATTAGTTTGCCAATATTGAGGAAAGTCTGAACTGAAGAGCGAAGGCATGAGCTCACAGCTCACCTTTTGCCTGCTTCCCAGGAGGTGTGGGCGCCGGGGCCCTGCGGCGCCGCCAGCTCGGCTCCCGGAGGCAGGTCCTTCTCGATGCCGCTGTCATTGGACATGACGGACATGACGGAGTGGCGGGTGGTCTCGGACGGCGACGGGTCGCTGGGACAGTCGCCCAGCTCAAAGTCCTCCTGCTCCTGGCTGAGGGGGAACTGCTCCGACGACGAGCTGGAGCGAAACCACTTGGAGAGCAGCCGCCCTGTCCACGGTGACGGAAGCCGTCAAATCAGGCGGCGTGGAAGATGAAGAAGCTTTAGTTTCGAGATGTTTTCATGCTTTGGAATGAAGTTTGATTTAAAAAAACAAAAACAACCTTTTGTTTGTTTAATCTATAGCTCTGAGTTACATAGAGACCTTTTGAGCTTGCAAGATATCATCCAGGTCACCTTCGCTTGAACTGCGTCTAAAAATCAATTTTTTTTTCCAACTGGGGCAACTGGACTTGTTCTTGCGAGCTTGTTGACAGTTTGCCTCTCAACTGAAAGGCGTCTTCAGTTGAGTTCACACTTTTGTAAAGTGTTTGTCAACATGAAGCTCCAACAGCTTGCACAGATTTACACCTTTCTATACAACTTCCTGTATGGACGATCAAAGTGCACACACTTCCACTATCACTTTCGCCTTGGGAGTTTGAAGTATCTGTTTCTCATAACTGCAGCATTTCAGGCAACTTTCAAAAAAAAAAAAAAAAAATTCGGATTGAAAAATGAGAACATGTTCTCATTGTCAAACATGATTTTTTTTTTTTTTTTAAATGTTCTTTAGGGAAAGTAAGACAGTAATAACAAGGGATGTGTGTGACAATACTTTTTTATCATTTACTAACCCTGTTCATACTTGAATGACTGAAGTCAAAACCACCGCCCAGGTTCAAAACTCTGGACTGGCTGCCACTTACAGATATCGACGTCCTCCGTCCAGAGGTGGAAACTCATCTCTGGGTTGGGCAGGGGGCAGTCACACAGCGGCCCACCGGAGGTCGGCTCTGAGACACAACACAGGGAGGGAGAGCGACGTGACCACGACGGCACCACGAGCAGCCTGGCCTGGCCGCTCGGTGAAAGGGTCTGAAAAGACTCAACGCACTGCCGAGGCGAGGAAAGAGCAGCTTGACGGCGCCGATGCAGCGGCACTGCTCATCGTTTGGGACGAGATGAAGTGAGTGGTTTATGTTCCGCCAGAGTGCAAAATGTGCAAAACGGATTTTCATGACCTGGCTTTGTGTCTGCACAGAAAACAACGTAATCCCCTGCTTCTCACTCACTGCGAGCAGAGCCAGACTTTACCCAACACAATTTCGTCTCGCTTCTTTCTTTCTTTTTTTTTCTTCTTCTTCTTCTTCTTCTTCTCATCTCTTGACTCCAGCGAGCTGCGTGGCTAGATGAGACTCTGACTTGCAATGATTGTGTGCGGCCTTTTTTTTTTTTTTTTTTTTCTTCCTTCTTCCGTTTGCGGCGACTCGAGTCACAGAGAAGCGCGCTGACCTTTCATCTCGACCGCGCGTCTTTTTCAGAGAAGTCGTACCTGCGTCGGTGATCCGGCTGTAGAGCTGCTGCAGCCGGGCCTTCAGCGCGCCCCTCTCCCCCCTGCCGCCCTCCTCTGCTGCACTCTGCTCGAGAGCCGCCAGCACTTCCTGGAAGTGCGCCTCAACGTCTTGGCCCATGTCCTGTCCCCGGAATATAAAAAAAAAAAAAACAACACGTGAGATTGAGCACGCAATCACACAGGAAAGAAAACATGCTGCTGTGACTACTAATAGCACAAAGGCAAAGGGGTCAGGTGTGTGTGTGTGTGTGTGTGTGTGTGTGTGTGTGTGTGTGTCTATGTCCTGCAAAGGTGTTACTTTAGGATGACTGCCAGCAGACGTTTCCACCTCACAGCTCAACCACATCAGAACTTTCATTGGGGATGTGTTGCGCGACATGGGTGTGTAGTTGAGACTGCAGAGCGAAAATGAATCCAGGAGGGAAGAAAATTCTAAAAATGTACCTTTTGTGACAATAACAACCCACCCTTCCTCACATTCCACGCTCTCCAGTGAGCTTGTTGGCGAGCACAGGGGTGGGTCTCGCACACACGCACACACACACCGGCCACTTTATTAGGCACAGTGCTCAGTTGTTTGTTTGCACAAGTAGCTAATCGGCCAATCACACGGCAGCAACTCAAGGAATGTCGACGCTGGGAAGACGAGCGGATGAAGTTCAAACTGAGCGTCAGAATGAGGAAGAGGACGGATTGAAGCCACTTTGAATGTGGCGGGGCGGCTGGTGCCAGATGGGCTGGACTGTGTAAACTCCCTTGTTTGCTTGACTGTACAGAATTAAACATTTCAGACAAAAAGAAGAAAGACTCCACCCCCCCCCCCCCCACCCCCCCACCGGCCGTGAATGTTTCTATTTCAAGATATTTTTCTTGTTCAGTTTCCCTCAAACAGCCAAAGCCACGTTTATATGTGACACGTAAGCAGATGAAAAAATGCTGACACGTTTGAAGAATATTAAGAACAACAAATGCTGTATAGTGGGTATAGCATCTTGAAGCCAAAGCTTATGTAGATATTGGCCCTGTTTGTACGCATCTTGAAGCATCTGTTCGCACATGGCATTAACATGCGTCTGGAGCGTGCCACTTGTGATCGCATTAGTGCATTTTTAACCACTAGGGGCAGTAAAGCGCAAAACTACGGCTAGTTTCACCTGAACACGAATAAGAATCAACTTCCTGTTTGCGGACTATTATCAAGTCACTGGTTTTAATTCTACTGCAGCTCGTGCGTATGGATCGGAACGAGGAGTAGCGACTGGTGGGACAGAGGGGCGACGACTTCTTTTCCGGATCAACAGTGGCTGGCAAACTTTCGGATGCAACGTCGCACATTTAATCATATGTGGGGAAACTGCGACCGCTGCTCCGCTGACAAAATACGCTAATGCGGAATGAAATTTATTAGCATCCTAATAAAAGAGTCTAACAAAAATGATTTGTTTTCGCTTCTTGTTTGTAACTTTGTAATGACGACGGCGGGAGGTGGGGCGCCGACCAAGGCGGGAGAGGTGAGCGGAGTAGGCGGTCCTTAATGTGGACTGAGATCGCATTCTGTTCACACGTCCGTGAGCAATGCTATGCTATGCTATGCTATGCGAAGCGTCGAGACCACCTCCCCGAGGTGGTTTGAGTAATCGGATGACAAAACGGATTTGGACTGTTTCCACTTGGTCACTTCGTGAGATTTTTGCCGATCGGAAAATGGCATTTTTAAAACAAGTCACGGAACAGAAACACCTCCCAGTTCAGAAAGCTGATCCTCGACACCCCGACGTCACACCATCTCCATTCATTTCCCTGAAGAGCCACTGTCTTGCCTCGCGCTTTGACCGTGACGCTGCTATAACGCAGAATTAAAATAATAATAATAATAATAATAAATCTTCTGAATGGACACAAGTGATGGTTTTGCAGGGAAGACGTGTTCCTCTAAAACAAAGCTACAGTAATGACCTACGAGTATAAACACTGTAAATGTGACTGCCTGTGCTGTGACAAGCTAACCAAGAGAGAAAGTCATAAAATGGAAGCAGACCACCGCTCGCACTGTATTTATTAATAACCGTGCTGTGTGGTAGCACCACAGAGACGTTGAAGCTCTCCCACTGACCTTCAGGGCTTCAGCCAGTTTCTGTCCACTGCACTGTTGAGCTCCTAACGCCGCCTGTATGGCGTGCTGGACGACGCAGCTCATGTAATCCACGTGGCCGAGAGTTCCGCCTGAGCCAAGTGTTTCAATGTCCTCCATCAGGACTTGACCCAGAGAGCCAAAGATCTCCAGGTCAGCCAGGACGAAGACCCTGTCGGGATTGAAAATTCAGCGTGACTGACAGAGCAACATTAAGTAAGGTAATGCATGGGAAACCGTCTTTTCTAAGCATTGTTTGGTGCAGGGGTCGCCAACATGGTGCCCGTGAGGACCAAGCAGCCCCGCCCACCCCCCTCGAGGACCACGCGAGTAGCCCGCAGGCCTGTTCTAAAATTAGCACGACTCGTTGGGCTGTGTCTAAAATTCCATTTTATCCAACTGGAGCAAACTGGACTTGTTCTTGCGATCTTGAAGACAACGTGTCGCTCATCTGAAAGGCTTCAGTGAAGTTCACACTAACACGACCTGGATGACTGAGAACCTTCACTGACAAATTTAATTCAACCTTGTTAATCTTAACATACACGATGACTGTAGATAGTTATTGAGAACTCATTAACGTGATCATCATCTTCACATAGAACAGAACCAATAATAACCACAGACCAACCAAGGCTAACTGAGAAAACGTGTTACTTCAGGAGAGCCTAACTAAGTGGTCGCCCTTCATATGACTCAGGTTCGGTGAGCCCTGGTCTGGTGCGTCAGTTGTGCGACATCATTTTCTGGACTCACCTCTCTTGAAAGGGATAGTGCTCATTTTTTAGGCTCTGCTCCGCTGTCAGCATGCGTTGGTACATCAGGCCTGCCAATCAAAAACTGCAACTGTTAGCAATGCGTTCCTGCAAACGCTCCGAGGGATCATTTGAAGCGTTCCTATTGGACGGACATCTCCAGATTGATTGCCTGTCCAGATCGATTTCATCAGGTCACGTTAATACTTTGGTTCCAGTGTTGCCAACTCCCCAGTGAGAAAAGTCGTTATTGGCTAAAGTCGCTAAAAGTCGCGACTGGCTTAATTTGTGTAATTGCTCAAATGCATGTCATTGTCATGGACACTGTATGACAGTACAATCATGTTGTTAATATGTTTAGAACCACAAATTCCCAGCGGTCTAGTGGTAGGGGGAGTCCACCCTGACACTGGGAGGTTGTGGGTTCGAGTCCTGGCCGGGTCATACCAAAGACTCCCTGCTTGGCACTCAGTAATCAGGGTTGCACTTGGGGGGGCGGGGGTTAGATGATACCTAATGCTGGCCGAGTGCAGCACCGCTGAAGCTCACTGCTCCGTCAGAGGTCAGAGGAAGGGTCAAATGTGGAGGAGAAATTGCGGCGTGACTTGAACCAAATGAACCAAACTACTTGCTACTGGGAGAAAAGAGACAACCTTTTCCTTAAATGTGGGTTCGGTTTTTAACTTTACTTTATGGTCCACACAGTAGCTTACAACAAGTGACAAGTGAAAGCACCACATGAGCAACCATAACCACAGTAAATGAGAACAAATTGGAGCATGTTGTTGTTGTTGTCGTCTTTGCACAATGCGCAATTCATTTCCAGACGGGGCACACAAACATCTGCCCCGACAAGGCTTGTGGCCAAAAGTCTCCAGCAGCACCAGAAAAAAGTCGCTAGATTTGTTGCTCGTCACTTTTGAGAATAAAAGTCGTTATTTTAACGTGAAATCTAAGTGGGCGTGTCTCATTACTACAATTTTGCTGCCCATTTAAAATCAGTTTTTGCCCTTAGGGTTAAAGCTGTTGTTGCTGCATATGTCACATCTAATTGCTGCTGCTAAGACATATTGCATAATAATCTGCTCAGTGTGGTGTACAACACTTCTAGAGCAGGCCAGGTTTTAGGTAGTGTGGACTTTAGTTAGGAAGCTGCTGCTTTCGCTGCAGACGCCAGCGTGAGGCAGTGCGGCACCTGGACTGGAGCGTTCCGCTTGGATCCTCCTGGTGTAGCTGAGGCCCACGGCGCAGTAGGGATGAGGGTAGGTCAGCAGCCGCTTGCAGAAGTTGTAAACCCGCTTGTACAGCTCATCTGGAATGTAGGCCGTCTGGAAAATCGAAAAAAAGACACACACGCCGCAAAGCACACGCGCTCTTGTCAGTGAGGAAAAACCAAAATAAAGATCATAACTTCTCTTTTACGGTAAAATGCGAACCAAATGATCTACGATCTAGATGTGATACTTCCTTGATGACCAAATTCTTGCGTCTTATTGTCATGGGAAAAAAAAAACAAAACAAGACTTCTTCCTCAACAACAACAACCTTCTAGCAACAAGCAGCCTACCTACCATTCTGCACTCTTTGGCACGCACTCTCCCCGGAGTTAAAGGTTCAGTCTGTAACATTTGGGGATTTTCACTCTCTCTCCCGACCCCCTGAGCTTGCCAGTGAACTACGGTGGCCTGCGCACCCAAACCTGGATACCTTGTCTACCTTCTTCTTTGTCGGTTTATTTGAGGACGCAGGTAAGTCACCCTAATTACGAAAGGCGCTGTCAGGCAGCTGGATTGTCCCCACCGGGCTTCCTTAGAAACATGGCGGTGCAGGATGGCAACTAACTGGGGGCAAGGCCCTCGCTGGATGTATATTATTGTATATATGATAAGGGTACTTTTATTACTTTTACTTTATTATATTACTCCTATCATACTGCGATTACACACTGTAATTAATGCATTTATGGGCAGCAAATTGGGCTTTTACCAATATAAACATCATAAATCAAGTCAATTATGACACACTGGACCTTCAAGGATGTCTGCAGGTCTTAATCTGCATTTCAATGTCACGTCCTCGATGAGCTGAAGGACCACCGTACCTGGAGAATGGCGTACATCAGCGTGTGCAGCAACGGGATGATGTCTCTACGGGACTCCCACTTCTCAGCCTGCGCAGTCACATTTTTCAAACAAAACGCGCCAGTTAGAGTCTCAGGGGAGGCCAGTTTGCAGCTGGAAACGTCAGGAGAGAGGTGCAGCACCTTTTCCAGCTCTTTGATGAGCCCCCACACCAGAGACAGGCTGTTGGCAGGATTCTTCTGAACCTTCCTGTGGAGCGTCCATCTCAACATGCCTGCACGCAAAACAGCAAAAATAACAAAAAAAGAATAACTCAAAACAAACCCAGCGTGATACCCACAAAGTGCTCACGGGCAGGAGCGCAAACTCGACTAATGTGTCAGATTTCCCTCCGCTGCAGCACTAAGCCAACATAAGTCGCATTACTAACGGCTGAGTGGCCCTTTCACCGCTGACAGGGCAAAGTATTTCCTTGTGTGACTAACGCGCTGCGCTGACATCATCGCAGCGCTGCTGCCCGTGGAAAAGTTCCACAATGCTTCTGCACTGAAGCAGTGATAAATACAGACTTACCACTGATCTATTTCCAGTTTTAATGAACTCATTCATCACTTTTGACTCCGTTGCATTCCACTCAGTGTTAAAGTCTTTATCTCAAAACGTGAGGAAAAAGTTCACTTCAAGTTAAACGATTTTAACTTTGAGAGTTTCGAGTAAAATTATCTTTGTTGCTAAAAAAAAAAACCTTCCTTTACCTGGAATGTCATTTTTTTTTTTTTGGTTTTAATGAGTTAGGGGCAACTTGATGGGAAAACTGCACTATTTTTTAACAAGCAGGTATCGTGTTCACAGACAGAGGCCTCATCTTCACTTCATACTTTCAGCGTCACTAAGCAGGTTGGTGCACCTTTTTGAAAGCGGTCCAGGTCAGAATCCCTGGGCAGCACGTCTTTCACGTTGCGGCAGAGCTCGTGCTCTGGGAATGTGGGGGGGCAGCCGACTGACGATGAAGTGGAGACAAACAGGAACGTTAAGAGTGCCGTTGTTACAAGCAAAAAAAAAACAAGCAAGACCAATGAAACGCAGCCACAGATAACATCCAGAAGGAAGCAAATGGCTTGAGAAAAGCAGGGCTGGTGACAGAGGGTCCGGCACGGCGGACACACCGCTCAGCTGACTTCTTCTACCTGTGGGCTCCATGCTGCAGATGCTGCTTGTGCTATCCCAGCAGGCCGTGTTGGTCATTGTTCACATACATTGGATTGACTGCGATTGGAGAAAGGACACATGAGAGAATTCAGTCATATCATCTCAACTGGTGGGAAATTTCCCTTTTTTTATTAAAAAAAAAAAAAAAAAAAAGAGAGAGATTTTAATATACACATGTATATGGACAACATGTTGGGCATTCATTTTGCAGGACACACAATTCAGTCCGATAATTTCAATAATTCATTTACAAGACACGATAGAAAAGTGGACCAGCGTTTGAATTAAATTCGAGTGCTGTGGAATAAATCTGGGACTAAGACTCAAGCAGAGTTGAGAGCCACTGGTCTAGAGGTAATAATAAGCAGGTGTGCCTCTAGTTACATCGTCCGCCTCTGCTTGAGCCACGGCAGGTCGATGAGCGTCTAGAATAAGAACACACACGGACCTGCGGCCCTGGGCCTCTTTTTGGAACTGTGTGAGCTCAACCCTCGACCTAACGCTGAGGCTGTTGCACTGTATGAGACTCAAAGCAAAGAATCAACAACAACAAAGAACACTTGTCCATGAACACTACAAGGCATTCAAACCGTCACGTAACCCTCGCAGGGGCATCTTCAGCCACAGTGGACGGCATTATCTGTGAATGACCAGGTTTTCTTGAAATTTCTGACTTCCAGTGAAGAGAAACGAACCCTAGTGGCCGGGTGGGTGCAGAGTCCCTGCATGCAAGTACAAATCTTTTATCTCTCTGAGCTCAGGAGTTCTAACTCTGAAGGAAAAAGTGCAACTGTGGCTTCCGAACAAAGTGATAACACTTCCAAAATATGCTCAAGGCCAGTCAAGGATGAGCCTCACTTACCCTCGGAGGCGTCGGCGCAGATCAGACGTGAGCTTCGGGTCTTCCAACAAGCACACGAGTTGCAGGACCGAGGCCGACAAACACTTGTCTCGACTCAGAGAACTGTGGAACAGAGAGAGAAACACGCTGCGTGTCATTGCACGGTACATTTCCTCATAATAAAAGCATCTGCGTGAAAGAGGCGGAGAAAAGAAAGTAGGCGTGGCCGCCTCCGTGCCCATGCTAACCTCAGGGCATCAGGGCTCTTGGATCTGTTTCAAAATGCACACATAGGACCGCTTAACACTCTGTTATCGAAAACCTCCTTCCTGCTTCCTTCCCGACACACCGCTGGGTTTTAGGGTTATTCCTCCAGAATGTGAAAAATATTTGACGGGGAAGCTGCCAACCGGTTATTTGGCACGCGAAGAGCGATTTAGCAAATCTGATGCGGTTTGCCGTGGCTGGTTCCTGTCTTTATCTAGCTCGCTCGGAAGGCAGGTATTAACTGGCAAAGCCTGGCACAAAAAAAAAAAAACACTCTGGCCACACGCAGGACCACCTGAGGGGCTGGAGACACAAGCGGTCCGATTCAAAGCCAGGATCGATCAATGCATTGTGGGCCAAAAAGCTTCAACTAACTTGAATGGCTTTTTTTTTTTTTTTTTTTAACCACCAACAGAGGGGCAAACTAAAACATTTTCCAAAAGAGAGCAACTGATTGTCTGGCTTAGTGCAACAAATCAAGTTGTCAAGTTTTTCTACTTACTTCTTGAAGTGATCAGAGAAATATTATGTCTAGCACACCAAAAAAAATGAAAGGAAGACAATTGGATCTCCACTCAGTCCCACAGATGTGGAACCTGTTTTTTTTTTTTTACACAAGATCTCGTTTTCTAATTGTGAATTTTGGTGCCGACAGCAGAATGAATCCCACTTCCCCTCCGCGACTTCCTCCGAAGATCTTGAATCCGTTTCTGTCAGTTCTGTCCTGTATCATGTTACATCGCATATACAATTTTGAATTGAATTTTTTTTTTTTCCTGCGTGGGTATGCAGTGTCTTTCAAAGTTGATCTAATAAAGCTTCTAACTTTAGACCCATATTTAACAACATCAGTCAATGTAGTCATACCTTTGCACCTGCTCCTGCAACCTGTTAGGGTGGCCAATCAATATTTTTAGGCGTCCTATTCTAAGTCAATTTGGCCCTCAATGTGCACTTTTGCATCTTTGTGTTGCCATCGGATTATTGTTTCTTTTGTCCCCGTTTGAACTTTGATGGGAACGGCACACTGGTGCGTACTTCAACAAAAAAAGTAAAAAAAGAAAAAGAAAAGCAGCTTATGCAGAAGGCACTCCGCACACACACACACACACACACACACACAGACAGACGCACAGCGAGTTCACACAAAGTGAGAGGCTGTCAGTTCATCATTTCCTCTGCTGAATGAGTGGGTAGATGATGCTATACTTAGACACAAGACGCATGTGACATGCGAGACAGCAGGGATACAAGACTGTGCAAATGTTTCCAAGAGTCACTTGGCTGGTGAAAATGATTTAGTTGTTTAACTGTGTGACAGACTGCTTTTCTTTGCAACAGTCACGAAAATATTCATTTTTTTTGAAAAAAGTAAGGTTTCTTGCAAAACCTCCACTGCTAAAGTCAAATCACAGACTTTGGTGATAGATAGATAGATAGATAGATAGATAGATAGATAGATAGATAGATAGATAGATAGATGGATAGATAGATAGATAGATAGATAGATAGATAGATAGATAGATAGATAGATAGATAGATAGATAGATAGATAGATAGATAGATAGATAGATAGATAGATAGATAGATAGATAGATAGATAGATGGATAGATAGATAGATAGATAGACAGATAGATAGATAGATAGATATATGGACAGATGGACAGATAGATAGATAGATGGATAGATGGATAGATGGATAGATGGATAGATGGATAGATAGATAGATAGATAGATAGATAGATAGATGGATAGATGGATAGATGGACAGATAGATAGATAGATGGACAGATAGATAGATAGATAGGTCGGTCTTACCAGTAATCCTGAAGAAGTTTCTGCTCTAGCTATTTCGGCTGCGAAAGACATCAGCAGTTTCATGCCAGTGGCCACAGAGACACGTCGGCGTGACTTGCAGTCGCACTTCTCGAACAATGAAACCAAAATACGGCAGCGATTGCTTCTGTTTAGGCACGACGCAGCCGCCTCACAAAACAGGAAGGGCCCGACTGCGATGCGTGCAAGTGCGAGCAGGAGGTAGCGCTCGGGTCCTGAGATGCGTCAGGGGCGAGGGGCAGGCAGGCGCGTGCGATTGGAATTCCCCCTGCCGAGGAACGTGCAGGGGCCTAATGACACGGACGGGGCCTTATCTTCGTGCACATACTGCATCAGACATCAACACAAAACAGCACAAAAGCGGCTCAGGGCAGCGGACAGACGCTCGCGGTGGGTCTTAATTGAGGCCGTTGACAGCGGCAGGCTGCTTTTCCTCTGTTCTCAGGGAGGACAGCGAGAACCACGCCGTCCAGCCGACCATGATTAGGCTCATTAGTATCACTCGATGCTGGTCTACGCCAGGGGTGCGTGGGCCAACTTCTTGACTGGCGAGCAACAGTGGGTTGTGAACTTTGACAGAGGGGCCGGAGCAGCAAGCAGCAGCAGACGGATGGAGTGTTTTGGTGGCTCACCTCATAGGAGAAAAAATATGTCATGGGATATGTAGGAAAGTGGTTGCTTTACCGTCAACTGACAATGATCCAAAGCAGAGTTGCAACAAATTCTGTCTTTGAAGCCCCACGGTGTTGAGCTCTTTTTCAGTGGGCTGGATTAAAAAGACTGCATGTGGTCTCTGGGCCGCAGTTTGCCCAAGCCTGGGCTATGCAGTGGAGGAACATTGAGTCTTTAGTTAAAAGTGGGCAATAAGTGATACAAATACACACAAAAAAAAAAGATCCTGCACCAACATTCTGGACAATATAAGGAGGTTCTCCTGGATAGGTGGTGTGTGTGTGTGTGTGTGTGTGTGTGTCTGAGTGCATTGTATCCTGAAGAACCTGACCTGACAGATCTATTTCCTCCGTAGAGTTGCAGCAGGAGCAAAAATGCCAAAAATGATGCAACGATGCCAAAAACGTGGGATGATTAAATCGTGGAGTTGGCAGCTGTCCCTCGGTGGCACGTTAGGGAGATTGTTGTTTTTTTTTTGTTGTGCAAAATGCACAGAGCGAGCGCGAGGTAGACAGACAGTAGGAGGCAGAGATACGGGGGCTTCCTGAGAATGTGTGAGCTCTATTTCGGTACCTGTGACAGTGAGAACTGGGTCAATCAGTCTCACAGGGGCCGGAAAAAAGGACGAAGGGTTCAGGGTGGAAACGTCATGCAAAGTCAACGGGGGTTTTACTCAAACACAGTGCAGATGAAGGCACAGAATCTCAACCTGGAACCGAGGGCAACGGCGTCACGACCTTTGTACAAGGCCGCGCGGTGCGACGCGCACGTGTGCAGAAACAATGCGGTCTTGTCTGGTCTGTTTGTGTCGTCTCCGCTGAACTGGACGTGCCAAAAAGATCCACATCTAATCAGCATCAGAATCAGAATAGCTGCGTTTACATGGACACAAAGGCCCAATCAGATTAAAAGTGCTTCATGTGAACACGTCAATCGCAAGATTCTGATCCAGTCCGTTCCATTCGGAGAGAAATTTCATTCTGAAGAGAGAGAGAGAGGCGGTTTGTGCCGATCGCTATTCCGAATGGCGTCCATGTGCACACCCACTCGGATCATCCCGTCTTCCTGCTTTCGGGGGGAAATTATCTCCACTGCGCACGTGTGCTCCGTTCGCCGTGACGCGTTCCCACCTTTGCGGCAGCCGGTCATGTTTCCACAGCGGAGCGTTTGGTTACAACGCAGGCGGAAGTACAGCTTCTTCTTCTTCTTCTTCTTCTTCTACTATTTCCGGAAAATTAGACAACTCGCGCACGCCCAAATGATTTTTTTCTGATTAAGCGCTTGGTGCATGTAAACGCACGTCATGGTCGCATCATTTTATTTCATGTCCATGTGAACAGTGGATTTGGAATTTGCGATCAACCGAGGTTTGGATCGGATTGGAGAAATCTGCGCATGTCAACATAGCCAAGGTCTCTATTGTCATTGTACAAAGTACAAGGAAATGGGTGACGCAACCACGCACATGTCCTCGGATGAAGCGCGGTGAGTTGGATGAAGTTTGGCTTTTTGCACAAAACAATGAAGTGCATGCGTTTTGCCGTGTCACACTTTCACTTCCCGTCTCTCAATGGATGGACTAATGTGTGTTTTCACGACAAGGATCTCCATACAGGCTGTGGGTTACCCACACTGCCCATAGCTCATTCACTCATTGGTCCATTCATGCGCAGCAGCTGGAGAAAGACAGCGCTGTTGCTATTTTTAGACCAGGCCGCAATCAGGAAGCTACGCGCAAAACACCGGAGCAAAGAGCTCTGATGATTTGGCCTTCCTTCAAAAATCCTGGGTGGGGTGGAGGATGAAAAGAAAAAAGCTTTGGGAATCTTTGTGCATTAAAATTGTTCAGTGGCAACAGGGGAGGTGACTCAACTCACATTGAAACTGCTGTAAAATTAAAATGTCCTCATTATGGGACGAAAGAGGCATAGTCTTATTTTCGGGCCAGTTGAGTTGCCTTAGCTTACTTAGCCTTAGCGCTCCCACAAACACTAACGACAGACCGACGCAGCAATGCATCAGGACATTTTCGCGGCGGCGACGCTGTTGTGTTATTAGCAGTCGGCCGCACAGCGCTGCACATCACACTGTCATCTAGAAAAGCCCTGACGCGGCAAAGGACTAAGAAAACAGGGAAATGCAGGCTGGGCAGTAGCACCGATACTGACGACTCCGCATTTTTAATGACTCAACGTGATGACTGAGTCAAATGATTATTACTGACAAAGCTAAAAAAAAACAACACCTTGAATGCGAGGTGGCTCGTATTGCTCAGCTCTGAGTCAACCTGGATGCCGGTTGGCCTCCAAGTTGAGGCAGACAAATGTTTTTTTAAAAGTCCTCATAGAATGTTAAGGCGTGTTCTCTATTATGTAATAATTTTGTGAGCTGTCAGTCTTTTCAAAGGCTGGCCTCATTTACCGACAGTGACAATGAGGAAATAAACTGTCGCAGGAGGACACTGCATATAAAGAAACAAACAATAAATAAATCCTTCCTTACTGGAAAGATGAGAGGACACTCTGGCTGTCATGAGTTGTGAAGCGATATCATGCAGATTCCAGGCTGTATTTGGCCTCTACGCCTGTACCTGTGTCTGACTTGCTTCAAAATAAAGGATCCATGCTGGAACTTATTTTTTACTGATTCTAATAATAGGAAAAAAAATAAAAAAATAAAAGGAAAATCTGATATTTTAGTTCATTTCAAAAAAGTGAATTTCTATCAATCAATTACTACAAAAAAATCAATAAAATTACTGAAAAAAAATCTGAAATTTGGGTCACAGAAACAAAATAACAAATTCTTAGGAGTAGAAATATATCAGTCATGTGTTTAATGTAGTGTTGTCGTCAAGACCACACCAACCAAGACCAAGACATCATCAAGACTAGAGAGTATCAAGATGGAGACCAGACCAAGACATTTGGAGTTCCAGACCAAGACAAGACCAAGACTTTATATATCAAAGAAAAATAACAACAAAACAGAAAAAAATGACCATTCTCTTTTTTAAAAAAAAAATTCAAGTAATTAGTTGGGAATAAGGGGGCAGGGTGTCACTCTGGGTGTCTGTCCAGTCCGAGACCGAGACAAGACTGAATAAAAATGCCTCCGAGTCCGGGGCGAGACCGAGGGTTTAAAAAGTGTTCTGGAGACCAAGACCAATCTGAGGAACTACAACAACAGCAGTTTAATGCAAAAGAAAAGAAACCATGAACTAACTCTGAGAGTGGGAGCAGATTTGCTTCTTGCGTCTGCTAGTATGACGGCTACCGTTGGCGCTGCATTTGGTCTGTGGAGAAATGCAAGCGGACGATAAACTCGTTAAACGCTGAGTGAATGAGGCTAAACATCGAGGTGATTGATCCAAATCAATCAGGCAATGTGATGAGCATTAAAAGGTCAAAGGTTCTGCTGAGGCATCTCAACTTTTACGTTAACAAAAGCCCATCCAGGGAACGGCAATGATAATAATTGTACATTTAGCAAAAAAAAAAAAAAAAAGAGTCTGTCTTACCTGATTCACCTGCCTGGGATCCAAAAGAACAAACAGGGTAGTCGGTGTAGCGTTCTTCTATAACGCAAACCTGTCCAGGTCCTTCAGTCTAAGTCGTCTGACAGTCTAACTGCGCCGGCAATCGCAATCTGTGGCCACAGAGTGAGGGCTGCACAGTGAAAGCACGCCTCTTTGGAGGTGACCTGTGGAATTTTTGAGTCGTGAGAAAGGTGCCGGTGTCGGGAAAGGTGCTGCGAGAGTAAGCGGCTGTGCTCGGAGCCAGAGGCTTTTTGGATTAGCAGAAACGCTGCTGCACACACGGCAGCTTGCTCTGTGCTCCAGTGCTGAGGCGCAGTCATGAGTAATAGGCGCTATGCAGAGGACGTCAGTCGTAATTATGGTGAGTAAAAACTCTTGTTCCAGTCTTTGGAAGGGAAAACAAACAACAGCAACAGTTTTCACTCTTATTAGTTTGGTCACTTGTAGGCGTTTTCATTTCCTGACATTTAATGCTGTTGTTCAAAGTACATCTTTCCACTGGGCCACAGCTCTGTATGATTCACTCCACGCAAACCACCAAATGGACTGACGTGATGCATGGAACCTGACTCAAGAGGTCGCAGGAATGCCTGTCAAGGGTCTTTCAGCTTAGTTCAGCTGTTGATCGATGCCCACTGCAACCACTCTCCAGCTGAAGAGAAGATAAAGATGTGCAACTGTCCAAAACATTGCGATTCCAGAATAATTTGCTGCATGACCGTCATACCCCACCTCATGGTCAGGTTTTTTTTTTTTTTGTTTTAAGCCACAGCCATCAAACGTGGCCTTCATCAGCCACAGCCAATGCATGTAGACTGGGGCCGTATTGAGTTAAAGGCATTTTATTTTCATCTTCTCAATATAGCGTCCCATGTCTTGGATATTGTGTGTTTCTCCTGAGCCTGGATACACAATGAAGAGCACTGAAGCCACCTACAGACAAGCAGAAGTCCACACTTTCTTTTAGACTTATTAGGACCTCAGTTACAGAGCATGTTTTTTTTTATTATTTATTGTACTGTACTGGCAAAAGTACAAATATACAGCCTTTCATGACCTTGCTTTAATCACGTCCCTCAATCATTTAGTGGACCGACTGCAGTGGCCTACAACCTTCAAGCCAGAGTCTCGGCCGACGGCCTGAAGAAGCTCTTCTGTCTGCTGACAGAGTAATGGCTTTACAAGAAGCAATCGTCAATAATAATAATAATAGTGCTAATAAAAATAATAATTAAAGTTGTTATGAAAGTGTTCAGCGGAGCAGAGACATTGCTAATGTATACTTTTACTTCTTCTTGCGTTAATCTCTTTAACTTTTTTTCAATTATTTCATTTAAAATGGTTATTTGTCTATTTTTTTATGACATTTCAAAGATGACTCAGCTAAGATCCTCAACACACACACACACACACACACCCACACCCACAGTCTGCCCGGCATATTACACCTCACCTAGATGGTTTGGGTGTAAATTGCACAGACGGTTGTGACTGGGAGAGGCTGGTGAGAGGGGCAAGTATGATTCAGAACGTTTCAGTTTGCCATTACGTCCGTTACACCTCACTTTTGCCATTAAAAAAAAAAAAAAGAAGAAAATAAAAGCAGCAACGCCCAGAAATAAACAACTGGAGGAGAAAACACACACACGCCCAAATGCAGGCGGAGGCAGCTGGAGGCCGCTGGAGGCAGCTGCAGGCCGCTGCGGCCTGCATCCCCTGCAGCGCCGCAGCGCTGCCAGGAAGCTGCGATCTCAAACAAGGGAAGCAGGAGAGAACACAGCTGCGTTGACAGAGCGCCGGCATCAAACGGGAGCAGGCAGCCAGATCAAACTCCCGCTGATGAACGGCTGCTGCTGCTGCTGCTGCTGCTGCTGCTGCTGCTGCTGCTGCCGCCAGTCTGCCTTTCCTGTCGGAGGGCGCAGCAACTCGCTGCTCCATTCATGAAACACGCTGAGCACGACGGAGACGGGAAGCTCTCGCTGACAGGGGCGGAGCTACGCGGTGGCCTTCCACACTTCCACACTTGCAGCATCTCAAGCCATATCTTTGTTGACTGATGTACAGTATTTTTTTTTTTTTTAATATGTATTAATACACACTACCAGTCAAAAAATTTGAACACACCCCAATGAATTGACTGTCTTTTCTTTCATTCTCATGACTATTGACGTTGCAGTTTCTCCCTGAAGGCATCAAAACTATGTATGTATGAACACACATGGTAGGAAACAATAAAAGTGCAAAATAACTCAAGCATTCTTCAAAATAGCCACCTTTCATAAAAAGTACATTTAGAGTTATTGAAAGCGTTTTCCTCATTTTCAGCGTTGAAAGAGTCGCTTCAACAAAGGGGATTTCAAAGAGATATTTTGTTGTTGTCACGCTTTAGTTCATTTTCAATGGACATTAAAGCGACATGTTTTCTACATATCCCATGATAGATTTTTTATTTTTTTTTCCTTCTATGATGCGGGTCACCAAAACACTCCATCCATCTGCTGCTGCTGCTGCTCCGGCCCCGACTGTCAAATAAACTTTAAGAACCCGTTGTGGCCCACCAGTCAAAACACTAAACAGAAATCCAAAAACAAACAAACAAACAAACAAACAAACAAACAAAAAATCCTACTGTCTCAATCAGAGCAATTAAAAACAGCCGTGTAGTCATTTCAGTTATCAACTTATCGCCGACCCTGTGCGAGCCATGACCTCAACCTGTGCCCTCCGGATCCCCTGCAGCCAGTGACCCTCAGCGTGACCCTGTCACAGGATGTCCTAACAGCGGGCGTGTAAAGGCAGCTTGATGCACAAGGCAAAATAAATAAATAAATAAATAAATAAATAAAATAGAGAAAGTAGCTCAAGTTTGCCAGGATAGCTGCAGTTCAGCAACGGTGTATACTGAAATAGAACCTGACTGATAGCAGCTTGCTAATATTGGAAACGCACGAACGAACTATACGCGCAAGCACGCGCACACATCCCCTAAAATGACCTGCAGCTGACAGAAGTTGTAAACATGTGAAGTCCAGACAAAGGAACAGAGACACATACCTTCGGCAACATGCTGCGGAGAGCGGCCACACGACCACCGCGCGACTCCCGGTGACACTTTGCTGGCGCCACAGGGCGGGACGGACTCGCTGACAAGCGGGTCCGCCGCTGCAGCCACGCCCACAACCGACGCCGACCAATGGCGCGACGCCGAGCGAAGGCGGCCAATCACAGCACGTGTCCGCGCAACGAATTGCAACCGCAAGCGTTGTAGAAGATTTCCTCCAGAGTGACACGTTGTGCTGTCGCGTGTGCGTGCCGGGTGCGTGCGTGAGAGAAAGAGGCTTAAAGTTTTCAGGAAGTTTGGGGTTTTGCTCGCGGTCAAACGAGAAACGCTTCAAACTTTCGCTCTGTTTTCAATCAATCCTTTCGGCTGCATCACATATATATATATATATATATATATATATATATATATATATATATATATATATATATATATATATATATATATATATATATATATATATATATATATATATATATATATGTATATATATATATATATGTGTATATATATATAAATTAAAAAAAAATAATAATAATAATAATAATAATAATAATAATAATAATAATAATAATAATAATAATAACAACAACAACATGATTTAGCGCAACAGTGTAAAACTATAGAGAAATACTCGATTAAATCTTGCACGGTAACGCGTGACGTATTCACGCTAACACCTCGGCTACAACCATTATATCATATTTCAGAGGAAACTGGTGAACACATTTCTATTTAAATTGCATCATGAGTTATAAATGGGTTACAGGTTTGTCAAGTTACTATTTCAGCATGCGTTTCAACTGTAGTTTGTAGGTCAGCAGAGCCCCCTACTGGTGATCTCTCAGCTGGACTTTTCCATTCGGTGCAATAGAAATTCATACAACACAGACATCAAAAGATAAGTGTGGATTACTTTTACGTTGTAACATCAGAATATTTTGCAAATTACCCGCATGTTGTATAAATCAGCAGTGTCCACTGTTGAGCATATGTAGTCAACACATGATGACTTTACATGGCACAGGCTGATCAACAGTGTGCAATTATGGGCCCAAGTATGTTCATTCAGAAAAAAAAAGTACACACAGAGAGAAAACAGATTCATATTTATTTACATATATTCTTTTACACATAGTTTTTTTTTTTTCATAATGTATACACATTCAACCACAGGTCACATAAAAGTTAAAGTCCTCAAGTTTCCAACAGTTGAGTCCCAGTGCAGATCGAAGCAAACAGATTTGACATCGGGTAGAAACGGGGAAAGTAGGTCGTCCGTATACAAAATATGAGTCCCAACTCGGTCAGCATTCTCATGGAAGGGCTCCGCTGAAAGTGACTATAGGCAGGCAGAGGAGGGAGCAGAAGGTGGGGTTGAGAGGCTGGATCTGGGCTGAGGTCTGGGATAACCTCCAGTCACTGGAGCTGTCAGGTTTGTAGCACACAGAGATGTCGCACCTGTGTAGGACACACGGCCAGAAGAAGGTTCACTCAATTACAATACTTGAAAAAAACTTTTCTTTACCAAAAATTGTGTAAATTAGATATATAAAAAAAATATTTCCCTAGCTGTATCAGTATTGTGTTTTTTCTTCTTCTTTCATTTCAAATAAAATCATCAAATCAAATCAAACTGTATTTATATAGCATATTTATGTATTTATATTTGAATGGGAGGAACAGCAGGTAAAGTATGTCTTATATCTCAGTGAGTTCTCAAATGGGTGTTGGCATCTGTGTTTACCTGGTGACGCTCTGCAATATTTTTTTTTCATCCTGGTCCAAGCACACAGCAAAAGTCATGTTTTCCGTCCCACAGACTTGCACCTTGTTGACTTTAACTTCAGTAATGCTCAGCTGCTGCAAAATAGGAGAAGAAACAAAATAAATCAGATGCAATCTTAGACAAGGATTGTTTTCGTCGCACTTGTTTTTGAGTTTGAGAATGTTTTGCAGAGATCAAAATGCTTCTGCTCTCGTGCTCAAAAACCGCAAACCACACGGACAGAGTGAAGTCACGTCTCCCTCACCTGGTTGTAGCCTTTCTTGCTCTTGCTGTTGAGTCTCTTCAGGACTTCCGTCATTGTGAGCTGCAGGCACTCCATCTTTGAGTCTGACAGAAAAAGCTCAGGTTTAATCACAGACGGAGAAAAGGTGTAATTGCCGTGGTCGGGCAAAGTCAGCCTGTCGCCGTCCGAGCCACAGCTGGACACACAGCCCACACTCACCGAGTTCTTCTGGATTCTTGCAGGCTTTGGTGATGTTGAGTGAAGTGCAGTATTTGTTTTCTCTCTTCCACTGACTTCTGCCGCTAATCACCACCTGAAAGAGAGGGAGTTCCTTGATGCACTGAAGAACTGCATCACTCAAAGTCAGAGGACGTGTCCAGGGTCACTCCCCTTTTCCCAAATGTTTGTATGTTCTCGTGCGTTTTGTGACACATTGCATTCACAGAGTTTTTTTTTCAGAATCAGAAGGCAGTCACCTGAAAATCACAGGCTCCCTTCCGTCAGCAAGTTCATTCCTTCTTGCCACACATCAATGGCAAGTAAAAAAAAAAAAAAAAAATCTAATTTTCCGATACATGTTGAAAGAGGAAATGGATTTGTGCGCAAATATTTCATGGTTGTTTTGCAATAGTGTAAAATTTGACATTTGTTTTAAGGTCTCCAAAAACTTCCATACATACCGGAAAAATAGATTTGATGAGTTTACCTAACATACATATTCAAATATATACTGAGAGCAAAATATATAAGTTTATGAATTCCTCCTATGAATTGAATGTCTTTTCTTTTATTCTCAAGACTATTGACATTGCAGGCATCAAAACTATCTATGAACACAATCAAAATAGCCACCTTTCATAAAAAAGCGTATGTAGAGTTATTAACGTGCTTTTATTTGCTGCATAATCACATATATCTTGCTCATATATTTGATGTCTTCCGTTTCTATCTGCATTGGAGAAAGTTGTAAAGATAAAAAAAAAAAAATGCATGAGAACGTATGTCCAAACTTTTGACTGGTAGTGTATGTTTGTATTATTTATTTATTTATTTATTTATTTATTTATTTATTTATTTTTTATTTTTTTTATTTGTTCATTTGTTCAATTACTTCTTTTTTTCCTGCGGCCACACACTGATATTTCCTTTCAGACAGAGGGACTATCTCTCCCTTGTTGTAGTTGAATGGTCATGGTATATTTTCTTCCAATCACAACAATCTAGCTGGCGACCGATGAGAGGAAGAACACGGCACGTTACCCTGTTGTAGACCAGCTCCAACGTTAGAGGCACCGCTTCCCGATCACCATCAATTCCAAAGCGCTTACTGGCAGCACCTGTGTTGAGAAAGAAGAAGGAAGAGAAGAAACAAACACGTGTTGGCTGGTCACGTGATGCAGGCACAAAAAACAAATGTTCAAACAAATACTGCTAGGAGCAGCTGATAGTATGCCAGTGTTTATCAAATGGGAACGTCTGAAAAACACATGTGATCAAATAATAACAGTTGTAATAATGATAATAATAATAAAAGTCTTGAGAGCACGACCACTCCACAGTGTTTCAATGGTCGAACTTCTCAGGGGAAATAGAAAATCAGAAGTACAAGTGGTGGTGACGAATGAGAGGCAAAATGTGGAAGTTCTCTGGCTCAGGACATAGAAATAGCTCATGTTCCCCAAACATAAATCATCTTCTTTCTGCACCTCAGAACAGCTGATGAGGCATTTTGCAGTGTTTAAAATGGAAGATTTTATTTGTTGTGGTCCAGTTGCTGGGAAATGTGGGTGTGTGTGTGTGTGTGTGTGTGTGTCATACCCACCCATAGCTTTAACGGCCCGTGTTCCTGCAGTGTGACCCAACTCCAGCGAGTGGACAAAGACTTCGGTCCTCTTCTCTCCACCAACGAATGTCAACTGCAAGCAAAGATTGTGAAAAATGAACTAGAACGAACAAAAGAGAATCCCAGAGGTCTGAATAGCGTGCATGCAAAACAGAAGCAGAAGAGCTAAAAAACAAAGGGGTGGGCGAGGTGCCTGACCTCAGCCTGGTAGAGCTGGATCAGGGCTGGTCGAGCAGCGTAGCGGCAGTAGTACAGGACCAAGTCGGCCAAGATGGGCAGTCGCTGCTCACACGGATTCTCGTACGAGTTGGACTCTGTCTTTGAGGTTTGCTGCAAAGCAAGACACAAATGTGAAAGACCCGCCGATGCCACAGAGAGACATCGTCATCTTCATAAGACAGCGCAGACATAACTGACTTCAGATATGTGACTTAAACCTCTGGCTGTGGAAGTGGGTCGATTTAAAGGGACGCCTGAACATTCAGATTTTGTGACCTCCAGGTGCTGGAAGATGAATTTGGTTTTTGCTGTCCCTTGTAATTGCAGATCTCTTTTTGAATCAATTCAGTTAAAAGAAAAAACAAAACAAAAATTCTGTGCTTGCTTGTTTGAAAATGAAATGTTTTTGCTTTGGCAAAATTGATTGAAAAGCCCAGATATCGCCAGCAAGGTATTTTGTATCCTTTGTATGTGTCCCTGCTTTCAAGTTCCAAGTTTTGCTGTGTTTTGCTTTGTTGTGTCACATGTCACAGGCTATCATGGAAGTGGAATGGGAATGATACTTGATAGATGTATTGATGAGTGTCTAATAAGCCCATGAGGGCTGAGCCCCAATCATGGTGTTTGACACTTAAATAAACAGATCAATCAATCAATCAATCAATCAATCAATCAATCAAACACACTTTTGATGGATGGAAAAGCAGTGAATCGTACCTGGCAGACGACGTTGGCGGGCAAGTTTAGCAAGCTGAGCGTGTTTCTTTCGTACCAGGGGTCCAACATCCCGAGGAGGTGGGCGATGTCATTAGTGCTGTCTCCAGAGCTCAGTGCGTGGATTCCCTGCCACAGCCAAAGCAGCGATACACCATTAAAAAAAAATAAATCAAAATATATCAATCAATCAATCAATCTATGTGTTTGTATATATATATATATATATATATATATATATATATATATATATATATATATATATATAGTATATACACAGTATATATGCATATATAAATGTTGTGTGTGCACATACATACATATGTATGTGTATATTTATGTATATATACAATATAAGTAGATATAAGTATATATAAGTACACACACACACACACACACACACACACACACACATCCTCCTACACTTACATTGGAGAGGACAGTTCCTTTCAGAGTTCCAGTCTGCACGGCTGGAGCAGCAGCAGGGGAGCCCTGGCTCGCCGGCCCCCCTGCTGAGTCCCTCTTGACGGGCACAAAGTAGAACTGGAGCCTGAAGGCCCTGCTGAGGCGCGGGCACGCACTCTCCTTCCTCCTCAGGCTGTTGTAGGCCCGCGCCACCTTCCCCGCCACGTGGTCGGCCCCGAACACCACCACCCTCAGCGTGGCGCTCTTGCTGTCCTCGTCGCTGCTGAGGATGGGCCTCCTCCGGAAGCACACGTGCCTGAGAGTCTGGCTGTGCGGCCGGGGCGAGGCCTCCGGGCTGCGCAGCTTGACCTGCTGCGGCAGCGAGTTGGAGCGCTTCTCTCGCACGATCAGGAGGTTCTTGGACTCGGGGTTTCCCAGGCTCTTGGCCCTGGACAGCGAGCGAGGGCTCTTGGGTTTCATGAAGAGCCGGTACAGGTGCTGGCTCAGCCGGGCCGAGGCTCTGCTGCCAGACTTGGGCGAGCTCTTGTCGGCGCTGGGCGAGGTGCAGGCGTAGTCGTCGGAGTCTTCGAAGAAGTCGCTGTCGGCCCCGGACACCACGGAGTAGAGGGACGGAGAGTACGAGCCCGACGTCACCGACAAGGTGGAGAACATGGAGTCCTTGGAGGCGGTGGACAGGGTGGAGATGGTGGAGAAGGTGGAGGCCCGGTGGGTGGAGCTGCAGCCCAGGGGCATCAAGGAGGGCGGCTCCACGCCGTTCTCCTCATCTTCTTTGTCCTCCGGTTCCGCCTCCTCTTCTCCGTCCATCTCCGGGACGTCATCTTCCACACCGTTAATGTCCACTCCTCCTCCTCCTCCTCCTCCTCCTCCTCCTCCTCCTCCACCTCATCCTCCTCATCCTCCTCGTCAGGCTGCCCATTAGCGGGAAGGTCATCGAGGTCGTGCTCCAGAAGGGTATTTAAAACATCTAGAGACAAATATGGGAAAAATGTAAAAATACAAGACACAGCTCAGAACAGCCCAGTTCCTTGTTCTTGTGTTGTTGTTTGTCACACAGTGACCATGTTACCATGGAAATCAGGGGGCATAGTTTCTCATTATAGCAATGGGGAACCAAGAATTTTCAGCAAAAACCTCAATATATAAAGTTCAGTGGTAAAAAGTCCAACTTTGGATGATGAACTACATTTAAAATAGATTTTATTGTACAAAATGCAAACCTTCAAATGCTGCTATCAGGCTGTGTAACTGCACTCAGTAAAACCATTTATAGACCACATTTCACTGGAGGTGCAATGAAACACTTGTTTATAAACAAATTATTTAGCACTTATTTAGTCATGGAAATAATTCGTCTATTTTTTTATTTATAATTTTATTTCATTATTTCCTTTCAATTCATATATGTTTTCATCTTCACTGTGTATGCTGCTCTATGTACATTTCCCCAATGTGGGAAAAACAATGCCATTCTATTCTATTCTATTCTATTCTATTCTATCAAGCACTTCAGCACTACATGTA
Source organism: Thamnaconus septentrionalis (assembly GCA_009823395.1). Classification (NCBI taxonomy): domain Eukaryota; kingdom Metazoa; phylum Chordata; class Actinopteri; order Tetraodontiformes; family Monacanthidae; genus Thamnaconus; species Thamnaconus septentrionalis. Next base: position 33,318,218 of record CM020501.1, on the reverse strand, counting down.
ACATGCACAAAGCAATTCATGCTTTTATTTATTATGGGTTATTTATTTATTATAGGTTTGTGTCTGTTTCTTTACTGTTGGAATGAATGTATGCAGTTGACCACCTGAGTTTTATCTAATCTAATGTAATCTAATTCTATTCTATTCTATTCTATTCTATTCTATTCTATTCTATTCTATTCTATTTATCCAGATACAACTCATATGATATCATATGAAAACCAGTGGCAAGGAGGAAAAGACATTAGGCAGAGCTGCAGGCAGCAGAGTTTAAAAGAGAATAGAATAGAATAGAACTGCATTGATGCAGAGTGACAAGGTGTTCGAGGTGGTGGAGATAAAACCAGAGAGGACACATTGAGATAGTTTTGACTTGTACAGAGGAGGGACAGTCAATCTACTGGTCGAAGGATGCTGAGGTTGGAGCAGGCAGCCAGGAGGTGGAGAGGAAGAGCAAAGAGGAAACTTTTGGGTGTAGTTAGGGTGGACACGAAGTTGGTTGTTCTGAGAGAAGAGGACGCAGAGCATGGGGGCAGACGGAGGCAGATGATTGGCTGAAAAGAGAGAAGTAGGAGGTCACGAAAAGAAAACTACCGAAATTGTCCTTTTCCCAGTGGAACATGTAGCACTTGGCCGTGGGCAGCGGGAGAGTTTGCAGCAAACCTGAAACAGAACGAGCTCAATGGTGAGACGATGGGACAGAGAGCCGCCTCCGATCCCCCCCAGCCCCCCGCCCCCTCCACCAGACCCGCCCACTCACCGTCAGACTTCCTCCCATTGGACGCAGGGATTTCCATCCTCTCTCGCAGCTGCTCCAGCTCCTGGATGACGTAGCCGCGGCCTTTGGAAGGGCTGCTCATGGCGGCGGCCGCCTCCAAGACGTCGCTCACGTCGGAGAAGATCTCCCCAGTTCGTCCGCTGGCTTCGCCTGCACAGTGTTTGCAGGGCGCCTTCAAAAACTGACGGCTGCACATTTGACCGTGGCGCGCTGAACGAACGTTCTGCACGTCTTCACGTTCTGTCGTCACGCAGCGTGACGCAGGTAACACACACACACACACACACACAAAACACAAATTCTCACGCCAAAGACACCTAATGGATGGTTTGTGAGAGAAAACCCAGGAAGAAAAAGACGCACAGCTGCAGCAAAATTCATGTGAACTGACACCTCGATGCAGACGTCGAACCCGAGCCCCGAGACACCACAACACCACCACGACCACTGTACCAAGACTGATTAGTTTGGTCGTGCTGCAGAAAAAAAAAACTATAGCAATGAGATTAGAAAAAGTTGTTAAAAATGATCCAAATGCTCAAGCAAGACCTTTGGCTGCTCCAGTCCAGATTGTTGTGCCACAACTTTGACATTTTTGCTAAATTTGCTAACGAATGTAGTAATAAATTCATGTAAAAAAAAAAACAAAACAAAAAACTTAAATACATTTCAGAACCTGTACTTTCTTATTTTTCCCAAAGCATTTTCTTCCACAAGCATCGTTATTTTTACTTTACTTTAGGATGTGAAAATGTTGCCACCTCTGCCAGTTTATTTTAGTCCATACACCAACTTTTACCCACAATGCTGTGCGTGCACTGTTCCGTCATCTCAGAATAGGATGTCTCAGCGACATGACGTCCTTTTGCAACACATCCAGAGTACAAGAATATAATTTTCCTATTTTGTCTTATTAACAATGAACAACTAAACATTTCATGACAATATTTGGGATTGTGGAAAATGTCAAGGGTGTCCGAAAACGCCCTGGCTTTGCGAAATGCATCACTTTATTTTCGGTGCTCACCTGCAGAGCTGTGTGGATGTGGTGCAGGGGGTATTTGGTTCCTAGTGTGGACTGGAAGGCGTGTTTGATCAGGGTGATGTAGGTTTCCTTTTGCGAGTGCTGAAGGCAAGTCAGCTGCTTGGCCACTGAGAGAAATTCAGCCGGCACCTCACTGGGGTTCATCAGCAACACGGTTCTGCAAACATGCGAACATGCACACTCAGTGTACTGTAAAGGGACTTTCCATTGGGGGCTGCGACAGCACATGCGCTTCAGTTTGCTCAAAGAAAGTAGGTTAGTGTTCAGATCCGGCGAGCAGATAGGGTCAGACAGGACTTTGTGACGCTCTGAGACGTGCAGCGTGAGAACCAGAGGTGGAAATGGACTGAAAGCAAACCAACGTGTGTATTTACAGGGTTTTGGAGCACTGGCTGGAGGTGATGAGGCCCTGCTCTTCTCTCACAAGCCTCTGAAAGGAAATCCCTGCGAGGAAAGTCAAAGACGTAAATACTTCATTTGTTCAGCGGCTCCTTTATTTTGAAAAAAGAAGAAAAGGTGGCATAAAGCAGTGGGATATACATTTTTTTAAATACATATTTACGGCCTCGAGGACTTTTGAGGAGTTCTGAGGAAAATTGCTGTCGCCACATTTGGCCAAGTTATATGCAGTTCTTTAATTTGTCACTAGAGGGCGGATAAGGATTGAGACACACACACACAGACACACACACACACACACAGGCACACAGGCGCCTTCGTCAGAAGTCCACTGTGCTTACCTGGGGCCTTTGACTCCAGGTTGAGAGTGGAGAGGAGGTCTCTGCACACGCTGCTGTAAGGTTCCGGCCAGGTCAGGAAGCAGCGGAAGGCCTCCATGGCTTCCTGCAGCAGCTCTGCATCAGGAGGACAGTATGGCGTCTGCAGCGAGAGCACACACCACAGGTCCGTGTGAATAGCCTTTTCTTGCAGCTTCACTGCTTCTGTTTTCAGTAACGGCTTCAACGGACAGAATTAGGACCTCTTAGTTTACTTTGGCCTATTTAAAAAAAACTTCTCAATAACTCTGACACTATACTAGGCATTTAACCTTAGTGTCCAATGTACACTGACTATCAAGGCAAATGAATTTTCTCTTTACTTATTGATAGATCGTATGTCACACTGTGAATTATTTAATTTTATGTCGTTAGATAAATATAGAGGTGTTTTATATCTTATATATCTTTATATAAAAACAGGGCTGACAGCATTAACGCATTAATTTCAGTTAGTTAAATGCAAATACCATCCATACCGTGTTAATTTATTTTTAATCGCATTTCAAATGGAAGCCTTTTTGTCCTTTTTACCAACCCGTAGTCGGCCCATCTGGCCGATTTCTGCTAGGAAATACTTTACATTCTGGGCTTGAACCGCCTTAAACTGCTAAATAACAGAATTCTACACATGCAATTCAAACCACGATTAATCGCAGTTAACTATGAAGATTCTGCAATTAATCGCAATTTAGAAAATTATTCGTTTGACAGCCCTAATAAAAAACCTTGCGTGTGTATTTCTATTTTCTTTTCTGCGTCAAAGCCGAGAGACTCCTCAACATTTCGTTATGCTTGCATGATGACAATAAACGATCTTGGATCCCGACTTGAATATAATAAAACCTTCATGTGTTTTTATTGTCTCAAGTATGTCACAAAAGCACAAAGTACACCTTTAACGTCTTATGCTACCTCTGAGAGGGTGCGCTAAAACACACCAGTTCTGAAATGAGCCCTTCATGATTTCACAAAAGGCACTGATGCTTCAGTGATATCTCTCCTAGGTTGCTAATATCCGCAGCCATGGGCGTTTTTCCTCCCTCTGAGACCACCTCACTGCCGCTCGTAGGGAAGGTGCAACAAAGCCAAAGAAGGAAGGTACCTGCAGCAGTGTCGAGAAGAACATGATTGCCAGAGGAGCCACCAGCTCATACTGACACTGCTCCTGAACCTAAACACAGAGCAAGGAGATCAGACATCCACGTGCAAAGACACACACTGCCCCCCCTCCTCCCCCGGTGCGCTCTGTGCACTCCAACCTCTCTGGTCTTCCTGATGATCTGCTGTAGGAGGATGAGGAAGTTCTCTGGATCCCTCTTCACCATCTCCTCCAGGCTCCAGCGGTTCATGGACTGACCCGCCGAACACATCAGCACTAGAGAAGTGACAGGCGGAGATGAAACAAGGACCCACAGTTTTCCAAGCAAAAAGAAAGCGGCACTAGAAAGAGAGTGATGTTGTGACAGGGTTGTGAATGGACAAAAAGACGCAATGTAAAGTTCAAAAGTGACATTTCCTACAACATAACCCTCTGATGTGTCACCTAATGTCAATATTCTTAAGTTTTAATCATTTAAAAGGGATGATGAAGTCATGCAATAAAAAATGTATCGACTGATAATAAAAGTGTTTTTATGATGAAGTCTGGAAATGTACATTTCATGTACATTTATGACGGCAGCAGTGAAAAAGCTGTTGAAGTCAAGCGGACGTATTCACCGGAGAGCACAAAGAAACATCATTATGCATTTTCATTGTAACAAGCAACAGCTGATTGGTGCATTTTGCTGGTGCATAAGTTGTTGTGACAACAAGCTGCTTATTCGGCATACATTTAATTATATGTGTGTTGTTATTAAACATAATAAGGAGATACAAAACCCAGAAAGGAATAAAGGTTTTGTTAATGAACTATTATAAACATTCGTAATATACACATCTTTTTTCTTGAGCTTTTGCAGGTGCAGGACAAGGTCAACTGCAGTTCAAGCTACTTGCTGTCTCCTCCTGAGGTCATCTTTTTTAAAACAAACTGAAATTGGATTTCATTGTCAGCGAATGGAAGACCACAAAGCCTGCAAACAACTGTTCACACCTTGCAATGGCAGCACGTCTGACTGGATTTCTGCAAAATTGCATCGAGGGGGCCAGAAAACCCGCACACACACGATGTAGGTGAGAGCTTCCTCAGCTATCAAGCCATCTCGGGCTCTCTGGCGGACACGACTAACCTAACAAAGATTGTCAGCGCCTGACAGGCGTGTTTCATAACCTTCTATCAAAAGTTTCGCTGAGGATGTTTTGCGCGTGGACGGGGGTTGATTTCCTGTTTCAGGAAAGCCATAACTGCAACTCGGGGTAGATGTTTCGGTGCAACAGGAAAAGTGTCATCGAGGAGTAAAGCAAAAAGATCCTTCACAAAATGGGAATATCCAAATTCAGCTGCAATATTAATATTACACTGCTAAAGCTGTAAAGCGACGCCTTTAGACCCGGCAAGCACAATGGAAAAACTTTTGAAGCTTTTCAGCCTTTGAAGCAGTGGAGCAGTGCAGAGTACACGCAGGTATGAAGAAGAGTGTACCCACTTACTACTTCAGTCAGCACTGCATATACCGTACACACTTCTCAATACCATCTGACGTGCATTCTACAGTAGCGTCTGCAAGCCAAGTGTTCCGATTGTCTTTCATAGGATTGTGAGGGCATGACCCACCCTACACTGCCTCTAATTGGCTCGTTGCCTTCATTGGTCAGGATGAGTTTCGACCAGTGCCGACCCATATTTGCGGCAGTCGCATTAGCGTGTTGTTAAACTGAATAGAGCCGTCTCACATGCCACTGTTTACAAAACAGGGTGTTTATCCATTGCTGCTTAATGAATGGGCTGCTTAAAAAAGAGGCATGAATTAGGAATATATCTACTTCCCCATTGACCACTGCACCACCGCTCAATGCAGGCCGTGCACGCAGGTGGTAGAATTCAGCACCTGGAGCTCAGAGCTGAGTGGTGATGACACCATGTTGGGTAAACTGCGTCCCTGCCCAGTCTGAGTCTGCGTGGCAGACGATCCAGCCTGTTTTTCTGACTTACACTACTGTGGCTCACTCACACACTCACTGCGGTCTGTGCCACCGCTTCCTCCCAGCTGTCTTATTCAACACAACTTCCTCCCTCCGCAGCTAGATAACACGGCGGCAGCGTCACCAACAACGGGCTCAGGCGCGCTGCTGGAGCGGCATCTCGTCATGTGGTGCAAGAAAAGAGAGAACAAATAAACAACAGGTCCTCCGTCCGTGTCAGCATGTTAGACTGCACCGCAGTAGGACGTGTCGATTGAAGCCGATGTGTCTGAGAAACTGTCTACCGCTGCTCTTCCGAGAAATCTCACAGAGATTTAACAGCAAAGGACAGCGAGGCCGTGGTGAAGTCGCTTGGATTAGGGCAAGAAAACATGAAACAAGTGCCTCTCGGTTAGCAGTGAAGGCTGTGAGTAGAAGACCAGGGGGTGGGATTGACTGAAGGTCTGGTATTCTCCCCAACTTCACACGTTAAAGTTCATCCTGGACTCCAGCGGGACGGCCTCGCACAGAAAAGTGTCCAATAAACTCTATTGAAAGCAACATATTAGCCCCCTGCTGGCAGGTTCAGCAGGGGGCTGTGGGGTGGTCTCAGAAAGAGCAAACAGTGGCTGGGGGTCTTGCCACTGACCTGGAGTGTCGTCAGCGAGATACCGCTGACCTCTGTGACCTCTGTGACCAAGGGCCTGCTTTCCAGAACCACGTATTTCAGTAACTTCCTGAAAAACTGAGCTGCACTGATAAGTAAACAAAGGACTCTTCTCATTTTGTGGGCTTTATGAGCAACAAATGTTGCTGTTTATTGAAATTACTGGTAGATTTTAAAAACATTTAGGGAAATAGAGCAAGCACCCGTGGCTTTTAAGGGCAATGACATTGTTTTGAATAATGAATCGATGGTGCTTTCCTGTTTTAAAGTTTTTTTTTAACAGTTTTTTGTGTACTTATATGCATGTATGCAATATGTTTTCAACGTCCCTGTGAGAGCATCTGTGATTTGACTTTATGGTATAGGCATGGTATGGTCCGGTAGATATCATTTAATTTAGTGACAGCAAAGGCATCTTCTATCATCTTCTTTGAGTGAAGATCAAACTATGCTTTTTACAAAGTGTAAAAAAAAAAAAGTCTATAAGTATGCGAGGATGTGTTCCATGAACTGATTGATGAAATTCTTCATGAAACACTGAATACCACCAACAGACAGTGTTTCTGGCACCTGCCACTGCAGTCTTACCGTTCCAGTGGTGAGCTGCTGTGGGACTTTGTCTCAGCCCGTCCAGACATCTGTCCAGAGCGTGCTGGATCCTGTCCTCCGTGCAGGTGGTGTGCTGCATCTTTACCACTCAGGCTCTGCAGAGGGGGGACAGCAGACATGTTGGTGTTACATGTGTAAAAAAAAAAAACAACAAAAAAAAACAACATTAAAACAAAAGAAATTGAGCTCCTGTTGCACAGGGTACATCTGTCTGTACCCCCAGCGTCCTTTAGAAGCTTGTTGTGCATGAAGGAACTCTTTCTGAGTTCCTATGCTAATGGACAAGTCGGCAGCAGACAAACATTCGCTTTGCACTCACAACCATGGCCAACTTAGAGTTCCCAATTCATCTCACATGCATGTTTTCGACCAGGAGTGAAGTCGGAGTACCAAGAGAGATACAGAGAGAACCTAGGACATATATATGTATATTAATATACATATATATATAGAGAGAGAGACAACTTGCAAACTCCACACAGAAAGGACCCAGGTCTGGGATTTGAACCAATGACCTTACTGGTTCTAACCACTGCACCATACAAAATGTCGACACCAATGAACAAACTGGCTTTTAGTAGATACACGATTGCCAGGCAGAGGACGACAACCCCAGCGAAATCTGAATTCAGCGTGAAACAAAAAGCAGTCACTGACATCCTCGAGGACAAATAGACTCGGGCCTCTCTACTGTTGCGGTTTCATCGCTGCAGTGTCATGACGTTGCCATTCGGTATACAATGTAATCTTCATCTTGACAAATCTCCTCGACGTCAAGCCCATGTTGAGAAGAAGGAAATCATTTGCACACTGTCAAAGCTTCCATCTGTTCCGCCATGCAACAGGAATACACCCGACAGCAACGGTCCGATGCCAGGGCCATGTCTTCCATGGCCTTGCTTTTGAGGGATGATTGGAACTTTTTAGGGATCAGTCCCGAGCCTCATGATTAATTCCATGAACGGGCATAAAGGGCTGACAGGCGGATGGTATTTAAACTGTAAACAACCTGCTCTGACTGAAATTACAAAAAAACAAACACACCCACCGCATTTCATAGTATGACTGTTCATACAAAACCGGAGAGAGAGAGAGAGAGAGAGAGAGAGAGAGAGAGAGAGAGAGAGAGAGAGAGAGAGAGAGAAACTCCTTCTGACAAGCCACTGGTTGCAAACCAATAACATATGCCATAAGAAAGAGATGGCTAAAATATACATTTTTCTATATTTTAATTGTAGCATCTGGCTATTAAATGGGAAATTATTTTCTTTTTTTTTTTTTTTTTAATTGACTCATTTGATTTGACCGTTATTTGCACAACCTCTGAAGGCCAGGTGTGGCAAATTGTTTCATTTCCGCTGTGAACAATCATCTTTTGCTTATAGGCATATAAGCAAAAGATGGGAAGTCCCATGACTAACTGAGGGAGTCGTTAAATAGGTGTAGGTGGCACGTGTAGAGATAATGTGCATCTTTGAGACTGGGAAACCACGTGATCAACACTAACTTGTATTTTTAACATCATCTAATAATAATCTAATGACGGCCTGTCAATGTTGGTTCAATTCCTTTATCTAAGAGTGTGTGGGTTTACAACATTGTCAAGCAATCATTGGTATCTGTATGCAATGAATCTGTATCTTGTTTTGATCTCACCGTTTACAGGTTTGATCTCGTCATGTTCTTAAAACATTTAAAATACCAGTTACTGGACTGTAAAGAGACATGATATTTTTGTCAGCCTTCTCTTGCCTCACATTGGAATTTTTCCAGAAAATACAGGACTGTGTAAGTCCATACTTCCCAGAAGTGAAATAGGTTGTTTTAAAATCGTTTTAAAAGGAACATGTAGGATCTTTTTTCTTTTTTTTTTGGTATGTGATAAATTGAAATTATCGGTGCAAGATTGCACATTCTGTTCCCTTAAGATAAGTTGTTGCTGACACAAATTCTTTGAAGGAAAAATCCCCCTGAGTGGACAAAAGTTCCCTTTTCATTTTGATGCAGGCAATATATGTATTGCCTCATGAATGACTCATTTGCCCTTTCACACCAAAACATCACAAAAGAAATAACCCACCCACACAGGCAATATTCCCAACAACATAGTTCTGTTCAATGTATCTATACATTTCACACAATGTATGAATGTATATATGTGTATAGCAGCAGAGGGAACTGCCTTGTTGGCGTGAGGGGTCTGAGGAAGAAGGACAGACTGTTTGGAGACCACAGAACAGACCAGGCGACAAGAAGTCAAATAACCACTGGTTACAACCAAGGCATGCCGAATAGCAGCTGTGTCTATATATACATGTGTATGTATATGTACATATATATGTATATATGTATATATATATATATATATATTAGGGGTGTGAATCTTTCACTCACAAAACGATCCGATTCAAATCTCGATTCACAAGCTACGATCCGATTCAGGGACGATTCATAAAAAAATAGTTAATAATTTGGTATGATTCGATCCGACTCGGTTCAGTGCGATTCAATACAAATGGACAATTTAACCCCAAGTGCTTATTTTTACTTTACCGATCTTTACCGATCCAGGGCTCCATCAACCGATGCACTCGGATCTCGTACGTCACAGACCGATAACCGATTCAAATCGGTTTATCTTTACACCACTAATATATAAATATGTATATATATATATATATACATATATATACATATATATATATACTTACAAGCCACTTTAAGTAAGTTGTCCATAAGAAAGTGGTTGGTGGAATATATTTCCCCTCAGCTTGCAAGGTTTTGCTGGGGGCTTCATCTTAAACATCCAACTCCTCTCTAGACCTGACCATCAGTCAGAGAACTCACTGGAGTGAGGTTTAGCTGGGAAAGACAAAGCGGTTGTAAGCTTGTAACAAAAAAAAGGTTACATCGCAGATGCTGCAATGATCAGTAATAATCAGTAATCCAAAATTGTCACTTTTCTTGTTAAAAGACAAGCGACCATTTATCACAGTAGATGTTTCTCTACTTCTGACTGGCTTCAGTCAGGGTTTAGTCCCCTGCTCAGTTCTGTGTGACACCAAAAGTAATGACGCGTGTCGTGCTCGTCCTCAGACTAAGAAGAAGAGTTTCACTGTGACCAGCTGGATCCACTATAAATGATCTGATTGGCCTGCTGAATGTGACAAAGACAACATTCGTGTTTTCTTCTGCTTTTTTGCCAGGGGGCTTCCCTTACTTAAAACTGCCCATGCATTGAAATTGAGTGCAGACTCAAATGTCGGAGAGGCTAAAACAAATTAAGTGGACAGCAACGTCGGTCTGCACTTACTGTAGAGAAAGTGTCAATTCCCCAGACTCATTTTAACAAGAAATAGCCACAAGTAAAATCTTGCTGCAAAAAAATGAATTTTGCATGTTTTGTGTCATGCATTGTTTTGCATTGCGAACACGTCAACCTAATAAAACCAGCAAAGAGGTGCGACAGAAAACTCGCACAGACCGGGAACACAATGATCATCCTGGTACTTTTCCTTTAGCAGGCTTGTAACAACAATGCCAAACAGCTTGAGAGGCAAACACATGATGTTGCCCTCTGTGTCCCGAGAGAGGTATTGTGTCTGAAAAGTCTCCACTCCGTGGCACTGAGTGCAGGTACAGAGAACACAGCGTTGGACTTTTGCGCCGAGGGCTTCGGCCATTGTCCAGCCGATCAAGATCTGGATGAGAGCCCAGCAAGAGTGGAAGGAACTAATAAGTCAGAGCCGTGAGGACCACGGCATCCAGTTTTGGCTTCAGTGGACGCAGTCAGTGATAATTAAAGAGGTGAAGACCCTAAATGAAGTGTTGCCACAAAGTACATCAGCTACTAAAATGGAAGATCAGTTTGTCAAATTTGTCGTAAATTTGTTTGAAGAATTTGACTTAAAAAAAAAAAAAAAACACCTGCAAACTCTTGAAGTCACTGTGACTTTTGTTAAATGTGGCGACAGGACACTGGATTGGAATTTTTTTTTTTTTTTGTTTCAAGAACCTTTACCAAAAAAAAGAAAGAAGAGAAAATCTATCAATCAAATCAATCAATCAAATCCAAAACTGACGAGTATAATACAGACTTTCTATTGGCTAAAAGCTGCATTCAGGTACCACCACTTCCTCTTCAAAGGACTGGTTGGTCCATTCAAAACTTCCACTGGCTACACAAAAGTTGACAAACCCGCAAAGACACGAGGGAGTTACCAAGATACCTACGTACCAAAACAGAGAATTCACACCAGTATGGCCATGACGGAGGACCTAGAGCACAGTGTCACCTGCTTCTATGGAGACACGCGAGTTGGGATTGAAACAGAAAAACAACCCCAGATGCAGCACGTCATCAAAGTTGTTTTTGTGCATTCGGTGGCGATGTTGCAAATGCATGAGTCTGAAGTGTTTCATAAGAGGATGTAAGCCACGCATCCATGAGAGTCAACAAGGTCACTTCCATTTTTTTTTTTTTTTTTTGCCCTGAGCAACTTGTGGCAGTTGGAAAAGTTGATATAATGTTGAAGAGCAATGTGAATATTAAAAATCATATTTATTGACATACACATTCACATAGAGGCAATTTGGCCTGCAAAAAGCCAATGTTTACTCAGGCACCAAGCAACAGGAGATCATAATATTCAAAATAGTTTCATGCTTTGAAGGGAAGATGCCTAAATAAGTGACCTTTTCACTACAGTCCTAGCGCCTGTAGATGCAGTTGAACAAACAAAAGGCATTAGAGTTGAGTTCTGCGCATTTTAAGAAGGTTCAGCAATATTTATGTCTGCCAAATTATGACATGAAATAAAAATCATCTCCTCCACCACCAAAGTGTTTCAAGTGGTGGTTATCGTTCTTCTTCCAATGTGCAAACACCATCCCACTCTGTGAAAACTGCTATGTACGCTTTCCTTACAGATACCAATCAGGGGCTTTTTGTCGCCTTGTCGAAGAGGCTTCTGTACCTCATTTATATCATTTAACTGCGTCAATGGACACCAGCTATCAAAGCACCTTCACAGGGATTGCAGAGAAATCATCATTTAAAATCTCACCCAGCAAGCTGTGTTGCAGCGTCCGGCCTGTCTTCACAGATACCAGCACTATCACACCGTGACAGCGCTTCACCTCCACCTGTGTGTCTCTGTGTGTTTCTCATGCTGGTCTCTGCTGCAGCCCACTTCCCATCTCTCCCACTGATCCCATTACCAACTGCTTCCTAACAGGAAGAGAGCTTCCCTGCTCAGCTGAGGAAGCAGGTGCCTCCCTATTGTTGTGTGTGATCTGACTCTTAGATATACTCCCACAGAGCAGGGAGGTGTGTTTGTGTGCGCGCGCGTGTCCGTGCGCGCGCTTGTGCGCACACAGTATACCTGTGTGTACAATAAGTGTCCGCCGTTTGATTAATTGAGCCTGATTTTCACATCCTTTCTTCCTTTGTTGGTCTGAAGAACTGGATTCCCTTTCTCTCCGCTGACCTACTGGATGTGAACTGGCCTTTAGGAAACAACAGCGGCGCGACTCCAAAGCCGCCGGCAGCTCCAAAGTGTTTGCCAGCCGCTACCGGTAGGAACCCTCACAACGCAAACGGCCATTAAAGGTGGACGAGTGAGTCTCGTAAAGTCTACAAAAGGTCATTCTTTTTGCAGCGAGCTTCATGATGGATAAATAGAATGCTTTTTTGTTTTTTTTGTGAATAACACAATACGAGGGTAGATTCATCTCCTGTCAGCGCCGAGAGAGAAGGAGAGAACTCACCATAAAACCTTCAGTCTTCACTTCCTCAATCATCACGCAGCACGTGATTAAACGAAATCAGTGTTCGTGAAAACATCACGTCTTTTAATATAAAGTGGCAGCACTGCTCAAACAACAAAAAAGAAACCACTTGATTTTACACACACACAAAGACACACACAGACACACACACAAACACTTTCAGACAAGCCTCTGTTTATTCCTATACATTGTGTGTGCGAATTGAAATGAGTTTGGCCCTATGAGAGACTTTTTTTTCTCTTTCAATAGAAACCCTCATCCTTTTTCAAACATTCTGCTTCTTCAATTGTTTACACGCTGTTTCTTAACAACACTATGCAAACACGGGGGCCCACAACCACTGATGTGTTGTCTTGCGAAGTTCGTGTTGAGGAGGTGAAAGAAAGAAGAAAAAAAAAAGAAGAAGATTTTGCAGACACCACAGCCATGAAGGAGAAAAACAGGAAGCAATGCTGTGAACAACAAACGGTGTCAAAGTGGGATCCTGCAAACAACCTCCGCCAGCGACACGTCTGAGTCGTTCCCGACTCTGTTGAACAACAACACGTGCTGCCCCCGGCCGACGTCACCCAGCGTGATCTTCTAGTAATGCTCAAACGTGACCCCAGCGGCACTTTTGTGCGACAGTTCCCATTTCTCAACAGGACGGGAGATGATTGTACTCAGAAGTAATTGAGTAACTGAAGACCAACGTGCCATCCGCTGCAGTCCTGTCATCACGTGTCATCGTGCGAGAAGCACACAGATGACTTTCACAAAATTCTGTCAGAGCTCACGCTGGATTTGCCAAACAGCGTAAAGAGAGTTGAAAGCGGTTCCTCGGTGTCTGCGTCATGTCTGTTGGGAGTCAGACACAGGTTGCTGCTGGAGGACGTTGTGCCGGTAGCCTGATCCCTTCCACATGATGGCGTGACTGTGAGGAACCTCTCACCGCCTCGCCTGCAAACTTGCATCTGCCTCTCTATCTAGATGTGAGTGAGAAGTGGTTTGAAAAAGGATGTTGAGCCCCAGGCGTTGGCGCGGGACCGTTTCTGTTGGGTGGAGTCCTCAAACACACGGTAAATAACAGCCTTGTTGTGCAATAAGTCATTTGTTCGTCGGTGTCAGAGGCCAAAACTTGCATCCCGGCTTGAAAGAGACAACTGCTTTGACAAAACAAAGCTAAACAAAAAAACTGTTCCCATGTAAGAGCGCAAACAACGGCTGATAAAGCAGGAGAACGTCTCGGCGGGGAGCACGTGCTTCTGCTCTCGACTTCCTCAGCGCTTAATAAAGCATGATTCATATAGAGCCGCTGAAGAAAATAGAAAAAAAGCAGAAGTTCTCAAAAGCGGTATCACGGCAAGGGTCTGGAGGGGAGGTGTGTGTGTGTGTGTGTGTGTGTGTGTGTGTGGGGGGGGTGTCTGCCAACGGCTGTTCTCCTTGCATCACTGTGAGCCTCGAGCTGCCCATCAGCTTCACCGCAGAGCAACTGAGTAGCCACAGTAAAGGAAGGTGGAGCGGACAAAAACAACTTTGAAAAAAGATAACCATCGGACATCAGTGACAGGGCAGGCACATAAAATGAAATGGTTGAATGATCACGACATTCTCAAACTCACTGTGTGACAGATAATATTCTGGACTTTTTTTTTGCATAAAGACCTCAGTGATAAATATTGATCTAATGGTTTTTAAAACCTGGCTTATCCTTACCTCTGCACAGCTGACAGCCTGCTGCACATTTTGCTCTTGTTCTTTTGTTCTGGCTTAATTCACTTAAGACCCCTTCAAGTGGTTGTTGTATCGTCTGTTTGTTGTTTTTAAAGTACATCTATCTATCTATCCATCTATCATCCATCTATCTATCCATCCATCCATCCATCTATCTATCCATCCATCCATCTATCTATCCATCTATCATCCATCTATCTATCCATCCATCCATCCATCCATCCATCTATCCATCTATCCATCTATCTATCTATCATCCATCTATCTATCTATCTATCTATCTATCTATCTATCTATCTATCAATCTATCTATCTATCTCATATCTGGATAATCAGAGCACACATTGGGAAACAAAATCAGTGAAACCAGTCCAGTTGCCCTCACTTAACTCTTCTACACTAAAGGTGATCTGGACGACTGAGAACCTTCACACAGACACACACACACACAGGAAAACATGCAAGCGGCCTCCGCTAGCCCTTTGAGTAAACTACAGCACAAGTTGGAAGTAGTCATTCATCATGTGGCCACTAACAAACACTGTGAGGTGCCTTCCAAAATCAAACCCAACCCATCCACCGCCACTCTTGTCCTTACCTGTCTGAGTGCCCAGCATCCATGACGCGTGAGAGAGCCCTGGTGTCCAAATGTCGCAGTGGAAAAATGTACGTCCCGTTCAGCCCTGCTGCCATTCATTCACCACGAGCAGCGCAGGCGAAGCCGCATCCCAGGAGCTGTGTGCTGCGGCAGTACGAGCACGTCTGAACGCAGGCGCGCACATCTCGCGGCTTGCGAGCAGGAAACATGCGAGAGGAGCGCGTGTGAGCACAATGACGAGAGGCTGCCGGCGTGTAGAAGGTGGGAAGTAGACGGTGTGTGGGAGGGGCGGGGGGGTTAGTGTGTCGACTGCACGCATGTGTTTTTGAGAAGCTGCGTGTGGGTTCTGAGGGGATGTTGGCCCCCCGAGAGGAAGTCATCTCTTTGACTTTTTGTTTTTTTTCGGTCTTTTGTTTTATGCTATTTTCACACCAGAGCACTGGCTTTGTTTAGGTGGCTTTGTTTATCGCGTTTGGCAGCCAGAAGAGCTGCAAGGCGAGAAGAAGCTTTCACAATTGCTGTCATTTCAAAAGTTGTCATTTCTGAATGTTCCAAACCCAGTGAGAGTAAAAGTTTGGACAACACATCAGCATTCAACTGTAAATAATGTTTTGGTGACTCACTATGATGCAAGGGGTTACTTCTTTAATTTGGGCTTGCTTTTGGGCTCTCTTTTTATTTTTGGTTAATTTAGTCACTTGTCAGGGAAAGGCTGGTCCGACTTCCCCCTCCTCATTTGCTTGTCATTTCCATTTTATGTATGAAGTGTGACTGTGAATTCCCCTTCTCTGAAAGGAAGGGTGAATTGTGGTGGCATGCCATACTGAAAACAGTTGATGAACGGTGGATGGGCACAGTTGCTGGTTGGTCTGCTTGTTGTTTGAAAAGTGATGTCTGAATATTTTAAATTCCTTAATGGCAGCATTCACTCTCAAAAATAAAGGCACGTGTTGAAAATCGCTAGTTTTCCAAACGAAACAACATCAAGTCAGAGTCCATCTGCATGTAGATGCTATACAGACTCTGTTTTGAAGGAATAACTGTGACTTCAGATGTTATTTAATTCATTCGTCATTGTGTAGGAACTGTCACAAGAAACTTTTGATGTAAAAACCTCTCTTTCCTTTCTATTATCAAGGCTGGATTCGTCCAATGAGGTGTGAGAAGCCATATTTTTCATGAGAGCTTCATTAATTCACCTCTGGACAGAAAATCATTCCCCACAGATCTCCTGCTAGTTCCAGCTGAGTTGAGGCTCTGCTCCACTCAAGCTTTCCTCAGACACTAGCTACAGCATTGTCTGTGTTCATTGTCTGTGTTCAGCAGGTGCAAGTATCAATGGCTTTCCTGCTAACACAGCTTTAAACTGTCTCTAGGTTGAACCAAGAATTACACACCCTGCAAAGACTTTTTTTTTTTTTTTTTTTTAGAAAAACTTTGGACTCTCCAAGTGAGTACCAAAGAAAGAAAGAACAATACATTAATGTTTTTTTTTAATACGTTTGTTTCCTTTGTTGTTGTTTTGTTTATTTTAACAAACCATTGTACAACTTCACACTGGATCGTAGATGTCTGAGTTTGAACAGCAGTGGTTTATTATGTTCATAGTTTCTCTGATTTTGAGTGTCTTTAGTCAAGCTCTTAAATGACGTGATTCCCAGGTAAAAAAAAAAAACAAAAACGTTTTTTATGAACCTCAAAAAAAAGTGTTTTTTTTCTCATTTTCTTCCTTATGAAGTAACTTTAGATCAAGGCAGAGCCACATCCCCTGATTTACTTCTGTTTTTACGTTGCGCTTGTAATTAGTTAAGTGTGTACGTGTGCGTGTGTGCGCGCGCTTCTGTGTGTTCTTGTAAATAGGTCATTTCATGTGACCATTTTTACCCAACCAAGGGAGGATATTTCTTTGTGACATTTTGGTTGGTGTTTTCTTAGAATGTGTCAGGGTTGTTTATTGAGGTTGGGTTAGGGTTTGGGTTTGGCTTGGCTGAGGTTTGAGTTTGGTTATGACAGTACAACGGAAAGAAAGTCCTCACAAAGGTGTTAAAATGTTTGCATATGGTTATATGGGCTCGTCCTCATGATTAAATATTCCAACTGGTTTAGGATTTCTGCAACATTGTAGCTTTCAAAGTATTATATCAAGAGCAGCAGCAGCAGCAGCAGAAATGTGTGTGTGTGTGTGTGTGTGTGTGTGTGTGTGTGTGTGTGTGTGTGTGTGTGTGTGTTCCACTCAACCGCTCTGTGTTCCTCTGAACTAAACGGTGCTGTGCCTCCACCTCCTGGGGAGGAAAAGTCACCTCTCGCTGGGCTACACACGATGTAGTGCATTTCTGCGACCGCAGGATGGCGCTGTTTCTTTCGTTTTCCATTCAACAGGTCGGCTAACGGTTCGGCTGAGACGGCGACAGCGCTGCAGTAACATGTTGTTTGACAACCTCTGAGTGAAGAGCACCGGGGTGTTTACCATAAGAGATCGCATGGTGATTATAACGTTCATTATTATTTAAAAGAAATAAAGAGAACTTGTAAATTTAAAAAAAAAAAAAAGCTCACATTTAGGGGGCAACATATTTATTTTAGTTCTGAAAGTCTTGGGATTTATCTGAGTTAACATTGAATTAATAATATTTAAAGAACAGATTTATTAACCCCTCTCATTTTATTTGATTATATTACCAGTCTTTTTTCTAATGTATTACCTCGTGTTTATCTCACTTTTGCAAAAGCACCCAGTCCTCAGAAATCGTGTTTCGTTCCTCCTCGAGCGTCTCTTGGAATGACCTCTTGCATCTTAAAATCTCCGTTTTGAAATTCTGAAATTTTTTTTAATTCCTCTCCGATGACGCCACGTTCTCCCACGGGTACCTCGTCTTATTCACACCACCTGCATAAATAGATGACTAATTAATAAACAGAATGACGAACTCTTGTATCGCGGAAACGGAATGACTAACAGTTAACACGTGAGCTGTTGTCGAGCTTTTTGAGGGATGTACAGTAGATGACAACCGTCGTTTTTTTTTGTTTTTTTTTTTTAACCTAATTTAAAACCCAGTCAGTGGCCTAGTTTTGTTCTCTTTATTCGCTTTTACCCCCCTAGAGAAGTAAACTGCACTATAGGCTGATCAAGTTGGTCCCCGCCCGCCCGCAGCGCCAATCTGCGTCTCCTCGCTGCGCGTCATCCTACGACGCGCCACCAGCGGATGTCGTAGTTCCGTCCGCACTAGTGTGGATCCCCCCAGGATGGACTGGCCCGGAGAAGGAGGAGAGAGAGAGAGAGAGAGAGAGAGAGAGAGAGACGGGTGCCAAGCAATAGGGAGAGAGTGATGGGGAGAGAGGGAGGGGAGTGGGACCTGCTATAAGGACGCTGGAGACTCTTCCCATCCAGCAACTCTCCCTCTCTTTTTACGCACTAAGTTGAAAGAGAAACAAACATCCAAACAGGACGAGCGGGGACCGGGAGCAGCAGCCTGACTGACATCGTTTCCAATAAACGCCAGGTAAAGTCAGCTTTACGTGCACTTTTCAAGAAAATAATAATAATTATAATAATTAAAAAAAAAAAACATATGAGCTGGCAGCGATGCGACGCGGCGGGTGAGTCTTGCCTCCAACCATCGCTGTCTCCCGATTCTTTGCGCCCATGTGTGGAACTCTGGAGCGTCACCCGACTTAACTCCTTGTCTCTTCTCCCAACACGCTTTGTCCCCCCCAGCGGCACACACACACACACACAATACGAGCACACACAGAGAGAGAGAGAGAGAGAGAGAGACGCACTCACTTACTTACTCACTCACGCACACACACACCCCACACACACACACACACACACACACACACACACGCACGCACACACACTGTGGAGAGCCACCATGAGGAGGGCTGCGGATGTTGTGCTGACTGCGCTGCTCGCCGCCTCCCTGTCGTGCCGGAGCGCGCTGGCCGCCGGCTACGGCACGAGCCTGTTCGCGGCGCAGAGCTCCCCGCCGGACCCCTGCTACGACGAGCACGGCAACCCGCGCCGCTGCATCCCGGACTTCGTCAACGCCGCCTTTGGCAAGGAGGTGAAGGTGTCGAGCACTTGCGGCGGCCGGGCGGCCAGCCGCTACTGCGTGGTGACGGCGTCCGAGAAGGGCGAGGAGAGGACGCGCGACTGTCACACGTGCGACGCGTCGGACCCCAGGAAGTCGCACCCGCCGGCCTACCTGACGGACCTCAACAACCCGCACAACCTGACGTGCTGGCAGTCGGAGAACTTCGTGCAGTTCCCGCAGAACGTCACGCTGACTCTGTCGCTGGGCAAGAAGTTCGAGGTGACCTACGTGAGCCTGCAGTTCTGCTCGCCGCGGCCCGAGTCCATGGTGATCTACAAGTCCATGGATTACGGCAAGACGTGGGTGCCCTTCCAGCTCTACTCGACCCAGTGCCGCAAGACGTACAACAAGCCCAACAGGGCCGCGATCACCAAGCAGAACGAGCAGGAGGCCGTGTGCACGGACTTCCACACCGACATGTACCCGCTGACGGGCGGCCTGATCGCCTTCAGCACGCTGGACGGCCGGCCGTCGGCGCACGACTTCGACAACTCGCCGGTGCTGCAGGACTGGGTGACGGCCACCGACATCAAGGTGGTGTTCGGCCGCCTGCACACGTTCGGCGACGAGAACGAGGACGACTCGGAGCTGGCGCGCGACTCGTACTTCTACGCCGTGTCGGACCTGCAGGTCGGCGGGAGGTGCAAGTGCAACGGGCACGCGTCCCGCTGCGTCAGGGACCGGGACGGCAGCCTGGTGTGCGAGTGCAAGCACAACACGGCGGGACCCGAGTGCGACAGGTGCAAGCCGTTCCACTACGACCGGCCGTGGCAGAGAGCCACGGCCAGGGAGGCCAACGAGTGTGTGGGTGAGTCCGACCGGCTCGCTGCTTTGGCACCTGCAGTCTGCAACAGTTCTGACGTTTCTCTTGTTTGTGTGGGATGGAAAGTTAAAAAAAATAAAAAATAAAATAAAAAAAGGTCAGCGAATTAATATAGAAATAAATAGTCGCAAGTTGAAATGCGTTGGCTTGTCTCCCCAATAATAATAATTATAATATTGATAATAATAATAAAAATAAAAATATATAAATAATAATAAAATTTGGCTTTATTTAAAAATAAATAAGCGAAGAAGAGCCGCGTTTCTCCTCTCATGTCGCGGCGCAGCTCCAGCAGGAGCGTAAACAAAAAAAAGTGTAAAGTCACACGCAGCATGACAGCGCCTCCTGACAGTTCGTTCAGCTCCTCGCGGGCCTTAATCGGTGCTTTTAAAACCACCGCAAACGGAACCACACAACCTAATCATTCGCAGGAGCTCGACCCCTAAACCGCTGCAATTACGCCGTGCCCTTTTCATTAATGTGGATGGGACGAAGAGGGAAAGAGATGCGGCAAAAGCCACCGCGGTGCTAATTGGGCGCATCGTTTTAATTAAAATAAAGCATGCATTTGATTGGAGTCTAAATAAATACAATAAAAATAAATAACAAATAAATAAAACGATCAGAATGTCAGGTCAGGACTGGTTAATAGGAGGTTTTTTTTTAAAAATATATATATATTTATAGTTACTGCGAATTTGATGATGATTTGATTGTTTCTATTTCCACATTATCATGGTTTTAACGATTAAGAGTTCTCAAAAATTGGAGAAAAATACTAAATTCATTCTCTCATACTTGAACATATGATTCCTCAATACACCTACATTTATATCACCAACAAAATGAGGAATGGGAAGCAATCTACTAAAGTGGAACGGTTTGCCCTTCTCATCAAACACACTGCAGGTGTCAAAAGAAAAGAGGAAGTCTATCTTTAGTCTTATCTCTCCGTGTCTGAAAGCCTGCATGTTTTATCAGCTGCTGACCAATCAAAAAGATCAAAGTTACAGTGTATCATTTCAGTAGTTGCGTTGCATTACAACCCCGGAGACCTGTGGCCCGTTTGGACTGCAGATAACGCTCGCTGTGATGTGGAGAAACAACTCGGACGCAGTCCTGTAGCTACTACTGTGTGTGTGTGTGTGTGTGTGTGTGTGTGAACAGAATGAGCATTTTTTTTAAAAAACAAAAAAAACAAAAATACTTGTCAGGTGTGTTTGAGGAATTGCTGTCTATAAAATCCAATATAGCCTTCTTTTTAATTTTCCCAGTTTGTCCTTCTTTAAATTCTGTTTTTACACATGGAATTCCCAAAGATTGTTTGAAATTGCAGTGATTGGTTGCTTTTTCTAGTGATGAGACATTCAATATTGTAGACGATGGCTAAAAGGGAGCAGTTCAGATGCCAACGTAAAAAAAGACTGAACCCTTCACATTGCAGGGGAAAATTTGTCAAAATCTTGCAAGATGCAGTTTCATCGTGACTCAACTCAACCTCTGATACCAGTCAGCTGTGAGAAAGTTTTGTCTGTGTCGAGACGAAAAATGTTTTGTTTATTCAGACGGGCAGGAACCTTTATGATATATGTATATTGTTTTTTAAGTTGTTTTTTTTAAAAACATAATTCATACATTCCTGGCTGAATCTGATAAAAGTTCAGATTTTTGATTTGTTTAAGAGTTGATATTTAGCACATTCGCAGAAAGGAGGTGGAGATAGTTTGTGCATTATGTCAAACATGCAGTCCGATATGCGGATGAAAGAGAAATACTGCAGCATCTAGTAACCAATGACGTGATCCAACGACATAGAACAATTTGTGCGACACGCCTATAGCGCGCATGGATTGATTGAGTGTCTCCATTAACGGCACTTTGCTGGAGTGTAATTCAGCTGTCATGTTCTGCAACCGTCGAGCTTTCAGCAAGATTTTTTAGCTTGGTCCGCTAATGTGTGCGTAACCAACAAGGGCAAATATCAACATTTTGAGAAGAAGAAGGGATCGCAGCTGTGTCGGGCCGGTGCAGAAGGGAAGGAGCCCTGGGATGTCGAATGCAGGGAAAATCTGAGTTGTTGTTCCGCTCTCCGTAATGACAGCGGGCGAAGCCCGGCGCAGTTTGTTAGTCACTCATATAGTTATGACAAAAGAAGAGGAAGTGGTCTGGCTGTGTGTGGGGCTGGTGCTGACATGAGGGATTCATTTCTCTGGTCTCATCCCAGATCTTTTCTTCCCACCACAAGAAAAAGGCGGAAAAGAGTAGAGGAATAAATTTTAAAAAAAGAAGAAGAAGATGAAACCGAATTGTGATGTGCACTTTGCTGATTACTTCCATCGGGACCTTTAAGGACACTCGGCCCCTCCCCTTTAAGTGCGCGTTCCCATCCATTTGGTTTATTGATTCTCCGGTGACGGAAGAGCTTCTGGTGGAACAGATTTGGAACAGAAAACCCAAGCACGGACGTGATGCAGACCTGGTTTTAATCTCTATCGGCGGTCGCATGTGGAACACGCTGGCGCTGGTTCCACACGGAGACCTCCTGCCTGCTTCACGAGCTGAATGATGAGTTGTGCCCACAACAAGCGGAGCCCCGACAGCGAAGACAGCCACACCGCTTCAGCTCGTTAGTGCCAGGACGAGAGTCCGCTGTCCCATCGCCAGAAACCAGCTATATTTAGCCCCTAAATGTTGTTCTTATTGACTGAATTTATGTGCGCTGCTTTCACTCTGAACTCTATTGTTTACTTTTGGGGTATTGAAAAAAAGGAGGGGGGGGGGAGTAAGAAGAAGGACGGGGTCTTGAATAATGCAGGAAGATTAGAAGCACTTGGCTTGGAGGCACGCAGAGTGAGGAGAGGGCCGAGAGTGTTCGCCGCAGAGAGGAGCGGGGTCAGGGGGAGGGGCTTGAGACGGAGCAGGGCAGCGGGGATGAAAATGAAAGAAGGGTCGTATGATGACCAACACGCAGCCAATACGGCCAATACGGCGGCCCATTCACTCTGCCCAAATAAGTTTTTGGGTTACTTCCGCATTACGTGGCCCTATGGAGCATGCACAGCAGTGGGATTACCAATCACGCCTCTGTAACTCACTTGATGCACCGGGATGCATCAGCCAATCAGAACGAGCCGAGAGACTCAGCAAGAACGGCGCTCTGATGGGAGTAAACTCTTTTCTGTGGATTTTCAGGCCTTTATACATTATTAGTCCATAATTTAAAAATCTACAATAGAAAAATTTGTTATGAACGACGTTTCAGATCACAGTCATCCTGTCAGCCTTGTTACGGTGGTTTATTTTTGTATTGCGGTGTATGGGGGAAAAAAAGCATTTTAGGCTGTATGGGGTTTTTTTTTTGGCTGCAGTACCTCGAGTGACCACTGGTAAAACTGCACTGCCATATTGCCAGTCTGGTATCCAGTTCTTTTAATACATCTATGGGAAAAGGTGTGAGATGGAGGATTAGATGAGGGGGAGAAGTAGTAAAGTAAAAGTAAGTAGTAGTCGTTGCTGTAGTAGTAATACTAGTAAAAATAAATAAATAAAAATCCTGAGAAGAAGAGGACAAGCCGCTCCAAGACTCGTCCCCAAACATCCATTTAGAATTTAGTGCAAGTTGATGCTATTGGATATTGGTCTTCAAAAATTGGAGAGTGGAAAAAAAAAAATGTTTATTTTATTTTAAAATACTCTGCTCTGGTTCACAGCCGTGTCACTCTGTCGGGCCAAAAATGATCACAGGTGGCTGCGATGCCCCGTCGTTTAAAATGCACAGAGCAGAGTTTTGGGCCGGTGGGGATCATCCATGGTCCGCCTCTCGGCCGCCTCCTTGATCTCAGATCCACTTCGCCTCCTCTCAGACGCCGCCGAGGCTCCGAGTTAATGTTTGAGCTTCTCCTTTGCGCCGGCGTCCTTCATCTTCAAAAGCTGCCGGCGGGACGCGTTGATGTTTCGCGGGCCTGCGCAAACAATCCTGGGAATAAAGTTTGCACTTTGCACCGTCTCCATGTTCCTCACCTTTACTTCGGCTTCGCCGTTTCCTCGCCGGGTCTTCGGCCGCCAGTTCAAACCGGGAGCGACGGTCTCCCTGCCGTCTCACTTAAGGAATCTCTTTCGCCTCGGCTCTTATCAGTGTTTATGGCTCCTTTTGTAAACTGCCGCAGAAAATAAGTCTCCCATGGCCCCAGCAGACTGGCCCGCTGCACTGTTTTAGATTTTTCGGGACCTGTTCTGTGTCTCCGGCAGACAGGAACATGGCCACCGAGCCAGCACGTACTGTAAGCAAGGCTGACGCTTCGGTATATCAAGAGCCGTAACCAAACAAAGAGAGGGAGAGCCCGAATGAGACGCGGGTGCACACACACACACGCTCACAAACACACACAAAACCCAGACCACTTCAGATTGTGTTTTTTAATTTGTAAATAGCGTGATTGTGTGTGTGTTTTTGTGAGATCGGTGCAATTTACAGCACTCGCACTTGGCACGTGCCGAATTTAGATCATTCTAAATTGAAGGAGGCAGTGCGCACACACACACAGTTCGCAGCTCAAGTGGGGGCTTACAGGACGTACACAATACACACCAATGAGCAGGTCCAACAGTGGAAAAATTGTCCGCAGTGCCTCCACGTTCCTCAATCTAGATGCTCCACAGCGAGACCACCATTTCAGTCTTAATCAATTTTGTTGGTTACGGGAGTCAAATTATTTTCTTTGGCCCTTAAACAACCCCTGGTCTCGCTTCAAGTAAGACGGAGTAGATCCTCTACGGCCTTGTCACATTAACTGGGAAATCTGGCCCTATGGCTAATATCAAAATATTTTTGTCAACTATAAAGACGATTGTTTGGGGCTAGTTTTCTAAAAAAAAAATAAATAAATAAAAAAAAAAAAATCAAACAACCACCTTGAACAATTTCACAAGCAAATGCTGTCGCTGGAGCGAGATCGTTGGGAATTCTTTGGGAAGTTTTGCTGTGCAGATGGTAGCGACAGACATTGCATAACATGCATAATGTCGAATGTGTTGAAACACGGACGGTCTTTAAGCGATTAAGCTTTGGCAGCAGCCCCTTTTAGCAGGAATTTTAGACCTAGTTGCTGCTTGTCTTGAAGCCAAACAATACATTTTCTCATCAAACCCCACCCCCTTTTTTGTTTCAGCATAATTTACAATAAATTGTGACAGACCTTTTATGTTGAAAAGCAGGTTAAATTAAAAACTGCTGTGTAATGGACAAAGCCTGCAGTTAAAGAGCAAAAGCTTTTAGTCACATAGTATTTGTGCTGAAAAGAATACATTTGACACGACATACAAAACCAAAATGAAAAATAATAATAATAAAAAAAACATGTTTTGTCTGCTGTACTTGAGAAATATCTGCATGGAGCAGCTCGACTGTGATCCTTCCATTTTTCAACCTATCACAAGGCTCAGGTGGCGCTGCCCGGAGTAACAAAGTGTGTTCACTTGTCGGGAGACAAAAGCTCCTCAGACGTTTCGCAGTCTGCACGACTGCTGTTGAAATCGAGCTCCTCTGGGGCAAAGTGAATGTTTCTGCCACAGCGGTTTTGTTTCACTGGTTCGGCAAAAACACATAATGTAACGCAGACCCTGCTCACAACGTGAGTCCACACTTTCATTCGGTGTCATTGTGTGTGTGTGTGTGTGTGTGTGTGTGTGTGTGTGCTGAGCACACGCTTGTACCAGAAATGGATCTTCTTGTTTGTTTCTTTAGCCTGCCTGATTTTGGCTTCAGTGTCGCGGCAATGGCGTAGTGCACCTTTCAAACGCATTGCAGTGCAATGTACCACCTTACCACTAGGTGTGTGTGTGTGTGTAGGTTTGTTTGGAGGACAAATTGTAAATGTGGTCATACGTCCTCAATTGAATCCCCTCTGCTTGATCCACTGTGAAAACATTAAGACTTGAAAAATGGCGCTGTAGCATCAAGAAGGAACCTGAAAAGCTAAATTAAGCTTGCTAACTGCTGGGAACTGCCGTTCTGAGTGGACCAATCAAAACCCCTGCTGTGCTCTGTATATTTCCTTGGGGACGGCAAAGAGGTTCAGAGCACAGAAGCATAAATCAATCCTGGCTATTGCACCTGGCTCACTTCCTGTTGTCCTGGTGAGGAATGTTGCTTTTTTATCGCAACCGCCAGCTGGCCAGATAGTCATCATCATTGCTTCAACTTTTTTTTTTTGAACTGTCCAGATAAAAAAAAAAAAAAAAATTGCTGCTTTATAACTTTGGGCAAAAACATGTGTGTGCCCTGCATCTCAAATGTTTTTGTTCGGTCAGTCCTGCACTGTTGGAACAGCTGTTGATAATTGTTTTGCAGATGAAAATGAAATGCACCCCGATATACATTTTTTCTTATTTGCAATCTTTCCAACAAAACCTTTTTCCCATGTGCCTATTTTATTTTATTTTATTTTTTTTTGCTTCAGAAGAACTTACGAACCCCTCTCCCATGCCGTCACGTTGTCAAGCGTTCTCCAGAGAAGGCCGCAGGCTTTTCCGCAAAACCAACCACAATCAGCAGTCTGATTAATCTTCGGCGAAAAGCGCACATGAAGTCGGCTGTCGCAGCCGTGCTGACAGCTGTTTTCGGTGTTTTCCTTGGAAGGGCCCGTGCTCCTTGACGGCGCTCCGAAAGCCCGATCACAGCTACGCTCGCCCGAGGTGCAAAAAGTTACATGCCGCGCACGTTCGCCGAAAGCGGCGTTTGAAACGTTTAGGATGACTCCCAAACATCTGCAAATGTGCTCGGAGCCGTGGTAGGAATAAAGTCAAAGGCTTTGACAGACACATGGTGAGATTTCCTCCCAGTAGCTGTCACACAAACTGCACACATTAAAATTCGTTCAACAAACTGGTCATAATAATAAGGTCAGTATCAGGTTTAATAATGATGTGGGTTTGGTGGTTTGAGAGGTGGGGAAGCCCTATTCCTCCGCCTGGGAGTGATGACTATCACCCCAAACACTCCACAACTCTATGGTGTCAAGGTTTTTTTTGTGTGTTTTTTTGGGTCATAGCCCCTCTTGAGTCATGTCAAACCTCTGCTCAGGCCTGCTGAACGTCCCACAATGACCAATGACACAGAGCCAGAAGGGGACTGGACTTGTGACATTCAGCTGTTTGTTTACACAAATAGCTCGTTAACCAATTGCATGGCAATAAGTCAGTGCACTTGGGCATGCGAACGTGGTGAAGACGTCTGAAGTTCAAAGCGAAATTTTAAATGTTAAAGAATTTCCTCTATTCTTCGGGTGAAAAAGTTGGAGCACTTCAAGAGCCAAGAGTTGTGATGAACGATCGGCACAGCAATGCAGCTTTTTCCACTTCTTAACAAGATCAAGCATCAAGTCTCAGCACAGGGTCTGAGAGGGGGAAAAATGCTACGATCCAAATTTTAAAATTATAAACAGAGAACAGGAAAATATTTATGCAGACTATTTTTTTTCAGCGCTTGCTATTTTCTTGTACTTTATCTTCTTCTTTTGGTCGTTTCTGGCAGAATGAGGAGCCTTTTGGTGCAAAAATGAGTGTTACCGCAACATACGGCACCACATCAGCTTGCCACAATTTTTTTGTATTGCGTTCTGCTGCTCCTTCCGCATCACAGACACTTTATTTACACCGGAGCACGCCAAGGACAAAATAAAAAGTGTGAGAAAAGGCGTGTGCAGAGCGAAGACATGAAAAAGTGAGTCAACAGCTCAAGTGTCACGCTGTACGTCAGGCTATGCTGCGCTCGCTATAGCTAATAGGGCGTTGAGCTGCTAGCCTTTGGACCAGATGGGATGCAAACACATGCCGAGCAAGTTCACATCTGCTTCTAGATCTCCTCATGTCTATTTTCAAACCTGTAAAGTTTAGGCCCGGGGTGAACGTACCGATACCACAGCTTTTGAATATCAGATGTCTTGTGTGTGTTTGTCTTGTGTTTCAAAAACTTCTGCAAATAACATTTTCATTTATGCATTCACTGATACTCAGAAACACCTGGATACTTGGACTTAGATGGGTGGAATCTCTCTGTGGATCTCCCATGTAGGCTTGTGAGTTTATGTCTATATTTCACGCTTCTATTAGGTCTGAAGTGTGCCACTGCCAACTGTGTACAAAACAGAGCAGTCTCCCATCGTCAGCAAAAGTGAGCGGTAAACTGGTTGCAGTTGCTCCGAGGGAGACGTGATCTCAGCTCTGAGCGGGATCACGCTAGATGACCAACAGGCGCTGCCAAAAGGACTGGACTGTAAAAGACAAAACAGAAAGCCGGACAACAATCCCGGCGTTCCGTGCCTTTGGCCTTGCCCTGCCGTGATTAGCAAATTTATTATCAATGAGCATAAATGTAAAATTGTTGCAAGCTGCATTCCTCCCGCCTCCCAGGTACAAGAAGCGCATGGCTGGTGCCGATGTCTGGTGTAGTGCGTGTGTTGTTAGGTTGCGCCGCAATTACACAAAGTCTGTCCGTACTTAAAAATGAAAAGCCTTGGCACCATTTGCTACAGCTCCTCTAAAACTTTCCCGCAGCTGACCAGGCCTCGGCAGCGTCAACAACAACAATAAAAAACAGACGCTGGCTCATGCGATCGCCGGACTGTGAGAGGGGGAATAAAAAGAGAAGGCTTTTGTAGTTGCAGCAGCAGCAGCAGCGGCAGCTCAGTGTTTGATTCAAGCCGAAAGCTCTGGCAAAAAAAAACACCTCTCTGGCAAGAGTCGCGCTGCTCACAGACAGGACCACCAGGCACGAACATGAACGCATCGGCCCGATATCACGGCTCTTGTTAATACCAACTTTGGATAATAAATCTGGGATGTAGGCTGAGTAGGCTGAGCGAACTACTGTGCATTTTGGAGCGCCCTCCAAAGTTCTGTTCTGGCAGCTATTATGAATATCATGCATATCATGCAAAGGCCATGCGTTTTTTCGGCTAGTTCTTAGCGACACTAGTTAACACAGTTTTGATAAGTCCATAAGTAACTTTTCTGAGTATGTTTAGGCCAGCGGAGAAGGCCTTGCTGGCCCTGACGGCCCACCACAGATGCAAAGGAACCACAACCAGCGGGAATCTCCTCCGATCATTAGTTATATTGCCGCATTGTGGTGGATACAAGGCTTCTCGCATGTTTAGAAGTGTTCTCTCACAGAGAGGCTGTGAAAGTACCTCCCTGGTCATGTCAAAGATTGGGCTGCGTTCCCAAAAGAGTAAATGGGAAAGAATGTCTGTGTCTTGTTTGTTCCCATGAAAGCAGTAACACAAGCTACCTGCCTGCTGTCCATCCACGTGCATCGTAGCGTTTTGTGCATGTGAGTGACGTGCAAAAAAAAAAAAAAAAAAAGGATTTGTGTGTGGGCCTCCGTGTGTTAGCCTGTTTAACGGTCTGTAACACAGACACTTCAGAGCTGCAAGCCACTGTTTTATCTCCGGTTTAACGACCCAGGCTGCGAAAATCAAGCTGCGTTCACAGGCACCGAACACTTCGCGGCGCTGCACAGGAAGACCTCAGTCAGCATAGGTCGGCACAAAGCGCAGAGACTGGCGGAAAACTGGGGAAAGAACACTTTGCAAAAGGTCTTTGCTAAAAAAATTTTTTTACTGTGCATCAGTTGGAAGGAGAAACGTGAAGGGCTTGTTGTCGGAGATTAATTTGCCTGGTACCCCAGATTTGTCCCTAACTATTCTCCCTCGCCACTGCTCAGATAACACGTTGCCTAGTGCACCTTGTGGTCACAAGGTGATGTCTCCATGGGAAGAAATCAAGATTGCACAAAAAAAAAAAAAAGGTTTGTTTCTGAAAAGGATGCCTTCCCTCGACTTCGTGCTGTGGTGCTGAACCAAAATCCATGTCGCTTCAATGTCCATAAGCAAGGAGACTGCAAACACAAATCAAAGAGGATTTGTGTGTGCAGTCTCCTTGCTTATGGATATTGAAATGTACAGATTAAGTGTTGTATTTTAATATGTATTGTTT
The DNA here is from genome assembly GCA_009823395.1 of Thamnaconus septentrionalis. Taxonomy (NCBI): domain Eukaryota; kingdom Metazoa; phylum Chordata; class Actinopteri; order Tetraodontiformes; family Monacanthidae; genus Thamnaconus; species Thamnaconus septentrionalis. The sequence continues at coordinate 33,288,257 of CM020501.1, read as the reverse complement.
TGCCTCTGATCCACAAAACAATGAGCAGTAAATATTCCTACAATAACTGACACTGCTTTCTAAATGTGCAAAAATAAATAAATAAATAAATAAATAAAAAAAAAGCCCACAGTTTAGCCACGTCTGCTCTGTATGCACGATAAGAATTTGTGTTTGGTTGCACCACCAAGTGGAATGCAGACTTCTGGGAGGTTTTGCGGGGGGTCATCTCAATTTGCCAGGGGTGATCCCAGGTTAATCCATCACTCATTAGCTTCCACAGATAAGAGACACAAAGGGTCGGGGGGAGCAGAGGGGAGTTTAGGACTTCACACTTTCTCTCCCTCTCCACTAGCCACCCCTGAATGAGAAAGGCACATTTTCAGCCCTCCCCCCTTTTCAAAAAGCCATGGACAGCATCAGAGGGAACAAAAGCCACGGCCTCTCCTCCTTCTGCCGGACACCTTCTCCCCCTCATTAACCTTCCCGGCTGCCCCCTCCGGGACAATTCTGCCAATTAATTAGGCTCGATATCCAGCCGAGAGAGTCGAGGAGCTCTGGGCAAGGGTTTTTTTTTTTTTTTTTTTAACTAGGCTGATGGAGCTGCTCAGAAGATTGGCCCATAATGAAGTGAGGGAAAGCGAGGGGAGAGGGTGAGAGGTAAGGGGGAGTGGCTAAGACAGAAAGAGAGGTGTTGCATGTGGTCGTGAGCGCATCAAAGCCAACACTGCAACAGAAATACACAGGGTTGTGCAGTACATAGTTAGTGGAACTCTAAACCCAAGGCAGGATGGTGGCAAGTTGTGTACTTGTGTATTGGAGTCAGATTGATTGACAGCTGCTGTGACTGCGAAGGCCACAACATTTTGACCCGGGCGGGGCTCAGCTTCACCCATGGATTCTTGGAAAGCGAGTCCAAAGTGAGTCAGAAACTGTGCAAATCAGCCACAATACTGGGTTTGTTTTTGTGTGAACACGTGTGAAGACTGCAGGATGGCAACGCAAACAAATAAGCCTCATTGTGGCGGCTCCCAAAAGGAAATTATCAGGAAATTGAGTCATTAGTGGCAATATTTGTGTTGAGAGGTCATTTATAGTGAAATTCATCTCCAATTGGGGCCTCTGTATGTTTTCTCTAAAGCTGAGAGCTGTGCAGGCCTCAGTCCGAGCTGAGAATGGGGGAAAATAAAGCTTGGCCCCAGGCTCGTCCTCTCATCTATCGCTTGACTTCCATCCTCAGGAGACACTCTCAGTTTTTGAGATGATTAGGCCTCGAGCCTCTGTGGACATTCAGATGTCCGTCAGATGTTGAAAAAACTATTTGCAGAACCTTTCTATCACCAGAGCTAACCGAATTTCTTTTGTTGTGCCTGCTATTCCTTTCCTTTTTTTTAACCACCACCACCCAGACATTTTCAGAGTGTCTCAGTTGAACCCCGCATTAAAGAAGAGATAGAACTCGGCCAGAGGAAACCTGGCTGGGCTCAGTCCAGTGCCTTTGATCCCATGGAAATGAGTGGGTTGACTGGTTTTCTGACTGCAACTCTTTTCCTGCTCACCAAAAAAACCACTCGTCTGATCAGCGGCTGAAGAGCTGCGTGACGCACCATCAGCGCAGCAGAGGAATGAAGCTCAGCGGAAACACTGGAGAGCAGCGTGGAAGACAGAGAGGCGGTAGTCAGTGTGACTTTCTCTTTTGTCCCAGTTCAAAATGATGAAAACGCTGTGCAGAGTGAATCATTTCCAAGCGTTGGTGGGACACAGGCGAATGGAATTTGTGGCCAAGCTGGAAAAGCCTCACAAAGGTTTCAGCCGAAGGAGACAACTCAGGGTTTAATTAGTGTGTGGATCCATGTGTAGAAGCCGAGCTGATTGAAAAGGCGAGTTTTAACTGGGTTTTTGGCCAGTGGAGAAGAGGTTTGTTTCTTTTTGGAATTTAGCTCACTTTTACTTGAGCAGCCCAGTCAGAGCGTTGCTCCGTACACTGCAGAAACAGATTCATGTGTTCTTTTTATTTATTTATTTATATATTTTTTAGTGCTCGGAAGATCACTTTACTCATACAGTAACGGAGAGAAATATTGCTGCTTCCTTTGCGCCCATGCAGTTTCTATGGCAGCGTACGGAAGGTCTGGATGGAGCGCTTACTTGTCTTTAATGTTTTCCACAGAACTCACTGAAAAGCTGGATAATCTATGAGCAAATGTCAATATGCTTTTTTTTTTTTTTTTTTTAAATGAGGGTGGGGTGGGGGTCATTTGAAGAGCTCACTCAAGACATCTATTTTCACATCCCTGAGGTAAGACAGTTCCAGGAAAGGACTTAGATGGACACAAATTCCAAGTCTGCAGGTAGTTCCTATTGTCGTTTGACCCACCCTGCGTGCGCCACAGTGGCCATTGAATTACCCAGGAAACACCGAGCCCGTGTTTTCTGACCAATGACGCTATCATGTTTCAGTGAGCTGCTCCCAGAGTGTTGAGCAGGAAGTGATATTAAGTCCCAATAACAAACAGTATTGGTGAAAAAATAAAGCGTGAGGCGACCGCAAGCAAAGATAAAGCATGAAAAAGAAACAGAGGGGTGGGATTTGAGGGAAGCGGCTGGTGCTTGGGTTGATGCTGCGGTCAACTTATCGGAAGCAACGCTTCTCCTTCTGCAATTCAGACAAAAGAGATGTAATGTTTGAGTGACTGCCAGTTTGCGAGTGCATTTGTGGTGTGGGGTGCCTGACAAATTGATAAATCCAGATCAACTCCAACCACATCAAGATTACCCAGTCCTGCCCCCATGTGTGTCCCTGCGCAGATGGCAAGGCAGAAGAAAAAAAAAAAAGAAAGACGTTAAAAGGTTAAACTATTCGCTAGAGTCATTTCCACCAGATGAAGCTTAAGTGGCCTATTTAATAATTATAGGCAATTTCCAAGGCCCGCTGAGGATCCCAATCATCTAGCTGCCAGAGCAAACAGAGACGCATCAGCGCAGTCACCAACACAGTGGGGGTCATTTTTTTTTCTTCACGTAAAGTTTGGCAGCCCTGTGCATTGCACTCTGGCCTGGGACATCTCTCAACCAATCAGCTCATGGCATTTGAACCTCTGAGCCAGTTGAGGAAAAGGTCATCACTTTCTTTAAGAAACCCTTTATAGCCTTTGAAAAGCTTTACACCTTTTGAGGCATCAGGTATACTATGCTTCATATCAAGATGCATTCTATCCTCTGTTGTGGCCAAGTGGGTGGAGCAGGTTGTTCGTTCAAATCCCAGGACTGAACGGCAGGTTTGAGTGGGGAAAGTGGCCACTGCCCTTATCAGCACCACTGAGGGCCCTTGAGCAAAGCCCCTAGAGCACTGACTGCTACTGCACTGTGGCAAGCCACTGCTCCTAGCACGTGTAGTTCAGGTTAACCATGAATAGGTTGGGTCAAATGCAGAAACAATTTCCCCAAGAGAATCAAGTTACTTAGAATGGCCGATTACACTTGAAGGCCACGCCTTGCCAAACTGTAAAGCCGCAGGCCAAGTTTTCCCCATCTACACGTCTACAAGTCTGTGCTACCTAGTAAATGGTATATTGATTGATATGGTATATTGATTGGCCATGAGAGCGAGTGCTGTGTGACAGTGAAGACACTGTTGCTCACGTCTGAATCGCACCAGTCGTGATATTCAGTATAACAGCACAACTTTGTCTTTGGAATTGATTTCATAAAATTGTATACAGCCTTGGTGTGATTGCAACAACTTTGAGGCAGAGCACGACATACCGCTGACGTCACGCTTTGTATCAAGTACTCACCAACTGCCAACTGTCCAATCAGAACGCTTGGCCTTAAGTGACTGTTGTATAAACCGTATTATATAACTCTATTTCCCATTTTTTTCATTTTACATCGTCATTTGGTTACAATTTTGTGCTCCAATGGATCAAACTGCCGCACAGCCTCTTAAATCACACTGAACTTTGCATTGGGCCATATTTAGCTGCCAAAGTCTTGTCAGCTAACATTTGCCTTTTGCCTCGGCCACCTCTATAAATCCTCGTTTGAAATGAAACAAATGTGGAGAGGTTCCACCCGAGTGTCGTTTCTAAGCGAGAGTCTTCCATAAATCCCCACTAACTTCCTTTTGCCCTTTACTGAGAGAACTTCATCAGGAAGTGCTGTTACTTTTGCATCAAAATGCTGTTTGTAACTCCTCTGAAACAATTAATTGCTGTATGTATACATATTTTGAATTATTAGTGAAGCAAAATGACATTTTCACTGCGCTCTCAGAGTGCATCAACTCCTCTGCTGGCTCTGGAAAAGACCAGTCCTCTCATCTCTCATTGGCCTCCACCAACGGCTAAATTACAATGAGGTTTTTGGTTTCTGGATCAGAGAAGGTTCCTTTTCCTCCGGCCTCACTTTCCCAAGTGCAGCCTTCCTGCTGCGTGTCAGAAGTGTCACATTTGGTTATGCGGGATAGAACAGTGCAGTAAAGTCTGGTTCCCCGTAGGAAAACAAAAACCTCCAGGCTACCGTTAAAAATGCAATTAGAGCAGCTGATGTATGTAAAAGTATATTTATGCAGCGGCACAGCCGCCTGTCTGCAGGGGTGCCCGATTCTGCACTGAGCGCTGGTTAACGTGGCTGTAACTGCTCCGTCTCTCCTCCCTCAGTGTCGGGAATAAACCCTGTCAACCATCCAACAACTGCTGCACCCAACTGCATGAACAGGGTTTGGTGACAGCACTGTTTTACTACAATGCATTATCTTTCAATCTTTAATAGTATCTCCATTAAGAAAAAAAAAAAAAAAACTATAATTACCAGTAGATTATTTTTCCTGTCTCATCGAAACAGACCGCAAGATCCTCGCGTATTTTTCCAGCTGCAAGTGCCTGGTCATTGAAATGCAAAGTGTATTCAAACCTGCACTGCGTATCTCTTTTCTGGGAAAAAAAAAAAAAATGACTGCATTTGATTTATGGTCTTAGATTATGACTCATGATAAATTGAAACAAAAACATCTTGGGCCATAGGAGCGATGCGCTTGCATGCTTGCACTCTCAGCTTTGGTCCTTTTGTTCCCAATATGTAACACATTCTGGGCCGTTTTGGCCTCTATGCTCCTTGGGGCACACAGTCAACATGTTGACTTAATTAAATCAATGGCTCGACGTTGTACTATTTTCAGATGTACTTTTTTTCATCCTGAAGTTTGTGGGTCAGCTAAAAGTGACTTACGTTTCGAAAGATTTAAAATCTCCAGATCAAGGAGGGATTCTAGGAACTTTATTGTCACCCCAGCTCACCTTTTACAGTAATGGTACCAAAATAAGTACTCAGGTTCAGTTTAGAAGGAATAGATGGGTTTAAATCACAAGTGAGAATTAAAAATCAAGTGTTCAGAAGCAAAATACAAACAACAAGAGTAAAGGTACAAACAAGTTAAATACTAAAGCTTAAAGTAGCTCTGCTAAATACTAAATTTGCATGTGATAAGGAGGTAGTCCGTAATATTGCACCTTTGGTGGCCTCTGATTGCAGGTAGGTGGAAGCGGTAATGTGATCTTTTTGCGTGATATCAGCTTTTTGCATGCAGTTGCACTCTGAACCCACAATTGTCTCAAGAAAGTCATTTTGAGAAGAAGCGAAAGAAATTGCAACGTTAAACGGACACAGGACTTTTCTGGGACCATCTTGAAACTAAGGTTCATGCTATCAGTGGAAAGTGATGAAGAACAAAAACTGTTCTCCAAACCAGGACTTAACCGGGGGTGGGGGTTGGGGACCTGAGGACAATATCCGGAGAATTGAAAAAGGAGAAAAAAGGCGGGGGACAGATGTGAAGAGCTGAGCTGTGGGTTTTAGATTTACAGGCTTCTTTTCACTCCCTGCTTTGGACAGGAGACAAAAATGTGCATACACGCACACACACACACACAGCTTTGTTTCCATCACGATTACTTAAAAAGCCAGATGTAGAGAAGGAGCATGACATGTAGCGCAATGATTAGCGTACTCACGTACTCACTTTTGATTTATCTTGGAATTGGAAAAGTAAAATATCACTCCATCTTTTGACATCCCACTGCACGGCTTCTGCGCTCACAGTATTTAAGAGGTTCTGCTCACTGTCAACCATCCACATAGTACGGATGTGGTTCTTTAAGGATGAATTTGTCAATGTTTTGCTTCCTTAAAACCAAATACTTCATGCATCAATTTCTTCACCTAGGTGTGTGGAAGAATGAAGAGTTAATCCTTTTGGTTTTGTCCCAAACAAAATCTACCAAAAAAAAAGTTTAAGAAACACGCAGGGAGTTTGAAATAATAAACTTCTGGGCTGAAGGTACATTGTAACGAGATAGGACCGTTAAAGTTACTTCTGGCAACGCTCCTTCTCGGTGCACCAAGTGAGCGTTAGCGGTTGGCAGGTTGTTATAAGGCCGCAAAAAGGTCACCAGGTTCGACTCGCTGCGAGTTTCACCTGGAGGGATGAAGAGGTGCAGGAGGAGGAGCGCGATGGCCGCCTGTGTCTTTCCAGAAGGAAAAAAACATCATTCCAGCTGAGATTCATTTGTTTTTTTCTTCCTTTCCGTGTCGCCACTGAAACACTCCCTTCTGTCAGCAGTGGAACTCGTGTCTTCACATAATTCAACGCCTCCCTCTCGCTGCGTGACTGAAGCTGCTTTCATGGCTTATAAATTTCATAGGGAAATTTGTCCCGGCGGTTAAAGAACCGCTCACTAATGACATCTGCAGGCAGCAAAGGCCCCCGTTTTCCCCAGAGGAAAGTGGGAGCAGCAGCAGCAGGAGGAGGAGAAGGAGGTAAAAGGAGGTGGAAGAGGTCACTGCCCGTTGGGGAGGATGGTAACTCAGCATTGGGGACTCGACAAAGGAATGCAGGGGGTGTGTGCGGAAAGGTCAAAGGTCCCCTACCTGCTAAGCCCTGCTGCGGCGCTATGGCCACTAATGATCCCACAATAAAATAGTTCAGTGCAAGTCTCGTTTGTAAGCGTTGACGTTACGTCGAGTAAAGTTCTCGGGTGGTTTCTATGTGCGTGACGTCAGGATGTGCTGCGTGTAACTGCAGAGAGATGATGTTGACGCGAGGAGGACGAGATTCGGGGTCGTAATGAAAATTTATTTCACCACCAGTGCTCTTAAAACATTTTTATTGATGTTGTCTTGCAAAGATAATGTCTCTCAGAGAAACAAGAATCTGCACGTCCCTGTTTCCCAAGAACCTTCTGACGAGACTGGAGTCAAAGTGTCAAAGCTTCCTTGCATATTCAGCAATGGAAAAAAAGTTTGTGGAAAACTTGTTCATTTGTGGCGTACATGCATTTCTTGTACTAAAAATCAGCCTAAAGTCTTCAAGTGACCTTTATTTTTATTGCAGTCACTGACATTCACCCGAATGCTGCATGTGCACCGTTCTGTCCAGCTCACAACTGAGTGTCAGCAAGATGACGTCCCTTGCAACACGTCCAGAGTGCAAGAAGTAGAAGAACTACATGTGGCCCAGCTAAAAATGTGCATAAATAGATAAATGTAGGAAAATATAATAAAATAGGTTAAAAATGAAAAAAGAAACAAGAGCTACAATTATTTAGTTTTCTCATTTTGTCTTATCAAAAGAAAAAAAAGAAAAAAAACAACTTGTTTGTGTGCCTCGGATGCATTCAAAGATGCAAAAAGATTTTCTGGAAAATCTTTCATGACAATAATTGGGATTGAGTAAAAATTTTAAGGGTGTCCAAAAACTTTTTTCCACCAGTGGAGTCGATCCTGAAACTCACATTTGATTTTCAGTGAAAGATACTATCAGTGTCTCGGTTTTTTTTTTTAATTGAAGGTGGGATGTGAAGGCAAGCGCATGAGCTTGAAAAGCACGTGCACATGTCTGCTCTTCAACTGGGAGCGTCTTTATCCACACGCTCTTTTTCCCAGGCTGTGGAACTGCAAGAGACGGTGACAGATAGAAGATATCTCACAAGATCTCATGTCTCTCTTCAATTCACCCACAAAGGGGGGGGGGGGGACCCTCCGTTGTCTGCTGCCTCCGGGGGCCAAATTAACTCATCTAATCTTCTCATCGTTTAATCTCCGTCGCTGTTTGTATTCTCAGCTCACGGCTGCCAGTCATTGTCGGGCCCCTCGTACTCTCCGTTACAATGCGGCGGATGAGGGAAGAGAGAAAAAATGCGCGGTTTACTTTGTTTGGAGAGTGCGAACAGCACCTTAATTGCTGAGGCCTGTGGGAGGACGGATGAATCCTCGCGCAGACAGACCTGCCTGGCGCCCTTTAAACGCCGCCGAACCGCCGCTCCCCTGGAAACCAAACCGGAGGAGTAAATAGACTGGAGGTGATGTCTGGCGCGAGGCGGTGGGAGCTCTTGTTCCGGGAGAAGATTTGGAGATCAGCCTCTCGGAAAACACGCCAGATGGCAGATGCAGGGGCAGAAGGGGGGACGGCTCGGCTCGCGGACGGGTGTAAAAAAAACTCTCATCGGGGGCCGACGCCTTTGCGCTTTGTTTCTCGGCCCGTTCGCGCCGCGACACAAAAGAAGCCCGTCGATTTTACAGCGCAATTAGTTGGATCGCCGTGACGACCCGAAGGGACTTTTGCGCGTCAAGCTCAACAATGCGCTATAACATCATTCGGGCGTCTTCGATTGAGGGAGAAGCTCGTCTCCCATGAGGGAATATAGAGATCTTTGGAAGAGGCCGAGCGAGAGCTCGCTCCAGTCTTCAATCTTTGGCCGCGGCATCCGTTCACACACGGGGGCTCCGTGATGCGTCTTTGCCAGCGGCTGTCAGCTCGGCCATTCAGGTCTCCAGGAGGCGTCCGGGGAGAAAATAGAAAAAGCCTTCCTTGTTATTATGTTGTCACACAGCCGGAGTTTTTTTTTTTTTTTTTTTTTTTTGTTACGGAGTTTTTAACTCGGACGCCGCTCGGAGCGTCGCTCCCCGAGCTGTCAGTCCACCTCGGCCTATTAAGACAGCCGCTCACACTGGCTATTGTTCGGCGGCGAGCCGAGCGGGGACCTGAGGAATCTTTTTTTTTTTGTTGTTTTTTTTCTTATTATTATTTCCCCCTCTGCCCCTGAAGGGCCTTTCAGCGCTGCGGCGATGAATGGGAGCCTGCCAACGTCGTCCGCCAGCCATGGCAATTTTTATGGCGTGGCTGACACACTCACAGCAGCTCGGCCGCCGGCCCCTCGCCGGCTCGAGCGCGGCCCTCCCTTTGTCCTCCGATGCCGCACGTCGGCCGGTGTTTTCCCATCGGAGTGAGGGAGCGGCACTTTATCGCGGAAATTCGCTCACGCAAGCGGTGTCGAGCAGTCAGTGGCCGAGCCACTGACTGGGGGGGGGGGAAAGGGTGAGACTGCGACTCAAATAGGGGTGAAATACCTGAAATAACTATATGACTGTTTGTATTGTTAGTGTAATTGTGATTACAGTAGTTTTTTGTATTTATTGAAGGTTTTCAGTGTGACCTTATAACAGTTGGCCAATGGATTAACATGAAATCTTTACCATTGTTAATATTGATAAGAAAAAAAAACATGTGAGCTTGTTCTGACTGTCCTAACGTCACAGTTAGGGTTACATTAAATTTCATCTTTTTGAGTATTTGTTTCCACCAAGAACAAAATTCAGGAAATGTGTGTAAAAACAAACAAAACAAAAAAACGCTGTGTAAAAAAAAAGAAGATGATTTCCATCCACCAACAAAGATGTGACTTGAGAAGCTGTAGTGTGGAAGTGTGTGGCCTTTTCTCATCTTATCGCCGTGCTGAACATACACCTACCTGAACTACACGACATGGTGTAGTGCAATAGTTTGAATCGCTCGACTTCAGGCAATAGAATTTGTATATTTTGAACACAAAAGTAACAAAGCATTTTTTTTTCCCAATGTAAAGAGTACAAAGAACAGATATTTCTGTACTGATGAAGGGAGTAAAAGTAAATGGGTCGTCAGAAAAATAAGATAAAATCTACTTAAGTACAGACACAAAGTATTTTAACTTCCTTACTTCCCACCTCTGTCGGGAGTGCACACACACACGCACACACGCACACACACACACACACACACACACACACACACACGCAACATGCTCAGACAAAAGACCCTTGATTACTCGGCAAATGAACGGCCGGCTGATCACAGGGCGGCCCCTTTACAAACTGGCCTATTATGGGGTCTCAGCATGGGCTGGAAGCTTGCACTGGTCCCTGGGCGAGTGTGACCGCGGGGGACTGGATGAGCGTGTGTGTGTGTGTGTGTGTGTGCGTGCACAACAGCCAAGGAGTGCTCCCATGCTGCGCTGCTTAACGAGAGGGCAGGTCAGCCATTAAATGGGCACTAATGCGGGAAATTGGAGGCCATTAGCGCCGCCTTTGTTGTCACGCCTCCGTGTGGCCAGTAAGACCCTCGGAAAAAAAGGGGGCCAAAGGCCTGATTAGCCCCCCCCCACCCCCCGCACAATAAGCGGATATATGGAGCGTTTTGCCCCAGCGTGGCGCGGCCTGACCCCGCCGCTGGCTGGAAGTCGTCACCGCACCAAGGGGGCCACGCGTGCGCACAACGTGCATTTTGATTATTAGGATGCATCAGATGAACAGCGCGGCGGTGAAGCTGCGACTCCGAGCTCAGCCCATTTTTTATTCTAGGATGTTTGCAAGCGAGCAGGGCGCAGCGCTTCATGTTGACCGAGCCCGGACTTGTTTCCGTTACATTTCTGAGCCGTTTCCATGTTGGGAATTTGTGTTTTGCACACGCGGACGCAGTCACCTCCGACTCTGTGATTCTTTTTTGGGACATAAAGTAGGAAACTACAATCCCCATAAATGAAATGAATGCACTGTATGAGAGAACCGCTCACAAAAGCTCCTCACATTAGAAACATGACCGAACACCTATTAGCAAAACATTATATGTATAATTATGACGTAGAAGTCCACAAATCTGGGCAGAGAGTTAGAGAGGAAGTCTAGGCAGCCAAAACAGCATGCAAATTGACCTGTGCATGAATTCATAAAACAACAATGGATAAACTCACCATATTAGAAGAGACTCAACAGCCAACTTTGGTGCAGTGGAGGTCCTCCAACATGGACGGAGGAGCCTCGGGCTCTCGTATAGGTACACGTGGTTAACCCCAGAGAGACATGGATACATTACTGAATTTGAAAAAAAAAAAAAAAGTCTAAACACAAGAAAAAATGCTTCTAATTGTATTTTAATAGATCATTAGAGCCATTGTGGTAAATGGGAACTATTTTATTTCTTTTTCATGTTCTCCTCCATTCTGCACCAGGAGTTAAACGTTTTGTGGATGTCTGTTTCTTTCTCTTTTTGTAAATATTATAGTTATCAAGTATGAATTTATACAACATCAAAAAGTACACGATAAACTTACCAAATTCTAACAGTGGCCCCAAATGAGAGAACAGGTCTGCAGATAGAGCGTAGGGAGAACGACTCCTCAATTAGTCAGAGCAACCTGCAGTGGAGAATAATTGATCATTTAGTGTACGTGATCACACAATTGACCAACAATGGTGTACAAAAAGTATGAAAAAAAAATACAATACAGACAAACATAATCAATAAATTGTCCAATAAATGAATTTCTACTTAGATAATGATTGCAAATGATAAACAGTGACAATGTGTGAAAATAACAAAAATATATATTTCTTGTCTGATCAGTGAGACTCTCACACAATTATTTATTTATTTATTGTTATTCATTACTTACATTTACACGTCAAGGCAAGCTCGCTTACATTTGTTTATGTATGTATGTATTTTTTATTTTTAAACTTGACTTGCCAGGGGTGTTAGGGGTTCACAAGAAAATGGAAAAATGTTCACAAATATTCACGGTTTCCGTTGCCTTTTGATTAAGAGAAAACTTACTTGAGATTATATACTTCTTGACCTCACAGTGAAAAGCAATAATAGAAGTTTTTCCATGACTGTATTTATATTTGTGAATGTGGAATTTTGCCAAAAGAACGATGATTAAGGCAAACGTTACTGACCTCGTCATCGGTCACCACCGGCTCCCGCTGCTGAGTTTGACCCAGCCCCCCTCGCTCGTCTGCCGGCTTAGCACCTGCTGCTGCTGGGGTGGTGACAACAACGGCACCGCCAAATAGGTCCAATAATTCAGCACACATAGCAGCTTCCACCTCTGGAGATTTTAGTTTTGTTTTTGTTTTTTTTAACTCCTCTGTTCTGTCTCTCCACTTTCGTCGTCTAGTGCTTGCTAGCGTTACCTACTTCGTGGCTAGCTATGCTAGCCAACAACAGCCGATGGGGATCCGCCCAACTTTGGGTCGTGCAGTGATTGACAGCTATCTAAGCCTGTCAGCCCATGATTGAATGATTGATTGGCAAAGAAAAAAAACAATAGACCAATAATACGTGTCGATGGCCGCTGCGTCACACTAAATTGCTAGCCCTCTGTGGCCATTGATAAGTGGCTAGCCGGCCCAAATGGAGGGAGTTTAAAAAAAAAAAAAAAAAAAATTCGGCGGCCCGCATAAGCCGTCTAATACCCGACTACACTAATTAATACTATTTTTAATTAGGTTTTTATTTTCCTTTGTAACTCTTCATCCTTAAATCGGAACCTCAAATGTCGCCCTGTTTTTATGCATCTCTCACACTGGGTGTATTTTTTAATTGCTTGATTTGGCAAACGCAGCTTTTGAAAAGCTTTTTTTTTTTTTCTTAAAATAAGTACCGTATTTTAGATTAAATTAAAACATGCTCTAGTAAGTCTGTCATTTCACATTTGTTCACTCATAATTAAAATAATGATAATGAATGGAACCTAGTTCACATGAAGGGCCGCACGTACTTTATTATTTTTTCTATTAAAAAAAACATTTTTTTTTTTAACTCAATCACAGTAGTCGATGAGAAATTCAGAGTGCATATGAGTATATAAGTGTGTGTGATTGGTTCTTTGCACACACACAAAAAACCAACCATCAAATCATGTAATTCCATAAATTATACTTTTTTTTTAATTGAAACAGAATATAACAAATACACTACCCTCAACATCATGCTCCTTCTGTGGAAGAAAGCTTCAAAGATCTGGAATGTTCTGTAGAAAACAAACAGACGGCGGTGCAGAACCCGCTGATATTTACTTCTCCGGCTACTGTAAATCCGTGAGCTTAACATCAGCCTTCACCCCACCGCTAATAGATTCATGAGGGATGGCTGGCAGCTCTCACAGCTCTTTAATTGCCTCGCTCAGATAAGCAGCCACAGACAGGACGTGCACTTGCACTCTTGTGTGGGGAGTTGCACGGTTTGAGCCTGATGTGGAAAAAAAAAAAAAAAATTGGCGTGCTGAATTATAAGACCGAGGAAGGAATAAACAGTTGCATGGATATTTTTCCCTTTTTTCATAGAAAAAAGGTCAGAAAATGAAATATTTCCACAGTAAATCAGTCCTCGCCACATATTTATTCCGCCTTTGATAACGCAGTGGGACTGATGAATATTCTGTGTGACTTGATCTCATTTAGCTAACCATCAGACCCGGGATTAAACAAGCAGCTCACTTCCATTCCCTCTGTCCGCCAAATATTTCCACCCACATTTTTCAACAAGACCCAGTGTGTTTGTTTTTTTTTTTTTATCCCCCCTCAAACCTTTAGTGCAGCGTCGGTGATGCAAACGGCTTATTAAGAAATCCAGCTGCCGTGAAACATTGAGTTAAGACTCGGAGGAGGGGGGGGGTCATGAGAAATCCAGCGAAGAGGAGTTGGCGGGGCCCACAGGGGGTTAAAGTGCTGCAGCTAATTGGCTCAATAAAGGAAATATATTATCCTGCTTTAATCTGCGCACTCCCTCCGCTTCCCACTCATGCTAGCGCCTCGACCGCATTCTCACAGCCAGACACCTCAAAACTCCACACCTCCTTCACAAAGCCTTGGCTTTCTTTCACGTCTGTAAAATAGCCTCTTTTTTCAATCACTGAGAGTTATTCGGCTTTGTAAACACGTTCACTTTTCTGCAAAGTAAAACACACTTGCACGAACTCGGTCGAGTGGCGTTTGTATTGTTATAAGTTGAGTTTAATAATGTTCTGATTCTTTGCCGGTCTTGGACATTTGAATATAGAGAGTCTACGGAGAACCGCTGAGCATTGATTTGTGTCCTTTATCTCTGATATCAGTTTGCAAAATGACTGTAATTAAATGTAATCAGTCAGAAAATTGCTGCCTTGTTATGTAAATATTTGTAACCACAAGATGAAGAGACAAGAGTTTTCTTTTTCCTAGTTTAGAGAAAAGTGAGGTCGTAGCCGTCATGATCTGACAGGTAACAGGTAGAAAATGATCCAGGGCACCATGGTTACCCAGTGAATATAAATACTGGTGAAATTCCCCTACTCTCCAAAGTTTTAGATAAGGCCTTCCTTCTTCAAATCTGGGGAAAAAAAAAAAAAAAAAAAAAAAAAAAAGCAGAGGGGCCAATCAGTGATTATATCTCCGTGGAGAGAGTTTTTTGACTGACAAGAATAAAAAAAAAAGAGAGGAAGAAATCCCCCAACATCAGAGGGTAATTCCAGTGTCGGCTTTGGCCCCACTGAACCAGTTGTTGTTGATCTCAATACACTGGCATGTTTTGTGTAGAAGATAAATATGGCTTAATTTAAAGCTCCAAAACTGTTTTCCCCTGAGATGCATCACGACAGTAAAAGAAAAACATCATACTGAACGACATCACAATATGGTTTATTACAAAAGCACCTTTGTGGCTTTTACTTACTTTGCAAATACACTTCAAAAAGTGCATTTGATGACATCCAGACTGCATGTGTGTGAGGGCTGAGTGACGACCCGCTGGCTTTTTCACTACTCACACATCGGATCTCTGAAACGGAGCCGTGTGGATTTTCTTTTTTTTTTTTTTCATTTCATTTTGTTGTGTTTTGTTTGACACAAATTTGATCCTGTGTTTGGCTTTGTCAAGCAGCGACAGGTGTATTGTGTTTAGCGCCGACACCTGGAGAGACAGTCTGCAGCGTGCGCGCGTGCGTTTGTGTGTGTGTGTGTGTGTGTGTGTGTGTTTGTTCGTATGTTTCCATCATCGCCGCAGTTTTGTTTAATAACCATTTCACTGCAGCGTATTGGCAGGACTGGAGTTGTATATTGTTTCTGGCGGTGCTTTTTCAGAGAACTGCAATAGCATTCGAGTGACACGCAAATTTTGCACAACCGGCCAGCATAGTCAAGCTGAGGGCAACCTTTTCCTCCTTCCTTGGGGGTGGGAGGGGGCGGGAGGGGGGGTTAAAGGAGTTAATCTGATTTCTTTTGGAAGCATTCATGAGATACAAGAGCCAAGTGTGCGTGTGAAGGCTCTCCACCGTGTTTTTCTGAAGGAGCCAAGAGAAAAGCCGGAGTCCCGCTGCTCCTCTGCTCACAAGCGGGAGTGTTGGGTGGGGGGCGTAGGGGGGTGTTTTTTTGGTGCTTTTTCCCTGCTTTGGGTCAAGCTGGGAAACGGGCATGAGGCTTCTCCCACTGCCAGAGCGAGTATTAAAAAAAACCAAAAAAAAAAACCCCAGCAACGCCGCCTAAATGTGGCTTAATAGCACCAACAAGTGCAATCCGGCCCCGGGGATTTAGCGTGAAAGTGGCAGAGATCTGTTGTTAGTGGATCTCTTTAGAACAAATCAAGGCAGGACTCAATTACCGGGCTTATCATAAGCACGACGAGCTTAACCTTCACCTCCATGCTTGAATTTCCCCCCTAATTAGCCGAGGGAGGGCTTCCTCTGTTCTGCCTACCAGGCCGAGGTCACTCGATAAAGGCTGGGAAGCATTCAGAGAAACTAATTAGCCGACTTTCCAAAACACTCCAGACAAAGTGCAGAAGCGCCCCCCGAGTTAGCTGGAGGGTGTGCGGGAAAAGAGGAAGAAGAGCGAAGAAAAAAAAAAATCAGGGCTGATAAATAAATCAGTTCCCGAGCTCATATCTGCTCGTGAGAAGCAGCCGCTTCTTGGCACCCGGGATCCACGTTTTCCGGAGGTGTCGAGACGCTCGGAGTAAGTTCACCTCCTTCCAGCTAATTTGATTATTTTTTTTGTTTGAAAAAGGTATCGCTTCACACTTCATACGCTGCTCACCGGGCGGTTGTGGCCGACCGCTGACACAATGATCCAGCCAGAAGCAGTTAGCGCGATTGAAAACAGACCAAATATTTCATGAAGTGTGAAAGGAAAAAACATTTTTGTGCGTGTGTGTGAGAATGTGCATTATGGGGAAAGAAAATTGTGTTAATTGTGTGTGAAAATTGTTAAGTCATAAAATGGCCATAAAAATATACTTGCCCTCCTTTTTTTTTTTGTGAGCTGCCATTCATGTCTGTGCAAAACTATCATTAAAAACATATTTTTCTGATTTTTAATACCAAGAAACTAAATACAAAAATATCAGTACAAGAACAGCTTTCTGTCAAATTTAGAATACATTTTAAAAATTGTCAGGTTTCTCGTTTGCTCTCTCAGATTCCCCGTGAATGAGTTGATTTTGGTCTGGCAGCGTTAGTAAAAGCACAGTGGACTTGTTTGTTTCTGTTTGTGTGTATTTGCATTTTATAACTTCATGTTTGAAAACACACACACTCCACCAAACGATAAAAAAACAACAACAACCCAACCTGTCCCTCGCTGAGCCACTGTAAGGAATATTGTGTGAACAGGTTCACATCCTGCTCAGTGTTGGCGAGTTTACATAAAGTGCCTCTCGCTCTTCCCCCATTATCTGACATAATCCCCCCCGGGAAGCCCGATACGGCCCTGCACAATGCGGCCTCCTGCCCCACACCTTGACTTCCAGCTCGTCTGCTCTTCCTCCTCCGATGTCCAAAACGCCTCTCAGGACAACGGCGCTCCGCCGGGCTAGAATTCCCCCCTCGTCTCCATTGACGAAGGGTGTGAAAGCATCTTTGTAGTGTAATGGAGATGCGTCTGAGGAGCGCTCTCCACCTTAATCCCCCTGCGTCCCTGCAGGCAGGTGTGGAGACGGCAGACAGAAACCCCGGCCGAAACCTTCAGCCCCGGCGGTCCTGATCGGCAACAACGGCTCGAGCAATTGGGTCCCGTGTGTCAAACCAAGAATCCAATGTCGTCGGCGGTGGTATTTGTTCACGCGTCAGCGAGCGCAGTCGGAGAAAGACAAAGGAACGCTCAATGGTGGCGTGAAACACAAAGGCCTCGTGGCTTCGGGGGTTTTCCCACTGGAGCCGGGGAAACAGAACGTCGGCACCGACAAATAATAGGAGTCAGCCACCAGTGTGAAAGTAGCTTAAGACAAGAGGGAATGGATGTGTCAGTGGGAAGGGGAAGATACATTTTGATTGGTACAGCCTCTGGCAGTAGAGAGCGTCAATTTAAAGCGGCACCTGAACATTTATGTCTGTGTGAGTTTTGTGATCTCCAGGTGGTGGAATTTTTCATTTTTTTTTTTGACTGTCCTTTATATTGTCATTTAAGGAATTCAGTTTTTTTTCTGATATATTTTGGAAATTCGGTGCCGGTTGTTTGAAAATTATGTTTTTTTGCTTTGGCAAAATTGAGAGGAAAGGACCTGATATCTGCGACAAAGTGTTTTGTATCCTATTTTTATTCACTTTTATTTGTACGTGGCCCTGTTTTCATAGGTTTGGCTACGTCACATGGCTGTCGTGGATGTAATTGTGGGAACGGTATTTAATAAATGTATTGACCAGTGTCTAATGAGGCCATGAGGGACACTTAAATAAACAGATTAATCAATAGCGCCCTTCACATACAGCAAGCGCAGGGTGATTTACAAGCAGACAAAATAACACAAAAGAAAATCAGAATTAAAAAATACAATTTTAAATTCAAAGATGTTCAACCTCAACGTCACGCTGTGCCCACACATCAGCGATACAGTGTGGGGAAGAAATATCTTCACAGAGAACACAGACACCACAGTGTAGGCACGAAGGCCGACTGTATCAACAGGAGAAGAAAAGATTACACTGAGAGGACATTTCAAAATGTACACTTGGTGTTAAAAATGGAACAATACAAACAATAGCAATAAAAAGCCTCTTCGTCGTTCTAGTGATGAAGAACAAGCGGGATTGGGCCCCTGCCGTCCTGCTGGACAGTCAGACAGGCGGGCGGGAGCCACCGCTGCACCGCTGTGACTCACCCACGCTCAAGTACAGTCTGTACTCAGAGCCGCAGCAGGAGCGCCTCGTCTTAATTATGCATGAACGTGTCGGCGTCGGGGAGGGAGGGGCCGCCGTCTCGGCCGGTCGGCCCCTAATGAAGCGGTGCCGCTCCGCTCCGCCGCCCGGGAGTCATGAATAAACATCAGCCGCTTAATTAAACTCCCAAGACAGCGACTGTACTCCTTGGTAAACAAGCCGCGGGCCGCGGGCTCTGACGCAGCCACACTGGGGGTGGGGGAGAGGGAGGCGGGTGGGGACAGAGGGTGGGGAGTAACAAGGTACATGTCACGTTGTTAGGTCATTCAATTACAAAATAAAGATAATTGGCATCAGTTACATTGCTGGAAAACGATGTGTAGTTGAATTGTAGTTGCTTGTGAAATTATTCGCGATTCCAATTTTGGTTCCATCGGACCAATTTTTACAAGAGAGGCTGGACTTTGTGTTTAATTGTTTTGTTTTTGTTTGCTTTGCATGGTTTTCTCGCACTCTGTGTCTCATGTCTATGTCGGAATAAATGTGTCAACAGATTTTTGCCTTTCAATTCAAAACACTGAACTGTGTGTGTGTCCATCCATCCATCCATCCGTCCGTCCCTCCCTCCATCCGTCCGTCCGTCCGTCCGTCCGTCCGTCCATCCATCCATCCATCCATTTTCAATATCCGCTTCTTCCTCCACTCTGGGCCAGTTATAAGTCTTAGAAAATGTGCACATTAGAAAGTGAGCAATTACCAAGGTTGCAGGATCTATGCCCGACTCTGAAGTGTCCTTGAGCAAGGCACTAAACCCCGATTTGCTTGCGATGGCAACTGCGGCCATAACGCTGTGTGTTAAGCACAAAAACTTTCAATATAGCTTTTATACACAGTGTGCCTTGATTTTAAATAGCTTTTATCTGCGCTGCCAGTTTCCTGTTTGTTGCAATACCCGCCTCTAGCGATGCCTGTGTGGCTCGACAGGAGTCGGCCGCGCTCTGCACCATTTAACCTCTTTGTCCCGATTCCCCCCCCTCCGACAGCCTGCAACTGCAACCTCCACGCCCGCCGCTGCCGCTTCAACATGGAGCTGTACAAGCTGTCGGGGAGGAAGAGCGGCGGGGTCTGCCTCAACTGTCGACACAACACCGCCGGCCGCCACTGCCACTACTGCAAGGAGGGCTACTACAGAGACCTGTCCAAGGCCATCTCCCACCGGAAGGCCTGCAGAGGTAAAAGCCGCCACCGCTGTGTCTCTCAGATAAGACAAGATATCAGGACGGGAGATTAGATAGTGAAAAACACATTTGCATTCCGAGACATTTACAGTCTACAGCGGTGGAAAAAAAAAAAACACATTTCTGGACACTTTGTGCATTTGTGACGTCCTGTATTGCGCTCAGAGTCAGTCTTAAGTCTCCAAGTGCTGTTTGTTACCAACATTCGGCCGCATGCTGCGTGTGCACTGCTCCGTCCAGCTCACAGCTGGATGTTTCAGCAAGGCGACGTCCCGTGCAACGCATCCAGAGTGCGAGAAGTACAAGAACTACATGTAGCCCAGCTAAACATGTGCACAGATCGATAAATATAGGAAAATAAATATAGGAAAATAGGATAAAATAAGTTAAAAATGTTCAAATGCATGTTTTTAGTAGTCTAAGGTTGCTAAAAAAAAAATGAAATAAAGTGAAGCCATAAGGGCCCCATCTACATATATTGACAGTAGATGCATACAAGTACATACAAGTTTTCTTAATTTGCCTTATTAACGATAAACAACTAAATTATTTCCATTTGTTTGTGTGCATGCAAATGAATTCAATAACTGGGATTGAGCGTCGTTTCAAGTGTGTCCCAAAACTTTTTTCCACTTCCGCATCCCCGGATTTCAATTTGACCCCTGCCTCTGAATCGGCTCCGGCCCGAGGCCGCATCGCGTTAGCGTTAGCCAGCGGTGTGGGCGGGTGGGACAGGCAGCGTCTTCTTCCTCGTCCACACTCGAGCTATTTGGCTTCCTGTCGGGGGGCAGAGGGGATGACAAGACAAGCAAAACAAACAGAGCCGAGGTGCGAAGTGAAAAGACAAACGAGGGAGCAGGAGGACGGGTGAAAGGGCTGCAGGGCGTAGCGGAAAGGAGGGGTGGGGGGGTGAAACTGGCGGCGGGAAGGAGAGTGAGGATGGGACTGGAGGTGGGGTGAGGGGTGAGGGGAGGGGCGGAGGTGGTTGGACGCCCCCGCGCAGGTGCGATCAGTGCGGCGAGCGGCGGGGATGGATCGCCTGCCACCGGCCCTCAGCACCGCTACCAGGGGTCAAAGACAGGGAGGAGGAGGAGGGGGAGGAGGAGGAGGAGGAGGAGGTGGGCGGGGAGGGGAGGGGGGCGGGCGGGAAACAAAAGAGTGAGGTATGTTTTCTCACCTCCTCTATTGCTGCAGGGGGGGAGATAACAGGAGCAGGATCCCTGTGCAAACAAGTCCAGGGACACCTCAGACTCACACACACACACACACACACACACACACACACACACACACGTGCACTTGCATTCACAGGCACCCTGTGAGGAAACGTTCGCCGTGCCGACAGTTTGCCTTCGGCTTTTCTCACGGCGCTGGCTGGCCAGAGAGTCAATGCACTGAATCCCGACCTGAGGGAACCGGCGCAGGTTCTGAAAAGTACTGCGATTAATCAAACAACACATTTGTTGTTGTTACATAGATGTTCATCATAACTAATGTTATTTTCCACGTGTTCAGAACAGCGACCCCCCAAAAACAGCGAGATCCCCCGGAATGATCTCCCTCTGAGATCCACCGTCATCCACGACACAACAGCATTGTTCAAGCTGCTCCACTGCAAGCAACAGCCGCTCATAATAATAATAATAATAATAATAATAACGCCTATAATAAGAGAATTCCCTTGAACAGAATCTGTGTGTTTTAGAGACTTTTAAACACAGCAAGCATGTTTTGGCCAACGTGAGGAGTAGAATGTACAGAGAACTGTGAACAAATGTAGGAGGTAAAAGTAGAAAGTCGTCAAGTAAAGTACAGGTTCCTTTAAAAACAACAACAACAAAGTCCTTGTGTCACCGTGTCGTTGTACGTCGTTTATTCCCACCTCTGCAAATTGAAACTGAGCCCTCACTGAAGTGATGCATCTCATGAAAAAACAACGTCCTTTATTCGTCCGCAGCGTAATCATGATTTCCCGTCAGCATTTATTGCCCGCCACGTCATCAAACAGGTGCAAATAGAACCTCACGTGCTTCCTGACCCCCCCCCCCCGTCCCCCCGTCCCCCCGTCCCCCCCGCTGACATCACTCCCACAATCATTTCTGGAACAGGGGTTCAGTGACACGTGCATCCATTTATCCCCCCACCTCCACCGCCACCCCCCTCCTTCCAACGCTGCTTGTGAGCGATTCCCCCCCCCCCCCCCCCCCACCCCCCAAACTGACATTAGCACCTTTCCTCGGCTTCGGGCTCATTCCGCTGTCGGCTAGGAATGCAAACACACATTCATCACGAGCAGCCGTTGTGTACGGTTCACCCCGATCCTCCGCCGTGTCCGCCCGGCCCGGCTAATTGTGAACATGCGACCCCCCCCTCTTGCCTTCCCATCCTGGCTCAGCATCCTCCCGGCTCTCGCAGGGGTCGACCATTCTCGGCCCGTTCCTCTTCGACAGCACATTTCACCGTTCAGTTCAAATAAAAGCGCGATTCCGCGTTTGTGGCACTTTTGCGCGACAAAACAAAATTCTAAATTCACTTCCGACTGTTTGTCGTTGCGCCGTTCCATCGCTCAAAAACCAGGCCTTTTGTCCTCGAGAGACGCCGCACTGGCGTTGCTGACGTTCCAGTCGGCGGTGGGAAATAAATTTATGTTTGGTTTTTTTTTTTTCTGCCCTAAAAGCGAAAACCGCAGATCGCGTAATGATAAAATATTTTCCACATGACTGGACGACAGCTCATTCAGGGAAACAGCGTCCAACCAGTGATGTGGGCTCCTGCCCCTCGCGCCGCGGCAGTGAGTCGTTCGACTCGCAGGCCAAACGAGTCGCGAAATCAAAAGTTGTAAGGCCAGGAGTTGCAGAGAGCGCGGCTGGCGCGGAATCCGGGCCAAGTCGCCTGTGCATCTGGATCTGCGACTGCTGGCTCTTGCGTTCCGTGCGAAGCCCTGTGATCGCCGCTCCCCTGATTTAGGGGCTGACAGGAACCCCTTCATCTCCATATATGTCTTCCACGCATGGATCTCGTTTCCTCTGCATTCTGAGTCACCCCTGCGGCGCTGTGCGTGAATCACAGCGGCCAACGTGCCGCTCATCTGCGCTCTCAAATAAGCAAGAATGATTGCTTTTAGTACTGGTGACCATCAGAAAACAGGAATGCTTTAAAAAAAAATATATATATATATGTTGTTTTTTTCTAAAGCTAAGTGACATTGAGAAATTGTCATTAACTTTCTCATACATTAAAGGGTCCCTATTGTGATAATATCTTTAACGTGGTAAAGAGCTGGAAAAAAAAAAAGAAAAGTAAAGTTTTTTTTTGTTTGTTTTTTCTTTTTGCATTAGCGGCATGCTAACCAACACGCCAAGCATGAAAAATGACAATTTGTGCATTTCGAGTCGGGCTGACTTTTAACTGAAACCAGTCGTTGGGAATTTTGCTCCACTTTCTACGTCATAACTCAACTTGATTATTAGAGTGTTGCAGTGTTTTGTTTTGTTTTTTGAAAATGTGGGCAAAGTGCTAGGTATTCCCGCTAGCTAGCTAGCAAGCGCTAGCAGTTTTTTATTGTTAAAAGCAGATCACCCAAATGAATTTATTGAAAGTGGAAATGGCCGTTATATGTAGTGTACCCTGAAAACTGCCCAAGTGCAACTTTTGCTTATGCAGCCTTGGACGATTATTTTCAAGTTTTGAAAATACACTGGTGGCACCGTAACGGCCTGACGCTACACGCTTGTTACATCACAGGCGAACCCAGACGATGGATATTAAATCATCTGGCGCATGTCATAGAGTCCCTCCTGACTCCTGCCCCAATTAAAGCATAAACACCTTTTCATCATGATTGATAAACAACAGCTTTTCTTCCATTTCACCGGTGAGCCTTGCCAGAGAGTCGGGGAGGCTCCCACCTCGCTGGGCCCGGAGAAGCTTGTCTGTGTTCCATTTGCGGTCTCCAGTTACGCTCTCACACACACACACACACACACACACAGTCCGCGCCCATTATTGACAAACGATAACAAGCACGAACGGCTCCCTCGCGCCAAACACAACAGCTTTGCCAATTACACTTGGAGGGTCCGCCGACGGTGACTTCACAGTCACGGATCTCAAGTGACGCTGGAAATGTGACTTGTACGTTTTTCCACAATATCTGTTTCCTTCCACTAATCACCCCGTGACACACCGCTGTAGGTATTCTGGCCAAACGGTAGAATAGTTTTCTTCTCTACGTTCTTTTCCTTTGTGTTCAAAGAAAAGGAAAAAGCAATGTCGCGCCGCAGCAGTTTCCCCTCCTGGCCGATCCCGACTGCGTTTCTGACAAAGACTCAGCTTTGATTTTGGTGAATTGTTTTGATAGCAGATCCAAGTGGGATTTTTTTTTTGTCACGTGCTGAATGACAAATCATCTTTTCCAAACAAAGTCGCACCGCTGGCTAGTCTCCCTGGGAGTCTGTTTGATGCTCTTAACCTTCAGCGTCCACATGCTGACCCTGGTTCTGTCACATTATGCTCGGTGTTTTTTTTTTTCTTTTGCTCAGTTTAGATGCTGGACAAGAGAGTTTTTTTTACTAGAGGGCTGTTTTTACCCACTGATTGCGTGTGTCTTTCATCCACGCAGTGGGTTTTTTTTATTGACTGTATGAATGCTGTATACTGCTCCGGACGCTTTGAAAGCTGTTTGTTTTTCATGACTTGACTTTTTTCAAATATATATATATTTTCTTTTATTTGCAACATGTGGTGAACATCAGTCGAAAACAAGCTCATGTCCGACATCCCTGTGGAACAAAAGCACGACTTTGATTGAAGTGAATAGAAGTTTCACAGGAACAACGACAGAGAGAAATAAACACTCTATCATCACTTCATCACCTTAGCCCGGCTTTTCAGAAATACGTGTGGTGAAGGCAGAATAGTGTGTGTGAACCAACAGTGCGTGTGATCCCCCACAAATACACGCTTCCGCGTTTCTGCGTTGAACTCCAATATAACCGCTTTTATGAAATAAGGATCCGGAATGCTCTGCGAGTGTTTTAGGAAAACCACTTCCGATGTCTAATTAAAAGTGATTGAGAGAATTCCAAGTGTGCACACACTAAAAAAAAAAACAACCAAAAAATATAAACCATGATGTTTCGTTGACTCTTTTATGGTTGTGATGATAAATGTTTACGTTTCATAGCCATTTCAAAGCGTTCGACTTGAGCGACGATCGGCCGCATATATTGCGAAAACTGATTTTCATTCTCAAAAATCATTCATTAGACACTCAAGGCAACAACCGTCAACGCCATCCCATAATGTGTCCAGCACATCCTGACTGATTTCCCTGCACTGGTGATGTTCTCCGAGCATTCCAGTGGATTATTATTATTATTGTTTGGCGCTCTTGTGGCTCTTTGATGTGGAGAAATTTTCCCACAACTGACGCTGATGTTCACGCCCGCTCTGCTCCTCTTATCAGCAACGTCGGCCACCTTTTCCTCGCTCCAGGTGTCGACACACCAAGCGCCCCCTCCCCCCCCCCTCGCCACCACCTGCATCCCCAAAAGCCACCAAAGAGGGCGCACGTCCACTTATCCTCCTGCAGGATTCCGTCTCTCCTCCTCCTCCTCCTCCTCCTCCTCCTCCTCCTCCTCCGCAGGCAGGTGGCTGGCTGGAGCAGATGGAGGGGGGGGGGCTGAGGGTTCCCCACCTGTGCACCATGTGCTCTGTGCCTTGATTTACCGTCAGGCTCAGGCGGCGTTACCAGGAAGACGCTCTTAAAAACCATGGAGTCTCTGAAGCTCCGACTGAAATTGCACTTTGCCCTCCTGCACCTCAAACCTCCCCGACGCACTAAATTCAAAGGCCTTGGAGTCGTGCCGCAGCAGCCTCCACGCCGCTTACTGGGGTCTCAGGCATGTGTGTGTGTGTGTGTGTGAGTGAGCGTGTCAATGTGTTGTTCATCAAGTTAGACACAACTAGGCAATGAAAACAGAGACTGATTGCTCCGATAACGGCGCTAATAGACGCCCGCACTTTTCAAGAGGCCTCGTCTGAGTGTGATAAGAGGGAACAGGAAACAAATGGCTGAGATAAGAGAAGACTGTGTGTGTGTGTGTGTGTGTGTGTGTGTGCGTGATTTTACCTGTGGTTTCTTTCAAGCGATAAAAAACTGGGTTCAAAATAACAAATATGCTTTCCTACCCCCAACAACGTCAGTCATTTTCACTTCACACCACCCAACAGGAGCAGCACTGAGGAGGAAGAGACAGGCGAGTGAGATAAGAAGATGAAGCTCAATCACATCGAAGCATAAATCAAAGTTTGCGACGCCAAAAGAGTCAAACTGGAGAGAAAGACGGTGAAACGCACTGACGTAAAGCAGAGAACCGCGGGTGCTTTTGCCATTAGTCCAAGCTTCATTCTGACATTAATCGATATTAAACGGCGCTCGGGCTGCTGCCAGGGATCTGGTACTGCGCTCACAATGGTCCCCACAAAGCCACAAAACCAGCGGCCGTAACTCAGCTTCGCCTTTTGAAGAGTTTGTGTGACAAGTGACACAACACAGCGGGCGGGGAGAGGGCTTAGTGTGTGTGTGTGTGTGGGGTGGGGGGGTGGGGGGGCAGCCGGCGTGAACTTCCTCCTCTGCAGGACGGAGGTGGAAGCCTTTGATGGATTGGGACGAGCCGCTGCGCTCCGAGTAAGACGCTGGAGATTTGTGGTAGCGCGGCCGCCGTGGATGAATTCTCAACCATCCAACCAACCCGCTCCACCGCCACCGCCCCCGCCACCGCCCCCGCCCCCCCCGGATCTCCGTCATGCATCACGCAGGGCGGCGAGGTGAAGCGGACGACTCTCAGACCAACATCGATTTCCACACAGACGACGCGGTTCTGGGCTGTGAAATGAATTAAAGTGGGGGTGGGGGGGGGTGTCAGGGGGGGCAATTGGGAAATGATTACATTCCTGAAGCATGTGTGTTCGATAGACCCCCCAGTTCGGCCCGGGGAGGAAGTGTGACAGACGTTTTCGGGGGGGTTTCAAAGAACCGCAAGAAATCAGAACCAGCCGATCGGGATCGTCGTCCGTTATTCCGTCGTTCGCTCAACATTCAGCCGGACCCCTTTTTTTTTTTTTTTACTTCACACATGCGGCCGCTGTCCCACTCACCCCCCCCACCACCACCACCACCACCACCACCGCCACCACCACCGCCCTCCCTTCGCCGCTGAAGCCACATGTTGATGATGGATGTGATCCCCAAGAGCGCCAACTAGCAAACTGAACGATGACGCTGAAATAAAAATGTCAAGTTTCAGACGATGAATTGCTGCTTATTCCTCTTTTTTTGTCAACAAAAAAAAAAAAAAAAAAAAAAGCAAAACCAAGCACAATGGTGTTGGTCCCTCCAGGGGGCGGAGCCAGAAATGTTTCCTGGGGGTGGGGGAGGGGGGGGCCACAGGGTGAGATCATGACTCACAAAGTGGCAATAAGTAGATCCATGAAATGACTGTGACTAATTGTTCTGCTATCAAATGGTTTCAGTGTGACCTTGTAGCAGTCGGCCTATGGATGAGACAACAGCAAATCTACACTCATGTTAATATCAATAATAATAAACCTATGTCAGCTTGTTCCTACTGTCCCAAGGTCAGGCACCTGGGTTCATTAAAGTTCTTTTCTCAGTGTCTTGTTCCCCCCCCACCCCCAAGAACAAAATCCAGACCAAGTCAAGTCAGAAATAAATGTTAAACAACAGAAAACAAAAAGATGATTGACATCAAACAGCAAAGATGTGACTTGAGATGCTGTAGTGTGGAAGTGAAAGGCCTTTTCTCAGATTACCGCCGTACCGCACGTGCACCTCAATGGGCATCAGAGGTGGGGAAACTATTCACATTCTGTACATAAGTAAAAGTACAGATACTTGTGTAAAAAAAAAAAAAAATACTCTAGTAAAAATGAAGGTACTGATTCTGTTCCTTTGCTGAAGTAAAAGTATGAAAGTCCAGGTTCTGAAATGTGCTCTGTGGGGGATTAATGAATCACCACCCATTTGTATTCATTCGTAGTTTCAGTTTTTTACGTCTTCAGTGTCTATCTGCAGTGTAGAAAGTTGTCAAGATAAAAAAAAAAAAAAAAATTGCATGAGAAGGTGTGTCACCATGTAACTCCGCCCCCTGGTCCGCCCCCTGGGCCCATCTGTCCCTGCGCACACCTCCACCTGTCGCTCACCGGACACCCGCTGCTGTTCATCCACCTGCACCGCCTGTAGATACCAGTGTTTGTTCCTATGTGTGTGTGTGTGTGTGTGCGTGCATGTGCGATCACTCACTGTGCCTCTCTCTTTTCTCTTCCTCTGTCTCCTCACAGCATGCGATTGCCATCCCGTGGGCGCCGCCGGCAAAACCTGTAACCAAACCACGGGCCAATGTCCATGTAAAGACGGCGTGACGGGTATCACGTGCAACCGCTGCGCTAAAGGCTACCAGCAGAGCCGCTCGCCCATTGCCCCGTGCATAAGTACGTGAAAGCCACGCCTCTCCTCTCTCTTCTCTCCAGTGTCGTAGGACTCCAGATTGGTCTTGGTCTCAAGAACAGTCTCGAGACTGACACATTTGATCCTGGGTCAAGGGTCGAGGGTCGAGGGTCAAGACTCAGCCAACTCTGCAATCGTTAGCCTACTAGCGTAGTCGTCTAAGTCATATTTGAACGGAAAACAAGAAAAAAACACATTTTTTTAGCAAGCACATTGGTATTTTTTTTTCAGATGTCACAATTTGGCCAACAAAACGACTTAGGCAATTATGCTATTAGGCTAACGCAATGACAGATAATAACGGATGTTGGCAAAGCAGCTAAATGCTAAAGAAAAGATGCCTTGCTGAAGAGAGATGTTGCTGTTCCATTGAGAAGAAAACTCCCCTAATGTCTTGGTCCGGTCTCGACCTCTATGCTCTCGAGTCTTGATGATGTCTTGGTCTCGGTGGGTGCGGTCTTGACTACAACACTACTTCTCTCTCCGTCTCTCACACACACACACACGTGCTCACACACACACTCTTCACCCTTTAAATCCACTCTCACTCCTCTTTAGATGGATGCTCAGTGTCCAACTGTTGGTTTTCTTACCAGTAAATCTGCGGGCTTTGGATAAACACACCATTAAAGTGAACCTCCCGAGGTGACACCAGCGCCGCCTCTTCGGCCTCACGCTTGGAATTTACGGCGAGCGAGAAGCCGGCGCTGTTGAAACCGAGATCACAGGAATCTGTTTCTGTATTCACGGACCATCGCCATCCTGCTAAAAACAAAAACAAAAAAAACAAAAATAATTGGCTTTATCTAAAAGACACAAGGGTGAAGATTAAGGGGCAAGAATGAAAGAACTTTAATTGGTGCTTTTTCAAGGCAAATTGATTTCAAATTGGGAGAAAACAATGTCCAAATAATGAAATAAGTCAGATCAACATAAATCACTTCTTGAAATGCAAAGTTGGAGGTGACAGATCCATCTTTATACACTAGTGAGGGGAAAAAAACTGCTGGATAGAACAGCGCAAGTGCGGCAAATGTTGGCGACTGCACTAAAATGAACTGCACTCGGAGGCTTCGGACTGATTCTCAGTGGCCATACAGCGCGTCACAAATGCACGAGGCGTCCAGAAACTCCCTCGCACCGCTGTATGTAGGGGGATGAATAGTCAGATCAACATAACTCACCAACTTGGGAGTTCCTAGATCCGACCTTATATGGTCATGACTCTCCTGCTGCTGCAGCTGGTTGCGAGCCTTCAATTGGCCAGATTTGGCACTGCCACGCCACAAGCTGCCTTTCCATCACCCCGAGCATTGCGCGAAAACCGAAGTATCGCAATAAAAAAAAAGAGCTGGTGATGGAAACAGCTCGACTTAGAAAAACCTCTCAAATATAGACGTATCAGACGTATACAGAGGAATATCGCAAAGGGGTCATGGAAACACTTTTTTTTTTTTTTTGCATTTACGCGTCAGTGGACGTGACGTACGGGGTCACGTGACCAGTTCGCTGACCAGTGAAAACGGCGCCTTATGTTTGGACGGAGGAGGAGACGGAATATTTTTTTTTTTTTACAAGTAATCAAAGACATAAATATAACAGTCATTCTGCACAGAAAACAAATGTAAACAGACAAAGGCAAACGTATTTTTTTTTTTTTTTTTTTACGGCTGATGCTCTTCACACCATTCAATGGAAACACCTTCAAATCCCAATTGTATTTTGTCAAAATTTTAGAAATGGCGCTTTTACTTTGCGAAAAAAAAAAACCTGTCATGGAAACACAGCTGCAGTTTGGTCCATCAGGAGAAAAGCCGTTTTGAAGTGACGCTACTGTATATTCCGGCATCCTAATTTTGCCTTGTGTCCCACACAATGGTTGCTGCGCTCAGTGGCGGCTGAGGGAGAAGCTGATAAAAATCTCAATTAAAGACCAGATTCTTTCCTCCTTCCTGCATCGCACAAAAACCCCTCACCTTCGCACAGCTGCGAGCAGCAGCACCTCCACCTCCACCTCCACCACCTCCACCTCCACCACCACCACCACCTCCACCCTCTGTCTTTGATACACGCCGCTGGGGTTTTTCTCCTTCAGCTGCTTTGACTCGCTGGCATTCATCTCCCGCCCACAGCCTTGTGTCGCTCGAGTATCTTTCTGTTTTGCCGCCGCCGCTCCTTTGGAGACGGCAAGGCCGACCTTCACGCACGGTTTCTCCGAGCGTCAACTTCCTGAGGAGAGCCCGAGAGAATGGAGTTTTTTTTCTGCGTGAGGAAGTGAAGGAGATGAGAAAATGCAAGATAACGATTGGAGGAGAAAAAAAATATATATATACGCAAGCATTTTTGGAAGGGGAGAGTTTATTGCTTGGTTGTGAAGCAACAGCTGCGGAGGCTGAATGTGCCTCTCAGGTGATTGTTAGTGTGTAAAGTGAAGTCGTCCGAAATGAAATGAAGAAAACATAAAACCTTAATAGAATAAAATTATTGATAAAAATCTGTTTTTCTAACCTGGAAACCACAGAGCAACTTCTGACTGACACATTTTTCCAGAACAGACATGGGTTAACTATGGCCGGGGGGCCATATGTGGCCCGTTAATGTGTTTAATTCGGCCCGCTGAACTTAAAGAAACGATAGTATTAGTAAGTCATAAATACCATGGAGCTTCAAAGACACTGATTTTTTTTTTTTTGACATTAAAGCAACATGATATACATGATGATGATATGATCATATACGATGCTACATT
This sequence comes from Thamnaconus septentrionalis, assembly GCA_009823395.1. Taxonomy (NCBI): domain Eukaryota; kingdom Metazoa; phylum Chordata; class Actinopteri; order Tetraodontiformes; family Monacanthidae; genus Thamnaconus; species Thamnaconus septentrionalis. The sequence goes on along the minus strand of CM020501.1, from coordinate 33,257,540 downwards.
TGTTCTCCTATGAGGTGGGTCACCAAAACACTCCATCCATCTGCCGCTGCTCCGGTCCCCTCGGTCACATTTTAACACCCAGAGTTTCCCCCACCACCCCCGACCCAGAGCATTAATCACCAAAATTACAAAATAAAAGCACCGATTCTCTCCGGCTGACTCACTTTTCTTTTTGTCTCCACGTTGTGTTCATTTTGGTACCAGAGATTCCAGTCACACCGCCCACGACTCCATCCACCAGCACGGAGGAGCCGTCAGGTGAGTTCAGCTGACCCCCCCCTTCCCTCATTTTTAACCCAGTGTCCTGACAGGAGAGCATTAAAAACCAGATGTCATCTGCTGATATATACTGTAATTAGAAAAAAAAATACTTTTCCAGCACAACTTTTTTTCTCTCTCTCTCTCTCTCTGCGCGAGTGCTGGAGTGTGCTGCTGGATAAATTGGATCCCTGATGCCTCTGCCTCCTCCTTTAAAGGGCTTCATGAATATTGAATCCATTAGCAGCAGCGGCTCTGCTCCTCCTTTAATCTCTGGCACTTTTGCAATTAATCAGCCTAACGGCGGCACAGTGGGGTGTTGATCTGCTGCTTCAGCCTGGAGACCTGACACTCGGTTGGATGTGATGATTTTTTATATTTTCTCATTTATTTTCTTTTTTACATGTCCCCAAACTGCATGACTTTACTCTGCTTTATATCAAATCCTGAAGTGCGCCGACTGAGAGCTTTTCTTCTCACCGCTTGGTGCATCAACTGAACTGAATGGAATCACATTCCACTTTGTCCAGCAGCAGGTTAAATACTGACAGTGGCTTGTCAGTATTTAACCTGCTGAACTGCAATGTAAGAACTACAGTGTTGAACCTATCTCCCCTCCAACCCTTGAAGAGGAGGTGAAAAAAAAAACCCCCGATACATCTAGCCACGGGAAAACATTCCTTTCTCGTTCCACGTTTTATCCTCGGGCCTCACGGTGGCGAGAAAAAAAAAAGAGTCGTCTGTCAACGCGCGTTTGCGGCGTGTCACCCATGAAGTTTGCAGGAGGCCCCCCGGGTTTACAAATACGCACGAGCGCTTGGGATTTCTCCCCAGCTGTCGCCGGGGCCCTCGGAGCTCTCTCCGGCTCTCTCTCCTCCATCGTTGGCCCTTTTCTTTTTCGGCCTCTCTCTTCGGCACTCGTGGTCTCCCTCTGTTTCACGCTTTGTCGTCACGGAACGCAGTGGGTGGTGGCCGGCGAGTGTCCGGAGTTTTCCCCAGGCCCTCTTGTCAGGGATCTGTCTCCTTTCTGGGTTGGAGGAAGTTTTCCCCTCAGCTGATTGAGGGATTCCTGGACAGGAAGGAAGGAAGGATTCAAGGATTCAAGGAACTTTATTGTCATACCAGTTCACATTTGCACTATGGGGGTACGAAATTAGGCCCCAGTGGAAGCCTACATAAACAAAAATGTTCAAAACAATAAAAATGCTAGAAAACGTATTCACATAAGTAAGTGTATGTACAGGTATATACTGTGTACACTAGCAGTCAACAGTGTGGAAACACCCTATGAATTGAATGTCTTTTCTTTCATTCTCATGACTATTGACATTGGCAGTTTCCCACTGAAGGCATCAAAACCACGTATGAACACACATGGAATTATGGAGGAAACAATAAAAGTGTAAAATAAGTATAGTAAAGTAATAATAACACGTTTTATATTTAAATTCTTCAAAATAGTGTTTTTTTTCATGCATTATTACATATATCTTGTTCATATATTTGATGTCTTCAGTATCTATCTGCAGTGTAGAAAGTTATAAAGATTAAAAAAAAAAAAACATTTGCAAGACAAGGTGTGTCCAAACTTTTGACTGGTAGTGTCGGTATAAACAGCGTGAACAGTGTATGTAGTAAAAACAGACCAGATATAAACAAACTACATATGAACAGTAGGTATAAAATGAATAGTATATGTAAATAAGTGTGAAGACTGAAAATAGTGCACTTATGGTGGAACGACTTCACAGATTGAGGTATGCGCAAAATTTTTCAAACATAGTTTTTTTTTCCTTTCTCAAAAAAAAAAAAAAAATGTAGGAAAGGGAAACAGCATCGGTCCTGCTCACTTTGGCGCGTGAATCCTCTCCTCGAGGCCCATCCTTACTTAACCGCACCAATGATGGACTCTCAGCGTCCAGGAATTCCCTCTCAGCTGCGATAATGGGGCGTTGGGAGCGCTCGACCCCCGAGTTGCCTGAAATCAGGCAAATTGTGAGGCAGAGCACCTGTCAAAATGGTGAGTAGGCGGCGGTCCCGGCGGACCACCCGGGCACCGGGCCCAGAGGATGCACACGTCTTCAAAAGGCTGAGCTCTGGCTCTGGTCTGGCCGGGTGTTCGGGCGGCGATGATATCATCTGACTGCAAACAGATGTGGCAGTTTTATCTCACTGAAAAAAAAACTAAATACAACAACAAGCCAACGTTATTCCCACCCGCTAGCAGCACAAGCTTCAAATAGGTTTTATTTTAATTAACTGAAAGGCATTTAATTGCTGCTTTCATCGTTGTTGCGTGAAATCTATTCCAGCTAGGTTCAGATAAAATGAAATAACAAAAAAAAAACATTTCCCAGAATTCCTCAGTTCAGGAAACCACGCTGCTTTGGTGTTGGGAGTTTAATCCCCAACACCAAATAATTCATTCGTAATAAATAATCAGAATCAGAATAACGAAAGGAAACCACAACAGAGTGATGTCGAATGAGCCGATTAACAACCGACACAAACCAGAACACGGAAATATTAAAAATGCAAAGGGGAAAATAATCGTACTTTTAGTCAATAAATGTCAAGTATTTTTTAAAAAAATTTGGGATTTATGATGCGGTGAGCTGCTTCGGAAATAACTGCTGAAAAGGGAAAACACCGCACGGAAGTGAGTGATTCCAGGCCGCTGTTATTAGGCTGGCAGCTGTGAGGCAGGTGCCTGTGTGTGTGTGTGTGTGGTGGGAGGCAGGCAGTTATTTCTTTGGGCTGCTGTGTTTTGGGGGGGGGGGGGGGGTGGCT
>CM020501.1:33189492-33249492 GCA_009823395.1 Thamnaconus septentrionalis | reverse complement strand
CCTCGCCTCGTTTTATGCCTTTGTCTCCTTCAGATTGCGACACCTATTGCAAAGCGTCCAAAGGCAAACTGAAGATCAACATGAAGAAGTACTGCAAAAAGGATTACGGTAAGGGAACAAAAAGCATCAATCACATGTATTTGAACTTAAACTAACTAACCCCCAGCCAAACACCAGGCTAAAACCAGGAGACTCCAGTCAGACAACAGCAGAGTTTAGCTTCCTGTCATCTACGCACACACGGAATAGAAACTCGGCAGTCTTCCCTTTAGGACTGGGCAGAGGTTTTTTTCTTTTAGGTTTGACTTTGCACCGAGTCATGAACTCATCACGTATTCCGCAGCACAGGCGAGCTCACAGCCCAGCAACAGTCTGGCGGCGGCTGCTCCAGCCAGCAGCAGAGGTGTTTGACTGATGGCTTACTGCAGCTCCCTGAGGACCAACGGAGGGAGAGCAATGATGAAGCAGGAGACGGACGATCTTCAGAGGGGAAGCAGACAGAAAGAACCAGAGAAAGAGTGTTGGAGCAAATGGCCAGGAATTAGTATGCATGCGTGTTAGTGCGTGTGTGTGTGTGTGTGTGTGTGTGTGTAGCCTGTTAGCCGGCATTATATTTCCTGTTCCAGTGTAGCGGACCAACTCTTCACCCCCCCAACTCCTCCACTTTAGACTTTCTGGCTGCATTCTTGAGAGCTTCTGTCCACCCTGCCTGCCATTCAAGGTGTGGATAAGACATATGACCTCTCGCCTCCCCCTGCCCCTCCCCCCCTCCCGCTGTCCCCTCTCCTGATTGAAGTCATGTTGCTTGAACTGGTCAGCCGAGCGGTGGCATCCTGCAGCATACCTCAGCAGCTTGACAGACAGGCCTGGCCTTTGCACTGCTGGGATTTAGGGAGCCCGAAGGGTCAAACTTATACACACCTTCTCTTCCACCATAAGCTCGACTGAGGAGATTGGCGTCTCTGAACTATGCTCCAGTTGGCACACATGCATCCGCTTCACGGTTATGTGGTTGTTTTTAAACAACGATTCAGGAGCGGTTGTATTCATTGTTACCGATACAGAGACATCAGCAGACTATTTGAATTTGTGTGTGTGTGTGTGTGTGTGTGTGTGCAGATTTTTATAAAGAAATGATTGTATTCCGTTGGGATTATATAAAGGTTAATACAATGATTTTAGCAATTCAAAACGTCTTTATTAACTGACTAGTAGTGTTGAGATTCGTAGTCCAATGACTGGAGAGTACCGCAGGGAAGTCCTTGGTCCAGTTTTGTCTTAAAGGTTCAGTGTTTACTGTGTGGAGATTTTGAAGAAGAAACAGCAACATCAAGCGGTCACATTTCATGTTGCAGCATCTTTCACTCTCCCTGCCCCTCCTGAGCTTGCCAGTGAACTACGGTGGCCTGCACACCCAAAGCAGGATACCTCGTCCACCTTCAAGGTGTGCTGTCAAGGTCCTTACACACCTGGTGTGTAAGGACAAACTTTATTCGCCTCACAAATTCTGTACACATATATTCACGTCGCGCTCGGTGTGTACAGAAGAAATTTGCCGGTGAAGAATTCACATTTTTGCGTTGCTTATTCGCATCACTTTGCCTATTTCCTGGTGTGTAAGGACCTTCAGGCAACTAGTTTGTCCACACCAGGCTTCCTTAGAAATATGGTGGTGCAAGATGGCAGCTAACTGGGAGCAAGACCCATGCTCTCTATATATTCTTATAATAGTATAGTAATAGTAATCCAATTACTTTTATTGTACTGCAAATATACACATTTATTAATGTATTTATAGGCAGTATATTAAGCTTTTGCCAATACAAAAATTATAAATCAAGTCAAATATTACACAGTGGATTGCACTGATTGTGCAACGCAGAAATGTTAAACAGGAAGTCCTCATTCAAGTATGGAGAGGTGACAAAGGAAGTCAAGAAAAGATGAGGCTGTTCTGCTGGATGAATCATCACTCAACACGTGGCTGAGTGCCCTCATGTGTCTGTATCTCGCAGCAGCGGAGGACAGGAAAACCTCCAGAATGAAATCAGTTTATGTTGCGGTTGCTAAGTGCAGAGGATCTGCTGGTATTGATGTTTAAGATAACACCAAGCAAAGCAAAAGCCAAGGAAGCTGGGCAGCAGCCATGCTATCATGAGGAGGGTTTCCTGTCATGGAAAAACACATTTTCATTGGTCCCATTCTTCCAAACACACGTACGCCCCTGTAGACAAGGAAATGAAAAAATAAAATAAAATAAATGTATGTATGTAATTCTAAAATATACATTTCCCCCCTTACTTCATCTTTGGTCCCAGCCACTCTTTCCTTGCCTTCCCCACTCCAGGCAGGGGGTCTTTATGCTGCCAATACACATGAGAACACTAAGCAGTCCGCCATATAATCCGTGTTGAAATGGACCGGAACCAGACCCCTGGACAGTTTTTACCACACATGAGCTTAGCTAAGCTAATCACAACGTCAAATACAATCTGAATCTCCCAAAATGTGTGTTAGGAGCTTTGGCTTTGGACTGTTGTGAAAGGAGCAGCAGGGGAGCTGGGCTCCACGCTGAGTCAGGGAGCAATGGTACAAGCGTCAGTGCCGAGGAGGGGAGCAGTGTGCCACTGGCAACACTGTTGGTTTTGTTGACAAAGACTATGACGGGGAAAAAAATGTGTCAACAAAACAATTTCCACGCACACAAAAAATCATTAAAAAACTAAATGAATAAAACAAGACACTAATGTGTGAAAAAGAAGACATCCAATCAGTGTGCATGCCATTATGAAGCTGTGTACACTATCTATACAATCTACATGTACATTCAAAACCTTAACCACCATTTAATAACATTTGATGGATATTTCCAATGACTGACTGAATCATGGAATAACATTTGATGTACGGAGTCCAAGATTTGACCAACTGTTCTTACTCTTGCACTAAGTCGACTAAAAGCTAGACTAAGGCTAAAAGATTTGGGATGACTGAAATGAAAGATTGTATGTTATTCATAAAGACTAGGACTGAAAAAGAATTTGCTGCCAAAAGGAACACTGACTGGTAAGATATACTGCTCCAATAAAAAAAAAGTGTAGAATTATTCTGATTATTCCATCTGAATGTATGAGACAGGAGTTTTGTCGAGCCACCTTCCAAATATTGCGCCCAATTGACAAATTCCTATCTAGGCTCTTTACAAGACGGAAAAAGCCAAAGGATTTAGGAAGTCTTCCATCGGCTGGACGGATGGATGGATGGAAGGATGGATGAGTTGGAGGGTCATTGGATGGACGGAAGTGTCAATAGATGGATGGATGGATGGATGAATGGGTCAGTGGATGGATGATGGATGGATAGATGGATGGATGGATGGATGAATGGGCCAGTGGATGGATGAATAGATGGATGGTTGGATGAATGGGTCAGTGAATGGATGATGGATGGATAGATGGATGGATGGTTGGATGAATGGGTTAGTGGATGGATGGATGGGTCAGTGGATGGATGGGTGGGACATTGGAAGGATGGGTCAATGGGTGAATGGATGGGCCAGTGAATGAATTGATGGCTGGATGGATGGATGGATGAATGGGTCAGTGAATGGATGATGGATGGATGGATGAATGGGTCAGTGGATGGATGATGGCTGGATGGATGGATGGATGAATGGGTCAGTGAATGGATGATGGATGGATGGATGAATGGGTCAGTGGATGGATGATGGATGGTTGGATGAATGGGCCAGTGGATGGATGAATAGATGGATGGTTGGATGAATGGGTTAGTGGATGGATGGATGGGTGGGACATTGGAAGGATGGGTCAATGGGTGAATGGATGGGCAAGTGAATGAATTGATGGATGGATGGATGGATGGGACCATCGTTGATGTGCGACTCCTGTCGTCGTGGTCTGCCGTGCCCAGAATACTCTTCACTCCCTTAATCCCATCACGATGTTGCTCTCCATTATCTCTACACCGAAGGTGAAACCCCCTTCCCTGCAAGACGGCGCCCTCTATAAAAGCTGTCCACTTAGGACAGAAAAGGTTTGAAAGCTCCCGTTTGACGGGGTCAATGTGGCGGTAATAAATATTGATATTCAATGGTTTGGATGCATGAGAGTGATCCTTTGCTCCCATTTTGCATTCTCTGAGGAACACACCAGTTGATTTACCCGGCTGTATAACAACGCAGCTTTCCTGCTAATGTCCCTAATAGCTCTTCCACAATCCTAATCTCATTACAAATCACACTGCTCCATGAATTGTAATGGCCATAATGCATGGGCGGACAGTGCTGCATACGGTATTCACTCTACAGTTTCAGAAGGGCTTTTACTAAGCCTCCTTTACTCCCATGCATTAGCTAGAAAGTCATAGAACTTATTTATTTATTAGACAGGGTCAATGCATTCTAACATAGATACAAGCTTGCAGCGCGTGCATGTAGAGTTTATAGCTAATGCTGATTCTCAACGGCAGTCCTCAGCATTTAGCCAGTGTCTATTTACTTGTTTGCCATGTCTGTGTTGCAAGATGACGCTTTTTTTTTTTGTGATTGAGAAGCGACTTCACAAAGCATCGACCTGTTAGAGCGAACTAACTGAAGCACGCCATTGGTTGAAACACTTCAGTTACGCTAAAGCACTTAATTGTGAAGGGATTTGGGGGACATTATTTGGTATTATCATTGTACATCTGCCAACTGTACACTTGTGATTGCTCCAGCAAGAGTTTGCTGATGCTCAGATAACGACGGAAGGACAAAAGAACCAGTGTGCATGCAGGAAGAGGCGCCCTTTCTTTTCTGTTCTTGTGACATGAACCCTTCCCTTCGGTGGTGATTCTATAACGTTGATGATGCAACTTTACAGTTTTCCCAAGAACGTGATAAATTGTGCAATTTCTAATTTAATGCAGTGACAGATTTACTTCAAATGGGAGGCACAGTGTTACATTCCAAATGTTGAGTTTTTTTTTGAATTGCATGCAATTAAATGCAAACATTTGTGCTTCCAGAAATAAGAAATCCTACTGTGCCAATAGCCAGAATGAGACTTGAATGGTTGAGCGGTAACATCGTGCCTCCTGTGTCCTCCGCAGCCGTCCAGGTGCACATCCTGAAGGCGGACAAAGCTGGCGAGTGGTGGAAGTTCACCGTCAACATCATCTCCGTCTACAAGCAGGGCGAGAGCCGCATCCGCCGCGGCGACCAGTTCCTGTGGGTGCGGGCCAAAGACGTGGCGTGCAAGTGTCCCAAGATCAAAGCCGGCAAGAAGTACCTGCTGCTGGGGAACGACGAGGACTCCCCCGGCCAGGGCGGCGTGGTGGCAGACAAAGGCAGTCTGGTGATCCAGTGGAGGGACACGTGGGCGCGCCGGCTCAGGAAGTTCCAGCAGCGTGAGAAGAAAGGCAAGTGCAAGAAGCCTTAGGAGGCGGAGCGGAGAACCGCCGGAGGAGAGAGGAGAGGAGGTCAAGAGCGAGCTGAACGGGTCATTGAAAAGAGAAAAGAATAAGAAAAAGAAAGAGAGCACCGGAGGACCACAGACAGACAAAAGACTGTATATGTTGCTGCTTTTTTTTTTTTTTCGTTTGTGTAGAAGCATGAAGAGAATTATTTAGGACAATTTGTTTTTTTCTAGTGAAGTTTTGTTGAAGGAGCTCACCATGCAGATTTTGGTTTTATGGTTTATTTTTACGTTGTGATTTTTCTCCCTCTTGTCAGAGTTGCCAAATTTGCACCTATTACCAGCATTATACAGTTACGTGTGTTTATTTTTTCTTTATCTCAGTATGAAAATAATCATATTTTATGTTTTAATGACTGCGGACTGCCTCCGCCGGTGCAAATTCGTCGTAAAACAAGGAAAAAAAAAACAAAAAAACAACACCTCGTCACCCCTGCAATGTTGCCTCCGCATGGTTTCTCTATTTTTTTATGACCAGCTACGAGGTGAGCGAGTCTTCACTGCGACCGACCGAGGCAGTTTCACATCGAAGAGTCGTGCCATACAAAGCTGTTGTCTGAAAAAGAAATGATGAGTTGAGACGGTCACCAAGCTGCCACTTATTATTTTTTCATGTTGTATTACTGCCGAAAAAGTTCACAGAACACAAGTGAGGAAGAGTGGAGGATCAACACACTTTACTGACGGAAGTATGGAGCACATTTTCACCTCCCATCCATCACTTCCGACTCCAAGTTCATTTTGAGGATTTAGCTGTTTGTAAAAACAAAACAAAGAAAAAAAAACTTGCATGTGAACACATAAGATTGTAATGTCCATCTGACTTGGTGGTGCTCATGGTACTAATGTTAATACCTTTTGGAAAAAAAAGGCAAACTGCCTTTAAAATTATTTAACTTTCTGTACGTACAGTTTTTTGTTTTTTTTTTAAACTACAACAAGAGTTTAACAATAACGGACAGGTGACGTTTATTTAGAGATTAAGTATGACTGTAAAAAAAAGAAACTATAAAAATAATAACAGAAATCTGTGCTCTTTGCATATAAATACATTTTAAAGCTTCTGAAGTGGCAACAAAATATTTTTTGTTTTAATTAATTCCACTGGGGGGGAAACCTTCCCTGTTCCACATAAGTTTAACATTAACCTAAAGTCTGTTGTTTTTGAAAAAGGACATTTCTTTTTTTCACCTTAAACCTTTATTTTATCAGACAAAATCATTGAGAACTTGTGAACGTTGATGATCGAACCATTTTACTGTCTCGGCTGAAAGTTCTGCACCTGCGCAGACACTGACATGGTGCTTTCAGTGTGATTATTTTTGCTTTCAATTTAGACGTTAACGCAAGTAGAGAAGATCTTTCAACAGGGCAAAAAAAAAAAAAAAATGCAGCGGGGGGAAATTTATCATAAAGTTGTAGGGCTCAGAAAATAATTCCAGTTCAGATGAGGAAAAAAAAATAAATAGCAAAAAAGTATTTTTATATATACGCCGTTATTCAGAGTAACTCTTACAGTGCTCTGAGTCTGCAGATGAATACCACTTAAAACACACACACACACACACACACACACACACACACACACACACACACACACACAATGCATGACTGTATGGTGACAAAGAGGAGAGTGTGCAACCAGTCAGAAGCTGCAGCCTCCCATTGACCTGTCACCTTAATTCTCTTCACTTCAACACTTTCAACAACAGGGAGAGATGGGCTGAATTGCAATCACTTTGACGCTGCTCGATTCAAACCACATTGCACATTTATCTGTATGCAGTTCACTCTGGATTTCTGCGTGGTCTTGGAAATCAAACAGAAGAAGAAGAAGAAGAACAAAAGCTCAGGTTCATAGGAGGAAGCCCTCAGTTGTTCGGACACATCACGAATCGCCATCTAAATCCCAATTAGACGTCTTCTCATTTTTTTCTGAGAGTTTCTACACACACTGAAATTTCTCTCTGTGAGACCAATCAAAAGGGCTTTTCCAAAAGGTGAGGCAGCGAATCACCCGGCTTGAACGGTTGGATGAAACCATGCCACGGCATCGCTGAGATGCATCTCAGTATTTTAGGCTTAGAGCTCCGTGTAGTCACTTGATTTTGTACTTTGTGGTGCGAAATGCTGGTGTCGTTTCTGCTACAATGCAGATGCGCAGCATCACTATATACATTATTCACACAATATAATACGTCTGTAGCCTAATGATCTCCAGAGCAGCGCTTTGATGAACCACCACACACACACACACACACACACACACACGTCAAAGCATTGCTTTGTGTTCATACTATGAATTGTAAATGTTGTTTAGTTTTCAACATTGCCAAGACTTTATTTTTCAATGTTCTTTTACAATGCTTACTAATATATTATGGTTATTATATATGAATATATTTAATGACACAAGACACTATGGATTTTATTGTCTTTTTCAACTTTTTTTGTATTATTTGTGGTCGTTTAGATTGTTGCCATTAAAGGAGATAACTACTGAACACATCAGCCTGGTAGAACTAAATCCAAATTTACAGTTGAAATAAACTCTTGTTACATTAAACACACTTGTTTTTGTGGATCTGATTAATTACAAGATATGTCAGATGTTTCTTTAAAAGTACTTATTGGTTTAATTATAAGATATGTATATGGTAGTAGGAAAAAAAGGACACTTAAAATCTCAATTTCAAACATAATTGAATTAAATATTTGCGGAAAAATGAATATTGTTTCAAGACTGTGCGGTTGCATTAGGTAGAATTTTTTTGTTTTTGTTAACAAGAAAAAAAAGAAAAGAAGATCAAACTAAAATCTTGTATTTGCCCAGGATGTATGTCAGTGAACATACGGAAGGTTTTGGGTGACTGTACAAAAGGAAATGAGTGATTCTTAATGCAATATGTCATAAATATGTCAGAAGCATGGAACTATGGAAGTCACATCACGGTTTCAGTTTACAGCTTCATATCATGTTACAATGCTGCGAGCACAGACTGACTGGAGTCCACCCACCATTTAGTGGAAATGTCATTTTTATTATAAATTACAGGGCAAATTGATTTACAAAAAGGAAAGAAAGAAAAAAATAGTTAGTTCTGATCAATTAGTACCTTTCAGAGTCAAACACAACTAAAAGGACAGTTTGCAGTTTTACAGGCAACCAGTCAACGGGCGAACTTCAGAAACAAGTCTGACTGCAACCTCGATTTCAAAAGTTTCCGACTGGAAGTTAACAAAGTCTGTTGCCTGAACGGGAAGAACAGGAAAATAAAACCCCAGCGAGATGAGCTGTCCAGCAGGTCTTTGTGCATTCATTCATTCAACGCAGAGTCCAGTAGCCCCGCCACCCTGGTGGGCTACACTGGCCACACAGCGACCACCACAATGGCGATGAGGAGCAGCACGATCACCACCAGCATCCCTGAAAGGCAGAAGATAATATACTGAGTTATCAGACTGTTTTTTCTTGCAAAGATAGATAGATAGATAGAGATAGATAGATAGGTAGGTAGATATAGGTAGGTAGGTAGGTAGGTAGGTAGGTAGGTAGGTAGGTAGGTAGGTAGGTAGGTAGGTAGGTAGGTAGGTAGGTAGGTAGGTAGGTAGGTAGATAGATAGATAGATAGATAGATAGATAGATAGATAGATAGATAGATAGATAGATAGATAGATAGATAGATAGATAGATAGATAGATAGATAGATAGATAGATAGATAGATAGATAGATAGATAGATAGATAGATAGATAGATAGATAGATAGATAGATAGAACAGATCGTACCTAAACAGCCTTCCTAAACAAACACAACTATCAAAAAAAACATAAATAGTAAATCATTCCTGCAAGGATGACTGTGATGATTATATTCAGTATACACAATAACAAATATTATTATAATCCATGAAAGCAAGTTCAACCTTCCATTTGACCCTGTTTTTTTGTAAAAGAAACAAAAATATTTGCATTTGAACCGAGAACATCACGCAAGTGTTTGACACTCTGGAGCCGAAAACATCCTCGCAGAACAAAAGAGGAAAAAAACAAATGAGTGCAGCGGAGTTGTCGGAGACTCTGACTTTGCAAGACAAAAGTTGCATGTTTTCCAAGTCTACGAACGCCTCGTCCCGACTCTGCTTCCTGAGACGGAAAACGTCAAGCAGCAGAGGAACTCTAGACCTGATGGGAGACAGACTCAGGCGGAGGACGGGAGTTGGGAAGACATGGAGGGGGGACTCAGCGGAGGGAGGAAGCGAGAGCTGCTGGCCACGAAGCCCCCAGACTTCTTGATCCAACTTAAGTTCCAAGAGTGGATACCCTCACTGCACATCGCCCGCTTTTTCTGTTTCTTCTCTCGGTGATTTAGTGCCATTTCCAGGCTCCCAACAGCCACAAGGGCTGATTGCTGCAGACTGCACACTGTGATAGGCACATGTTTCTGATTGGGCCGTGAGAGAAAAGCCGTCGCTTTTCAGGGGAAAATGTGCAAAGGCTCACTCACACTTCATCAAAGGGGTTTACCCCGGGGACCTCCAAATATTACAGTTTTTATGACAGCCACCACCCAGGGGAGGGAAAAAACCTCTCTGTTGTAAAAAAAAAAAAAAAAAAAAAAATCCATAACAGGTGGAGATTTCCTCTTTTTAGAAAGCAACCAGGCAGCTTTTGGGAACCGTGTGAAGCTTCTTTTTTTTGTTTATTTTAAAACTAAGACATTTTTATAACCACAGATATTGGATGAAGTGTGGCTCTCTGACAAATGCCACTAAAACCTTCACCAATTGCAAATGGACCCTTTACAAAACACACATGTTGCACAATAAGACAAACGTGGCGAGCCGCAGCAGATTTGGCAAGACTCGTCACTGTGGGGGGTTGACATGGAACCCTCGGAGTCAGAGGGCTGCTGAGGCTTGTTGGGGTGTAAATCTCATCTGCGGCAATCCACTGGGGACCGTGTGGCTTTCACATACACATGCAGTTGTACTTTTACATTGACGCACACAGGTCCTGTTGTAACTCCTGCTGTTGTTGAAGCAAAAAAAAATAAAAAATCGGACAAATGAAAACCGGACTTTTCGTTTTATGATTCTGGCCGAGTAATTCCTGTAACAAACAAGTCACGACACAACAGTCAAAGTTAACTTGACTGTTGTATTATGCACATTGTATATGTAAATGAACTGCAGACGTCTGTTAACATATGTAGGCGTCTCCAAGAACACAAAGTATTGATGTCTCCAAACACCTTTTTTCCTTCCAAAGAGAACCAGGTACTGGTCTGCCGGTGCCGGGTCTTGGTAGGTTCAACCCTGCACATCTTTAGAACCTGGTCTCTCTTCCAGTAACAAGGAGTCAAGTTAGAACCACGGCACCATGTCACCATACAATGGTAAAAATATATGTAAACAGAAAAATCTTTGGGCCGACCACCGCTGCTAGATTTCTTCTGGTCGTCCTTTTTCAATGTCTTGAGTTCAGCGATGATGAGTTGGTCGACGCCCCGCCTGCACCCTGGTGTTAACGCTCATTCATCTTCGATGCCCACTTTCTCCTGCTCTCGGGGTCACGGGGGTCTGCTGGAGCTGATCCCAGCTGTCACGGGGGTGAAGGCGGGGTTACACCCTGGACAAGTCGGCAGTTCACATAAAATGCAACACCAAAAGACAAACAACCATTTGCACTCACTTACCCAGCTATGAACAATTTAGAGGTTGTTTTTTTTTCTGCAGTAATAAGTTGCCAAGTTCACCTCACACGAACTCCAGTGTGCAAACTCCACACAGAAAGGGCTCTGGGCCTGGGATTCAAACCCACAACCTTCTCGCTGTGAGGCGACAGTGCTCACCACAGCGCCACCATGTTGCCCACCACACATCACACTAGATGAACAGTACGTGTGTCGCTGATCTTTGGTTGTGTCAAACTCCACAAGGTAAAGACCCACGTTTGGCAAAAACAGGCTGGCTTCATGGAGTGTGAGCTAATAATAATAATAATAATAATAATGGATTGGATTTATATCGTGCTTTTCTAGACACTCACAGCGCTTTACATGGAACCCATTATTCATTGACACCACATTCACACTGGTGGTGGTAAACTACATGTGTAGCCACAGCTGCCCTGGGGCAGACTGATGGAAGCCTGGCTGCCAGTCTGCACCAAACAGCCACTCCAACCATCATCCCACATTCACTCACATTCATACAAGGCAATGTGGTTGAAGTGTCTTGCCCGAGGACACAACAGCAGAGACTGGGATGGAGCGGGATTTGACTTTCTATCATGGGACAACTGAGCTACAGTCGCCCCTTGGGATAAAACCCATCAAAAAAAACCATTGCATTGTGCTGTGTAAATGATAGTCCACTTAATGAAAGCTTTTTCTCCAGGACATGTTCAAGCACAGTTTCCTCAAGACCCTGGAACAGAACTGGAACCCCATCACCCTCCCCAACTCACATTCTCCCAAGTTATTGAGCACACAGCTGCTATTTTCTCCAGCCGTTCGCTTCCAGTTTACATTTCACTCATTCTTCGGCGCTGCCCGCCCCCCTCCCTCCCCCCCCCTCAGAGGGCTAATTGGTCGTCTTTCCCCACAGGCAGACGGGGCGAGATAGAAGCCACGTTGAACTAATTGCTTGCGGTGGCAGCGGCGGGTCTGATGAAATGTAAAGCCGACCTTGATTTCTTTGCCCACATGGAACGCAGCTCTGTTGTGGATCCAGATGTCTTCGCACCCCATTTGGCACTTATCGCCTCTTGGGTTTCCTGGAGTTATTTGGTGCAAAATGTGTGTAAACACATTCCTGATCCCACTGTCTTGGTCTGATTAAAGCAAAGGGCATATACATGATACTTTAGTAGGCATCATCTGCGGTTGATTGGATGGGCCTTCCTGATGGCTTGTGATTAGGGAATAATTCAGGATGCAGAGATACTAGTGTTGTAGTCAAGACTGCACCAACTGAGACCAAGACATTATCAAGACCAGAGAGCATCAAGACGAGTGAAAATGCCTCCGAGTCCGAGACGAGACCAAGACCAACCTCGAGAACTACAACACTAACAGATACAGATACCAGTACTGGGGATCGATGCTGATACCGGCGTTGAGTACTCTTGTATTGCACATCTTGTGACAGTCACTCATGTTCTAGAAAGACATGCTGATGAATGTTGTTCACATAACAGAACAGTCAAAGTATTTCTATAACATGTAATGGCCTTATCAAGTACTCAGTATCAGTGAGTAGTACTCTTCTCACTCTGTCAGAAAAGTAGTACAGGTCCAGCCCTAAAAAATAATTATTATTACTGATACATTTTGGAGGATACAAAAAGCAACACTAAATCCAATAAAAATTCAAAACATACATGTTTCTCCCTCACCTTGGTCCAAAAATCTACCATCAACTTAAAAACACACAAAAGGGAATGTGGGAAGTGCGGCCCCCTTCGCCCCTGTGAACCGATCCAGTGTCCTGGGTAACTAAACAAGATAGCGCTGACCCCGGGGCCTCAAGAGACTCATGACAATAACCTGGTTTGCTTGCCAAATAGATTACTGCTCTGCTGTGACACCGATGCTGACGGAGATGATAGACTGGCCACCCAGGGAGCTCGGCGGGCCAGCGTCTGGGCTCATCCCATCCCAGCAATTTTCAGACACATCAGTAAGAAAACGAATTATTGGGATGGAGGGTGTGAGGGAGACCCAGACAACCCCTGAACCCCACTTGCTACTCCCTCTGTGCCCCCTGCTCATGCTTCAAAGATCTTCTGGGGGGCACAAAGGCCAGGGTGACCCTTGGGAAAAGGGGGACCAGTTCTATTCTTCTAAAGATTTGAATCATTTTTCTTATGCCAAAATTGAGGAGGGGGGAAAAAACTTTCTGGTAAAAGCGTCAGACACACAATGGGACAAATGTGTGAGACACAAAAAGACAAAGAGTCTGCAGGCCGGCCAGGAGCACGCTGATGCTGCATTCTGATGTCGGATGAATTTGAACTTAGCGTATATTGTATAATTACAAAAAGTGTCTTATAACGACATGACATAAATGAAGGCATATCCAAGGAAAGTGCGCTTCATTGTTTGGAGTGGTTTTTACTTGCAGCGTTGGGTAATTCCTCAATCTTTGAAGGGCACAAGGAAAAAAGCTACAAATTAACTTAGAGAGGAAATCCTCACATCGACGTCAGGGCAAAAAATAAAGTAAAATCTTGAGTTAAACCTAATAGTTTAAATGTCTTATAGATAAAAATAACAAAAAAAAAAAAAAAAAAAACAGCAGGTGAATTATCATCCTAAATGGATTTAACCCATACACACTATATCAATCTATGGAATAAAAACAGTTCATTAGGAAAGGACAGCCCATAATAAATGGATGTGCTTCTCTACACCTCGTTGAGCTGTTTGATACTCACACTTGAAGACTTGGTGAAAATGGTGACACTTGGTGACAGAGCATTTCTCTCAACAGGTCTTCACAGCTGGCAAATCCAATGAATTATTCTCCGACACGTTTGTATCCAGTCACTTTTCTTACTGGTAGTGGATTTAACTCTGGAGTCCGTCGAAAATTTTCTCTGACGAGATCATAAATAAAGAGTGAGGGGGGCCGGCTGGAGAATAAAAACGCACGGCGCAGTTCTGAGGTGTGAGCACAATGAGCAAAATTAAACTGCTTTTTTTTTCCTCCCTCCCTCAAGTCCTGGCAAAATGAGATGTGAAAAGGGTTTTTAAATATTTACAGATTTTTCAAAGACGGTTTTGTTTAACTTGCCACTCGCTAAGAGGAATCTCAGATGTGGAAACATCATTAGCGGGGTGTGTGACATGTCGAAATCCTTTCATCAGCCATATGAAACATATTTGAGTGGATTTGCTGGCTTCAAACAAAAGACCACACCAGGGCAATTAGAGGAACAAGAGATGAACTGAAAAATCAAGCTGATTAAATTTGGAACGAGGTTCTCAAGTTGGAAGTTTGCGTCTGATTTATCGCATTCTTGACGACCACTAACAGCCGAGGAGAGACTCTCATGTGCACTTCTCCCCCAGTGCTACTGGCCCCTCGGCCACTTTTTCAGAAGGCTACTTGGTTTCAACGACACCACTTGAGATGTTTGCCACCTTCAGGATGTATGTGATTGAAAGAGACCTGAGGGCTCCACTGGGGGATGAGCTGCTCTGCCTGGTGTTGCCTCGTGTGGTGCTTGAGTTGCTTAGCGAGGCACGAGTAAACTGACGCGCCATCGACCTGACCCAACTGGTAGAATCCTTGCCCTTATTTCCCCTCCACGTGATGGAAAACAAGCTGTAATGACTGTCGGGTGGGCTTTGTCAAAACTTAGGCGGGGTTTAGAGATGGAAACTCGTCACTAGCTGCGTTTCCATTGCAGTTTTTCGCAAAATGAAAGCGATATTTCTAAAATTTTGACAAAGCACAATTTGGATTTGCAGCCGTTTCCATTGAATGGTGTGAAGCGCATAAGCCATAATTCTCGTCAAATCTCGTTCCGCAAAATGTTTCCATGACACTTTTGCAATATACCTCTATAGTGATAATTACATTACGTCTGAAAAACCACCTCACGAGAGCATCAAAACCTTTTCGCCATATTTGAGAGGTTTTTCCAAGTTTAGCTGTTTTCATTACCAGTTTTTTATTGCGATATTTAGGTTTCGCGCAATTCTAGGGGTTTGGAAATGCACGCAATGAGTGACTCCTGACTGTTGCGAAGGACTTGGAAAGGAAACGCTGCTACACAGTGATGGACATTTGTATAATTTTTTGATTTTTACTTTACATCCAACAAAGCAAAATTGCACAATCAAAAACATCATATAGTTTTCTGTTCATCGAGCACCTCACACAAAAACGATCAATTATAGCCTACTGACAAGCCAAAGCCCGTTTCTGACATCAGAAAGGGCTGATTTCCAGAACCGCATGTTTTGACACAAACCATTTAGTAAGCTGCAACATTCAACAGACAGGATGGGCGCTTTAAGAAATAAACTTTGAGTAAAGATTAAAAAGCCAGCCAAACTAATAACATTTCAATTCATATGGATAAGTACTAAAATAATAATAATAATAATAATAATAATAATAATGTCAGTTATATTTCATGCTGTGGAAAACAGACTTAAAACCGTCTTGCAGTTTCTGTGATCACACAGTCAGGGACAGGACCATGGAACTGGCAAATAAAAACAGTACCCTGTTAATCCAGCAAAACCGTTTTGGGGAGAACAACAACCTTTTCTTTTCTTTCAAGGGGGAACATTCCCGGGGGGCACGCACGCTCATGCACAGGACCAACTGTGCGTCACTTTGCAAACACTCCCTCCCTCCTCCTCGCTCACTGCCCCAAAACAATTCAGTCATGTCAAAGCAGCGGCTGCCAAAAGCCGGCGGGGTAGGAAAAGACGCTGCGAGAGCCGTCACTTACCACAGAATATAAAGCCAAACAACTTCTACGTCTTCTCTGTTTTTGCAAATTCTGTCGCCATAACGTCATGGAAACGTGTGGACGCGTACAACAACCGCTTGTGGTCTGACGCCCGTGTAAAACACCGCGCTGAGGACGGCGTTTGAGGGGCTGGGGGGGTGGATTAAAAAAAGGTCAGGCTTTGATGAAGTTTAGTTCAAGAGTTTTTGCTTTGTAAAAGCATATTTTTCCAAGAGCAATCTAATTTGGATTTTGTTTACGGCTGTGTGTGCCACATGATTGTTTTCAATTTCAATTTACGAGTGCAGAAGATGGAGCCATTTTCAATTGGAGAAGCACTTTCATGCCGCGAAGGCGACTCAAGTCCACGTCTTTTGCACAATTATGAGATAAATGTTTCCATGAGGCCGTGTCGCGCTGGAATCCGACGGCTCCGGGCACAATGGCAGTTTCTCAACGCTGCAGCCACCAGTCATTTATGGCTGGCCACACGGCTCTGCGGCCGAGGCAGCATATGGTTCCTTCCCACTCGCTGGGACCAACCTTCCCACAATTTCAATTTTATTTCAATGTATTTCAGATAGTCCCTTGAGATGCAGCATCTCGTTTTGAAGGAGGTCCCTCGTACAAATAACACAAAGACACACAGTGTAAGATTCTTTCACAGCCCCCCAAATCCCCACGCACCACATTACAGGCTCTCAAAATAACAAGTTTAAAGTATATATATATATGCACACATGCCTTCATATATACATACATACATGACCAGTCAAATCTATGGACACATACTTCTGATTGAATGGTTTTTCTTTCATTTTCATGACTATTTACATTGTAGATTGTCACTCAAGGCATCAAAACTATGAATGAGCACACATGGAATATGTATTGAGCAAAAAAATCACTCAAACAAGTTCTATATTTTAGATTATCTGGAATAGCCACACCTCATATAAAATAGCTATAACATAATTAACATTTTTTTCTTTTGCCACATTAGTCCACATATCTTGGTTGTGTATTTGATGTCTTCAGTGTGTATCTACAGTGTAGAAAGTAGTCAAGATAAAGAAGAAACAGCTGTGCTTCTGTGGACTGGTAGTGTAGCAATATAATTATATTGCGATGTACGCATAACAATAAAACATCAGGAGCAACTGAGTGCAACTGAGGTTTTAAGAAAATAATAAATGAAATGAGTAAAACAAGAAATAATATCAAAAACAAGAACAGCTTGTTCTTCAATGGGAGAATAAATTTGATTGAAAGGTATAAAAAAAAAAAAAAAAAAAAAGGAGGCGAGAGAGGGAGAGAGGGACTTTAAAATGAATGTGGGCATATGGGACCTTCCAGCTCACTGAGACAACTCGTCCCAGAATTCAGTGTGATTTTTCCACAGGTTTCAATTGTGGAGACATCGGAAAAGGCGCAGCGTGCACACTTCTGACGGGCCTTCGCCTCGAAAGCCGTCAGAAAAACTGACAGCGAGTAAAACAGACGACTCGGCGGCTCATTGTTCTCAAGAACATTCTTGAAATTTCTGGAAATATTTCCAGCTTGAAGCAACCACTCGGCGCTGTAAAAACCAAGAGATTCCTTCCAAAGCGACGAGGCGGTTAGCGCTCGTTATGTTAAGCACGCTCTCATCCATCAGAGCCAGACTTTTGTAGCTTTACGAGGACTCGACTGAGACATAACACCAAGCGGGCGGCTCGGGATGAGAGGTGGTTTCGAAAAATAAATAAAGCCCCGCAGCGCAGGAATTATAAACAATCCGCCGTCGGAGAGAGAGAGAGAGAGAGAAAGAGGGAGAGAGAGAGGCGGCCAAACAATCCGCGGCATGCCGTATTTTCAATTCTCTCCCTGCGTGACACAAAGACGGGTGTCAAACAACTGGAGGAGACGAGCAGGGGATGACAGGGAGGAGTGGAAAAAGGGGGGAGGGAGAAAAAGAGCAGCGAGGTGAGGGAATTTTCCATTCAGAGTGGGAGCGTGTGTGTGTGTGTGGGTGCACGCGCACACACACACACACACACAGAGACACACGCACACGCGCACAGATGTACCTTATACTGCATGCTTTGGTGTGTGTACTGCAAAAGATGTGTGGAAACATGACATGTGGAAATGCAGGCAAACGCACGGTTCACTTGGGAGGAGAGACACGGGACAGCAGAGGAAAAGTGAGAGAGAGACAGAGAGAGAGAGAGAGAGAGAGAGAGAGAGAGAGAGAGAGAGAGACAGAGAGAGAGAGAGAGAGAGAGAGAGAGAGAGAGACAGAGAGAGAGAGAGAGAGAGAGAGAGAGAGAGAGAGAGAGAGAGAGAGAGAGAGAGAGAGAGAGAGAGAGACAGACAGAGAGAGAGAGAGACAGAAAGAAAGAAAGAGAGACAGAAATAAGGAGAGAGAAAGACAGACAAAAAGAGAGAGAAAGAAAAAATAAAGAAAGACAGAAGGAAAGAGAGAGAGCTGATTCGTCACTTGAGGTCTGAGACCTTCTCAACTAATGTTGGCACCATGGGGACGGCAGCATCAGAAGAAGGCATTCTGTGGGCTGACTGACATTCCTGCCGTCCTCGGCAGCCCGTCAGCGACGTCTCCCGGCACAACAATGCAGCCCTCGCCACGGCGATGACTCCTGGGCATTCTGCTGGGCAAACTCAACCCACGACCAGCCCCAGTCTGCACAGTCAGCCAACAAAGCTCTGATGGCAGGTGTTTGCCTCTCGAGGTCAGAACCCACGGAGAATTAAGATGGAGCTGCTGGTTTTTGTTTGTTTTGTCTAAATGAAAAGAACAAATGTTTGTGCAAACGGAAGTGATTCAAATGCAAAAAGCACATGGGGGGAGGGGCCACTCTGAGCCCTTGGTCTACATCAGACATGGGCAAACTAGGGGACCGGGGGCCATATGCGGCCCTCCGAAAGAAGTGACATTAATAGTAAGTCATAGAATAGCTGTATTTCATCCATTTTTTGCATCATGGTGCATCACATGAGTTACAGAGGCACGATGGGAAGTGACAATACTGCATCCGAAAGTAACCTGGAAGCCAAAGACTTTTCTGGCGTTTGCGGTGGGTGAGCAACATCATTGAAATGAATGGGACGGCATATTGGACGCTGGCTGCGCTGCATGAATCTTTTGAAACAGTCTCCACTGATAAATGGGCAGAGTGGCTCACTTGGAAACAAGGTCATGTGAACAAATTTCTGAAGCAGCCCTTTTAAGTAAGACAGTAAGACATGGATGGGACTCGTAAAGTTCATTGTGGACAGCACAGTCAAAGAGGAGAGTGTTGAGCATCTTTTTGGAATTTAATTATGAATTCTAAATCGACATCTTGAAGTAAGTTTTCATGCATTTTTCTTACTTTCAACCAGTCACTCAAATGTTCCTTTGAAAAAGGGATCTAGTGCTCTGAGACGCATCTGTATTCGATTTAACACTTAATAAATAAAAGCTGATAAATTTGATCTATGATCTCAATGACAATCCTGAATAAATACTGACTAAATTGCAAAATAATTGTTTAGGATAATTTTATGACTAGATCAGTGGTGTTGGGGACATTGGCCCGCCCCCAATAGTCTTGGACTGTTGAATGTTTTCTGTTTTATGATAATTATTATTTTCATTATATTTTATTAGTCCATGCTGGATGCACTGAAGTTGCAGGGCTTTGCAAATGTTGTTCAAATCAACTCATTCAGCAGCATGCAGCATGTAGCCAATGTGATTTCAGTTCGCCTGAAATCAAGATCAAGATGATATTTAACTCACCTGCTTTGCCTGTTTTTATCCGGAATCAGTTTCAAAAAAAATAATCTGACTTGGAAATGAAATCGTTTCGAGACCTGTTTCACCCCAAATTTATAAAACCTAAAATAAAGTGAGAAAACTCTTGGAATATGCTGCTTTAATTACACCGTGTCAAATTTGATGTCCGCAGGTGCCAAAGACCTTGACAGTCCAGCCTGCGGTCATCACCCTCACCCTAAACTCCATGAACATCAATCTTTTCACCAGCTTAAGAAGGACCACTGACGGGAGGTCATGCAACAACAGCTTGCTTATCAAAACAGAAAGAAATAAGCAGTGCTTAAAAAAAAAAAAAAAAACAAGCAACACTTGACAGAAAAGTCTACATTTTTTTGGAAAAACACAGCAATGGAAAAACATTAGCTGGTTTTTCCAACTGATTAACAGGCATGACTTATTACTCATGACGGGGCTGCTTGTCAGAGCATCAGGAGAAAGACTCACCACAGGAGGCTGACTTGGTCTCCACCCGCTTCACCCTCTGTGTCTCATTACGAATCCTGCTGTCAGTCTTGTCCACAAGGTGAGCCAGGTCATCAATGATTTCTGAGAAGCAACAAGAAAAAAGGCAAAGGAGATTTTTTTTTTTTTTATTTTTTGAAGATTGTGCAGTTTTTGCCTGCTGCTTGAGCCACACAGAATGCAACTGGTGGGTTGCACACACTGTAAGAAAAACTGTGTTGAATTGGCAGTAAAACATTGGCAGCTGTGGCAACCAGGGATTCACCGTAAAAACTACAGTCATGATGTATGAGACATTGCAGTACGTTGTTTTGGCACCTGTTCATTTTACAGTAGAGAAATGTTTTTGTTAACAGTAAATCACTGTGGACACATTGTTAACCCATTTACAGTTGTTTTGTGTGAAAATAACAAATAATTTACAAACCCGTTGATGATAATTTGCTTTATAATAACAGTTTAAATATACACCTTTTTACTGAAAACTACATTATAAATAACAGTTATATCGTGTGCGTATATTTTGGGGGTTTGATAAAATCAAATTCCACTTTGATTCATAAATAAATAAAATATCATCCAAAACAAAAGAACAGATGAGTTTTGAGAGACTTGACATCAGAGCAGCCAAGATGTCTGAAAGAAAGCAGCTGCTACTGCACAGACCTGAGCGGTGACAGTGGTTCTGGAGGAGATGGAGGACAGTGAATTATGTGAAGGCACTATTGACGCTCTCAAAAGGTTTCACTGCTTCCTGAACACATTCTGGATTGAATCAAGTCCTTCCTGTTTTAAGGACGTAAGCCCAGGCAGAGTCCCAGAAGCCTGGGCTTCAAAAGAGTGTGTATGCTTTGTGCTCAAGGGTGTTTAGAGCATTTGTGTGTGTGTGTGTGTGTGTGTGTGTGTGTGTGTTTGGCTCTGTGGTTAAGGTTCTTTAGTAGGATTCTATACTTGAAGGTCATCCAAAGGGAGGTCTTTGTGATTTGTCAGAGTCAGCCACTACGTTGACATGGCAGCGCTAAAGGTCTGAGTTAACAACAAAGACAGAGGATAGCTGCAAGTGCTCACTTTTGATTTGTCAAGACTGGTATTTTAATGCGACACTGGCTAGAGGCAATATAGAGGTTGCAGATTATGGTTGGGAATAAAAGCCCAATAGAAGCAAGTCAGTCAGCCCTAAAAACGCTTAAAACAAATATCCAACTGTAAATAATTATGCAAACGCAGGTGTTTGAGAAATGTTATAATAAAAATCCTTCAATGTCTCTTTTATTAAAGGGATATTTAACATTCAAACTAATTCTTGTTATTGGGTATCATATGACCACCACAGGTGTTTTTCACTTTGCTTTCTTTATTATTTAGATATTATATTATACTATATCAACAGACAAATAAAGTGAAAAAACTAAGTGAAATAGATCTTTATGAGTAAATGGTTCTCAATCTATAAATAAAGGCCTACAATAGCGTGAGTGGCATTACTAATGAATGAATCTCACTGTATATGCAAAGTTTATTGAGGATTAAAAAAAAAAAACTCCATAAGGAAATCAGCCATTTACCTTCATCATAAACATATAAAAACGCTGAGTATTTTTTTTCTGTTTCTACTTTCTACTCAGCGCACGCTTACAGTCAAACCAAAGAAAAGAGGGACAGAACAATAGAGAGAAGCCAAGGATGAGATGAGGAACAGGGAAGCTCTTTCCACAGTGAAATCACACTCTGATAGATGAACCTTTTACTGCAGCCTGAAGCGAAAACTTGCGTACAAACACCATCTCAGAGCCAAGTTACACAGATCCCGTTTTCTTAAGTTGCTGCTGTTTGGTGAAGCAGCTCTCAGTCTGTGTGATCCGGGGTGAGTTTGTTTTGTTCACACACACACAAAAAAAAAACTGGCTTATCCCCAAATGGTAATCTGTAACGTTTCTCAGACTTTTAAATTGGATTGTCGAGAAAACGTTTAATCAAGAACTGGCCGGTCGTGGCTTGACAAGACAGCCAGTGTTTCAGCTGACATCACATGATTAAGTTGCATGGATAATTTGTGCAAGGAAATGAGCATGTCGGTATAATGGGCCAGAGTGTGAGAGGGGGCGAGGAGGAGATGGTGGACATGAGAGCAGAGAATCAACGGTGTCCCTGGAGAGTCCCAAAACCTCCTTCTGCGCATCAGGCAACCATTTGGGCGAATAAAACTCTTCCCTTCCACTGTGGGAAGGGAAGCAGACACGAAACCTTTTACAGCCGCAAGTCACATGACCCAAACCATAAAAGCAAAGCACACTTGTTGGTTTGCTGGTGCCACAATTTGGGGTCGTTTCCGGTCATGGGTCAATATTGGTGCTCAATATTGGTGATCCAGTATTTCCAAAGTAAAGTTTGAGACTTGTCGCAACAGGTTTTCCGCAAGTGCCGTGTTGAAAATAGATAAGAAGGTCCTATTTCTGGCAAAGGTTATTAGAAAATGCTTCTTAAGTGCTTTAAATACATGCATTTCCCTAAAAATGTGTTGCCATAGTATGACTTTATAATATGTACCTTATACTGCATGTTGCATATAAGGTACATAAACAAAAACACAAATCCCCATTGCTCCATGCTTAAATTTTGTTTTTTAACCTAAGAGCAAAAGGCAACAAAGTATTTCCTTTTTTTAATCACAAGGTTTGAGTTCAATTACAGTGTTTGTTTGTTTGTTTGTTTGATGGTATTTGTTGCTTCAAAAACAAACAAGATTGTCATTCTATTGTATTCTGGGCCTGGCCTCCTCCACTTGGTAAGAACTGTGATTTTCATAAAGTTAGGCAGGATTCAAACTGACATGACACCCACAACAATAAATTCAATCCAATATGACTTTCATATGGAAGCATAACAACCAATTAAACCAATTTGGAAATTAATTTCACCCGGTCTACAAAAGTGCTCAATTGTGAAGAATGATATTTGGAAATAATTTGATTGTTGTTGTCAAAAATCTATTGGTGCATTTTCAAAGATGGATGATCAGCCTAAAGTTTGATCTAAGTTAAAACATTTCAAAACTTACAGACTAAGCTTCCCACAATCCAGTGACTTACTCCCAGTGTAAGGCAAAGGAACATTTCTTTCATCAAGAGCCTTATTTTTGACAACTACCTCATTAAGTGCTTTGTGGATTGTTTGATTCGATATAAGTAGCTGGAGGAAAACTGAGAACCGAGACCTTTAGAAAGTTAAAGCATGATGGTAAAGGGGCCAAAGACAAAGAAGACACAGAGCTGTCTGGCAAGACACAGACCACAAATAGGCCAAAAGTAAAATTGTCAAAGTGCGTTGCTCATTAGGCTTTCTTGACTGTTCACAAGAATAAATAAACAAATGCATAAAAGAAGAAGAAGAAGAAGAAGAGGCAACGATGCTGAGAGTTGGTCGTCCTATGTTCCACAACAGTGATAAGACCATGGTAACATATGTCTGAGAAAGCTTCTGAGCAGTGAGCCAGCGATCTGTAATCCCCGAGAGCAGAGAGAGTCTGGCTGACACGACACTGTGGTTCACAAGTGTGTAGGCTGTGCAAGAGAAATCCCTGTTGAGATCAAGGGCTACACGAGCCTCACTCATTTGCACAAACATATTCACTGGACACCACATGGGGTACATGAGATTTAGCAATTGGCTCCAACCATCCATTTCAAAGCAAACCGTAACATTACAACGCCTAATTAAAGTCAGACAAAGACGACGACTCTGACACGCGAGAGCACCATGAGAAACTTGGAGGACAGACTTTTATTGGCCGAAATGTCGACCCAAAATCTTTATTTTGGAACGTACGTGTGTGTGTGTGTGTGTGTGTGTGTGTGTGTGTGTGTGTGTGTGTGTGTGTGTGTGTGTGTGTGTGCGTGTGCTTACTTGAGACTAGGCTTTGATATCACCAGTGACACCTTAGCACAGCTCCAGGATGTGCTATACTGCTGCGTGTTTACTTTGATGTCCTCTGGGCATCGTGCACAAGACAACTGTTTGTTTTCTCTGGGCGACTCAAACACAGTTTGTCTAAAGGGAGCAAATTCTCCAGTGCTGCATTCTGTTGTGTTTACAGAGTAGATTTCTCTCCAGGATCTCAAGAAAGGTGAAAAGTGGTTTTCCACTCAAACCTCCTCTCGTACATCTTGATTTACAGCAGAGATTCAGAGTTCAAGTGTTTCCAAGTGGACCCAGTGTGTCTGACTGTGTACACAGCGCTGTTCTTCTAAGCCACCTAAAAATGTATTTTTAGATGCAACAGGTGAGCCCAGAGCATGCTATGATGTTAGAAGTGCTGTAACTCTGTGTTTATTTATATAAAGCTGAGCAGTTTTAAGAGAGATTCTTTCTATCTTTTTACTCCGTGAGTTGTAAATAAACTCAAACTGCTGGCAAACTGCACTGAAATACAATTAGGATGAAAATGGTTTACATTTCTAAACTAAAAGCAGTGCTGAAAAGCTAATTCTTGTTGTAAAAAAACACAAATTTATTGAGTTCTATTACGTTTTGGTCAAAATGTGCTGAGATTCTACAGTAAAACACGGGACATAACATAAACAGTGGTGACCCAAACAGACCACCATGCGAAAAATTGACTTTGGTTCCACATTTACTACCTTAATCAATACCATTTGTGCACCAACTTGGAAGTAAAACCTGCTGTGAATCCAGAAACAACTTCCCAAACCCCTGAGCCATCTGCAGTACAACCAAATCCATCATCACCGTGACAGACAACGGGAAAAGCAACATGCTGGTGAACAAATTCCTCAAAGTTGGGCAACCAACTGTGGGGAACACACACACACACAGACACACACACACAAAAGAAAAGCACAAAACAACTCCACACTAGTTTGGTTTTAGCCAAAATATCAAACTGAGTTGGTACCAAACCCAGAGTAGAAAGTCAATGCAAATCTCAGATATGAATAAAATCATTTGGGTTTTCTGTCCCAATACATCTTATAACACATTGCAGGGCTGGACTCACTGGAAATCTAATGCACTAAAAATTGGAAACAAACACTAAAAGCAGTACTGAAGCATCATACCAAGAAGTCGTTCTTCAGCATTTTATCACATGCCATCATTAACAGTTTAAAAAGAACAGTGTTCAATCACATTTCCTCTGATATGCTCCCTTATGCTTTTCTTTCCTATAAAACCTGAACGAGTCATTGGCCTTAAGCTGCATACAGCCGCAAACAAGAATCAGCCATTAAACAGCAGAAATCCATACTTTCCATTGAACATTTACTGAGGACAAGGTTCATGAATATTTTCCTCACAACATAGGTAGTTTGACAAATGGAAAGAGAAAGAAAATGATGCCCATGCCCTCATATCTGCTGTGGAAAACACAATAAATAATAGTCAAAGCACTTAGACAACAAAATTAGACGTCATCACCAGTGATGTGCAAGTGCTGATGATACCAACAAGTTAGTTAGTGTGACCATTGATCTGTGAGTTAGTTAGTATGACCATTGATCTGTTCAAGTCAACTGTAAGTAATCAATATAAAGTTTACAGTCATTTAAAATGAAGCCTGTAGTGTCCTTTGCACAGGCAGAACAAAATAAATGCAGTCCCACATGTAGCCACATTTAAAAGTGAACAAAGATTTTGAGACTTGTCAGCATTGCTTCTGCTTGGTGACCAGACCAGCAGTAGTACGTGACTGCGGCAAACGGCTATCAGTTTAATACATATAATTAGGTCCCATTATCACTTCACAATTCAATAAAGAACAAAAAAACATTTGGCTGACTAACAGGGATCAAGGATAATGTCTGATTATTGCCAGACTTTCTGCCATCAGCCCCTTTGATGGCCAGGTGCCACCGAACAATGTGTTTGTGATGAGCATGAGGGTGCCAGCAGCAGCAGCAGCAGCAGCAGCAGCAGCGTGAGGCAGGGACCACCCTGTCACTGGCACAGTGTGTCCAAACCAGCTGTGTTACACTTCATCACGACCACCACACTTCATCAGTGAGGACACCCAAGAGGAAGAGACAGTGAAAAGGATGGGAATATTTTTTTTTTTTTTAAAAATATAATAGAAAAAAGAATAGGTTTTGATTTTCTTCTAGAATATAGCTCAGCAACCACTGCTATAGTCGGTGATGTGTGCAACATAATGAGCAAAGTCGGAACAAATTGCCAATTTGTGTGAGAGAAAAGTCATTGTTAGTTCCATACTTAAAGTTTAAGCTCTAGCAATAACGGCCAGAGATCATATTTGTCGAGAGGGTTTACCAGATCCAAGACTCACACAGCTGCTACAGATTCCACCTGAGATTTGTAGTTGCCCTTTGGAAATGCCAACGGTTACACCAATAGTTTATGGTTATACAAGTCATGCTTTATTGGAGGGTTGTGCAATACTGATTAAAGTTACACTGCCTTAGTTGCCAAAGATGACTGCAAATGACATTTGTACAAGACCAAACTTTTGTTTAATTATTAAAGCGGTGAGTCATACAAAGCATCCCAAAGGGAGAGTGGATTGTCACAGCACGACACTTGCCTGTTAACTAAGCAGCTGAAGAGTTATGGGGGCGCTTTGATCTGCATGCCATGCCCTGGTTTACCCAGAATGAATTGAAACACATGAGGGGAAATATGCCACCATGTGCACACACTGCCATCAACCCACATGTGTAAACTGTTGGCCCTGAGAATTATACGACAGGCAAAAACTAATAGGCCTCCAAGGACGGGAAGGAACCCACACACACACACACACACACACACACACGCATCCCGGATGTGACACGTATCTGAAAAGCATTTATCTCAAAGACTAAAGAGGAGCCCTCTTCAATTTTAACCCACACTGTT
Source organism: Thamnaconus septentrionalis (assembly GCA_009823395.1). NCBI lineage: Eukaryota > Metazoa > Chordata > Actinopteri > Tetraodontiformes > Monacanthidae > Thamnaconus > Thamnaconus septentrionalis. Next base: position 33,222,391 of record CM020501.1, on the reverse strand, counting down.
GGGAGACAGAAAACAAAGAGCTGTAATTACCCTGAGCTGTATCTACCCTGAGTTATTTTACTTAATTTATTGTATAAAAGCAGCAATAGTGGCTAAAGCCCCACTAATTGACATTGTTCAATGCATTTGTCAAATGTAACATCTCTCAATAATCTGTGCGAACAGTTCCAACATGGCTCCTGGCACCCACTGGTTTATGTGACACCCGCTGGACTGGTTTGAAGTCCCAGTGATTGTCACATCCCGAAGGATGCGAAATTTGTCCTCCGCATTTGAGCGGTGGGCAGCAGGAGTGCCGCGCCCAGCAATCATTTGGTGATCTAACCCTCCAATTCCAACCCCAAATACTGAGTGCCAAGCAGGGAGGCAATGGGTACCATTTTTACAGTCTTTGGTCTGACTCGGCCGGGGATCGAACCACAACCACCACCTACCAGTCTCAGGGCGGAAACTCTACCACTAGACCACTGAGCTGGTTAAATCATGTGGTTGTGTTCCAAACACCTCCCCTCACCCTCTGTTCTGGTGTCCCCCAAGGTTCTGTGTTTGGACCCCTCCTCATCATCATCGTCCGATCCAAAGTCCTGATGAGAGGCATTTGAATTTAAACTACAAGATAAGACACCTGGGCCAAACGTGCATCTCCTGAAGTCCACTTGACGCAAAATACAACTGATATTTCAATGTAAATGCTAAAGTGGTATTGATAGTAACCGAGTTATGTTTTCAAGGCCCTCACATAAGGTATTAAAACTTTTCAAGCAAATGAGTGCCAACAGCAAATAAATAACATAGAGACTGTAAAGTGAAAAACTAATTATGACACCAAATGCCCCAGAACTGGATGCAAAGCTTAAGAAACAACGTTTTGCTTTTTTAAATGGGCAAGTGAATATCTCACGTGAACAAACTTCCTATATCACTACTCTCTACTTTTTTTTTTTTTTTTTTTTTAAAGGTGCATGGGTTTAACATGACTGTTCAAGATCTTACTAGGTGTAAGACAGATTTAGCGTAATTGCTCCACAGCCTGGAGGAAGAACAAATGTTTGGCCAACAGTGTGGCTGAAAGAACTTCCTATCCTGGAAGGACACAGCCTCCTACAGAGCTATTGCATAGTTAGGAGTGATGCAGGTCACTAAGCAAACATCCAAAACCTGACGCAACAAGACCACATGCTCCACTGTGGTTTTTCATGCAACGTTAAACATAACCCTAAATATGCAGACAGTTTGGCAGTTTTACAGCAAAAACGACATGCATGAACACATGTACGGGACATGCCAGTAATGAGTGACTTTACATACAGATGACTTATCACTCTGTAACTGCTGCTGAAACCTGACACAACGACGGTAAGCTGAGGCAACTGAGGCAGCTGCAGCACCTTCAGCTGTCGTGTAATTACCCCGCTCCTCTGGCTGACAGGCGAAAAACTGAGGACGCTCTGATTACTGGAGGAGAAAGAGAAACCTCCTTGGAGGAATTAAACAAATTAACAAATCCAGTGTGAAACCCTGTGACTTCATCTTCATCCGCCCAAAACATGAATTACTCCATCCTCATGACACGCGCGCTGCACGGAGGTGAAAGCGCACAGGCATGAATCAGGAGAGAAAGTGTAAACATCAGGAGGGGACCATGGTCAGGGTACCACTGTTGGTATCATCACTGTCGCCCCCCAGTGGCATGTCGATTGGAGTGCATGAAGGAGAGGCTTGGCCCGTTGGAAATGAATCTATCAACCTTTGTTTCGTTGAGCAACAATCTGTAAAAGTGTGTATGACTGTATTTGCTGATGTGTGCGTTTTCACGATTCTTTAGCAGGGCTGCATAAATTTTGTTCTTATTCCACTTATTATTTTAAAACTAGATTCTGTGTTTCAGCCAACAGTCATCTTTGAATTAATACAACACATAAGAAGCATCAGTGTGGAACAAACTAAATCAATTCCGGATAATGAACTATCAATATGAGAGAAGGGGGGGGGGCTCGCATTTGTCTTGACATGGACACCCTGCAGGTTGGTATCAAGGCAGGAGGGGAGCAGATGGGAATAATCAGAGAGCAGATGAAGATTCTCCTGTCAAAGACGTATGCTGGTTGCTCATGCGGCACTGACCAGCTTACAAACTATGAAATAAACACATTTGCAACAATCTTCACTGGAAGGCTACAAAGGCTACAAACAATTTTATCATTTTTTTATTCGAGGAAAATATTGGTTTAAAAATGTGTTTGTCACTGACAGATCAATCCTGAAGGGTTCCCTGATGGCAATAAAGAATTAAGAAATCTTACTTAAATAATTACCAAAAAAAAAAAATCTTTCAAACCGATCAATCTAGCTATTGATTTATATCTATATTCTAAAAAAAATGAATCATGTGAAGATACTTAATACATATGCACACAAGCTTTAAAAAAAAATAATAAGACTAAATAACAAGACTGTAATGTTGTGAAAGACTATTTTTGCTTCCTGCTTTAGTTCTCCATGGTGTTACAGTCCCTGTGCGGTTTTATCATTTACACACTCACTCAAAGTCAATGTCCCTTTGTCGCACGAACTGTGTTTCCGATGCATGCGTGCGTGCGTGTGTGTGTGTGTGTGTGTGTGTGTGTGTGTGTGTGTGTGCGTGTGTGTGTGCGAGTCTGTTTGAGAACTGGCATCTGTGTTGAACCTCTTCCCATCTGAAGATGACCACTGGCACCGTGAGCTCCTCCTGTGTGCCAGTCCCAACCTAAGAACATGTGCAGGACATGTGGCATAGCCATTTAGTACCCACACACACACACACACACACACACACACACACACAAGTGCAGACCGCTAAAGAACAGATGGATGTATGCACACTTGCACACACACATAAACACATAAAATGCCCAACAGATGAAGGTGCAATCTTCTCCCTGGGCTTAAACGGAACCACGTGCTGGTGTTGGGTCGAGGCAGACTCGCTAAAGCACTGCGACTTCTTCTACCCTGCAGCCGTGGGCTCCAGAAGACTGTTCTCCACTCGTAGGCCCTTTGAATGTTGCCTCAAACCTGGAGCAGTTAGCAATTCAAATAAACAGCAGAGGAGAATTTTGTCCCGCTGTCGCACGAGGTGGCCAAAAGAAACTGAGTGGGGCTGAAGCTCGAGTCAGTCGAAGGTCCCATTAAATGGTGGGGAATCCTTTGCCCAGAGCCAAAGCCTCTGGCAGAGAAAAAAAAAAAAAGGAAAAGAAATTCTGTGGTTCCTAACCGCCAATACCACCAACACATACGGTTAATGTTTCTCCTCTGGCCAATCTTCTGGCAAAAAAATGTCTTCGGGGAGAAATTACAACACCAGCTTGCCATTAAAGTGCACACATACCACATACGCAAGGCAACGCTTCCTTTGACTGACAACAAATAACATCGCAGTGGCTTTCCAAACAGTTAACAGGTAATCTAGTGAGGTAATGCAGTGTGTGATTTTTGCATCGGCCTACATTCTGAGAGCATGGAACGTGATGATGTACCTTGTGAAGACATTAGGAGGGATTTCAGATGGTGGAGAGAAAAGCAGGCAAAAATAATTCCACTTGCCTGCTGTTTAATGTTTGATTGCAAGTTGTGTTGGGTGAATGGATTCTGGAGGGGAAATAAACTGGAAAATGCTTCCCTTGTATTAAGTTGCTTTGGAGTTAAATTTTACATTTTGAAGAATTGCGTCTACTTCTCATGGAGATGAATAAATGAGGTTAAATCATAGACATTGGGTGAACATAGCCTATTTCAATTATGCTGGTAGCCAGAAACACTTATTGTTACCTCTCATTTTTATACATAACGGAGAAAAATGTCACTTTATTGCTCTTAAGGTTGCTCATTAAAAGATAACGGACATGTGAAATTCTATTGCTGCCGATGTTTGTGACAGATTGCCAACTTTCCTCCAACATGCAACCACTGGTCATGGCAACCATACGAAAATTAATTGATGATGGTCAAAAAAACAACCAACCAAACAAAGTAAAGCAGTCAAGAACACGTCTATAGTTGTTGTTTCCAGGCATCTGAGAGACAGAACTGGTGAAATCATACCTTGCCGGACTTTTTCCTTCTGCAGGATGCATTTTGGGAGAGAGAATGCACAATTGATAGTTTGTGAAAACACACGCGACCGCCAGCACAATGGCTGTGCATGTCGTGGAGGATGGATGAAGTAGTGAGTGGAAGTGAAAAAACCTCGCCCAGTCTCTGCTCAGACCTGTTGCTGGACATCTGGATGTGATCCTGGTCTGCAAATGAGCTAAACAGGATGGACCACGCCTCACTGCGGAGGTTTGATGGGCTTCCCTTGCTGCCTGTCTGTATTATGTGTGGAAGGTGTTGTACAGTAAGCAGTGAAGGGGATATTTATGGGATAAAAGGTACTGAGGAATAATGGTGGCGTACAGATATCGTTGTTTTACATAAATATGTTTTAGACCCCATACTTCAACATCCATGTCACGTCAACATATCCTAAGACGAAACAAATTCAACCAAAAAAAAAGTCGGGAATAAATTTTTATTTTTTCTACCATCTCAAGAAGAATTCTTTAAAAATAAATAGGAAGTGAAAGCATGGCCTCACACAGCATCGGTCATATTCTTAAAATGAGGAAAAAATAAAATGGCAATCAGCAATTGCAATGAACTGAACACTGGCCAAAAGAACGTTTCTGTTATTTTTAGGGAAATCATTGGTGTGGTTGAGGTGGCACATTTCAATAGTCCCTCATTTATGGTCCTCACAAGTTTCATAAGTCAAACACCAGTCGCCCAGTCTGGCGGTCAAACTAAATGATGCGGCTCATTGGAAACTTGACATTGGCGTGATGACAACATGCTTTTGAAGATCACGTCACATCAGCCGCAGTTCCATGCCTTCTGGAAAACACTACTCGTTACTAGCAGCCTCGTGTCCAAACGGAGCGAATCAAACATACGATAAATCACCGTGAGCCGCACCGGCCACACAAACTTTCTGCCCAGTGCCATCGTTAGCGTGGTTTATTTGCTCACCCAACGGTCTCTCAGAGCTGAAGCAGGCTGGGGTCTCGCTTACGGCGCAGGGGGCGGCTCGCGCCACTGCACCGCAGCCATTGGGTGCCCGCACTTCTCTCACTCCACTGTTTATTTGGAAGTCATTAGCACTGGCCGAGTGGAGTGGCCTGCTGCTGACGCAAAATCAAACCAAGTCAAATCGGTGATCTCACGATCAGCCAAGACGACGCAGCATAAAACCCCCCACTTCATTGGACAATGCACAATACACTTCAAAAAGACGCATACACTACATACACTCGCTCAGCAATATACTATTAAAATATGCACATTACCTGAAAGTCACAATGCACATTACTTGAGTTATTTTTTTTCCAACATCTGTAACAATAAAAATGTAAAGCAAGAAATCAACAAATCCAACTAATCCACTTAAAGTCCTATTAAAGTAGCAACCTTGTTAAATGCTAATATTACACTGGAACTGCAAACAAATTATCGCACACTGCTGAATGAATTTTTGTCTATTCAGAGCACACAGCAAGTTTTGTATGGAGCGTCTTCAGCACCTGTACAACCAGAGGCTGTAAGCAGACATTGCTAGAAATATAAAACTTTAGGTCCATTAGGCCTGGTGCAGGAGAAACACTCATGTTTTCTGAGATATATACAGAAACGTCCAAGACAGCCAACTGAATAACTCTATACCATACTCCACTACCTCTTCAACTTCTATAAAAGAAATTTATGTCGAGCCACAAAGACGGGTTCCAGTGCAATTTTCGTGGGATCTGCATGACTTATTATTGTGGTTCATTTTTCAATCTCAAATACATTTTTGATTCAATCAAACGTTTTGTTGGCATGATGGAACAACCAGCAGCGACACGACAGAAACATCCAAGACAGCACTGAACAGCACTGATGTCTTCCTCTCGATGTGTAACGTGGGTTTTGAGTGAACGTGCACTCTCTCACCATCTGCACCACATCCATTTCAAATCACATCAACTCCAGATGAAAGAGTACAACAAAAGCAAGTGTCACTTCCACTCAGACACATTCAGAAGTAACTTCAAAATCTCACAGGAAAAAAAAGTGTCAAAATTGTGGTATTTTAACGATGAACTCCGAAGAATAAGCAAAGGCGTATCGCTCACAAGTGCACGGCGTCGACCCAGGCTGACGTCACCACCGCAGACAACAATCTCAGACATGGCAACACTTGTAAAGTGAATTACCGCTGACCTTTTCTTTCGTAAACCGAGTTGACTGTTGATGAGAAACACTGTAGCCGTGACAGACTATTTTCTGCAACGTTTCATTTGAAATGAAAATGATCTCCGCTAACGTCACGCAAGAAAAAAAAAAAAGTGACCTGATGACAGCACGTTACCCACTCAATTTCAACTCGCTAACGATAATGACTAATTTTCTCCTATTGTTACAGCTGCCAAAAGCTGCAGTGTGCGCTGGAATAATGTTCAGAGACGCAGAGCAGCAACAAAATTGGAGGTAATCTGTGTTTTTCTTCCTCTAAATTTCAATATATTCACATGTATTTGGAACTGGGAGCAGACTAAGTGAGTGCTTTGAGTTCATCCCTAAACCTCTGAAGAAAAAAGGTCATCTTCTTCTCTGACCTCAGACGGATTTGTTTCCCCCCGAAAAAGGAAATGACTGCAACCTCCACTGCACTTTGGTCATGAGCCAGACTCGGGCTGGCAATCCACAAAAAGATTAATTTATTTATAGGAAAACACTGCTGCGGGACAGAAGGCAGGAGTAGAGTGAACTGTGCAAGACAGAAAGGTCACGGAGGTCACTCGGCAACTGTCACTATCAGCGCAGTGATGTGCCGTCGACCCGCTTTGGAAGTGAAATTGATTCATTCTTTGAAAACATCTCATCACAAGTTTGCTACATTTAGGAAGCTAGTGGTGCAGCTGAAGTAGTTCCAACTGCTGTGACAATGCGGCATAAAGCAAACTGAAAATGTGGAAATTTAGAACAGTGGGTTTAGACCAGGCCTGGGCAAACTACGGCCCGGGGGCCATATGCGTTTTTTAGGTTTTTAATCCGGCCTGCTGAACTAGAAGAAATTATTTTAATAGTAAGCAAGAAATAAAACAGCTGCATTTCAGCAATTATTTCAGTCTTTTAAGAGTCATTTCAATAAAGACCTAAATACAGAGGGGCTTCAAAGACACATATTTTGTTGTATCTCTTTAGTTCATTTTCAACTGACATTAAAGCACATGTTTTCTACATATCTCTACATATCTAGATTTTTTTCCTCCTATGAGGTGGGTCACCAAAAACACTCCATCCATCTGCTGCTGCTCCGACCCCTCTGTCACATTTTAGAATCCACTGTGGCCCACCAGTCATAAAGTTTGCCCACCCCTGGTTTAGAATTCTGAAAAATGCATCCATGTGCAGACAGCTATTTTGTCGCATCGTGGCGTGTTGAATACCGTGATTTCTCAAAATCATTTCAGTCATTTTTTCAAAGCCAATGAGGAAAGACAGAAGGACGAAGGACTGGCAAAACCAAAAACGAGGGTGGGAAGGGTGGCCACTGTGTTTCAGTCCACACAGTGCAGAGTTAAACACTGATGAAGAAGAACAGACACAATGACTCCAACTGTTGTTTAGAAGAGTTGCCGCTTTCCCAGGTCGGCGCAATTCCACATCCTTGGAGCATTTTGGCAAACCCAAGAAGTCAGCCTGCGTTTTCAACTGAAATTCTACATATTGCACAAAAACCGGGCCAAACTAGATCTTTTCCCTCGTGAAAATGTGCGTGCGTGTCTGTGTGTGCGTGTGTCTCTGAAGAACCCTAAATCCTGGCCACTTTTTAAGTAGTTCTGCATTTTAAGAAGCTATTTCCAGATATACGATACATACATTTTCTCCACTCTGTCAAACGCCGCAGAACAAATGTATCTGCCATAACTCCGGGGATAAGGGGATATCGCAGGGATGTATGGAGGGGAGAAATGGCGAGGCTATAAAGAACGGGGCTGTTAAAATTGGGCAAAGTAGCGAGGTGAAAGAGAAAGAAACAGGTAGGCAGAGAAACAGTTGAAAGTCAGAGTCCTGAAGGCCATGTGAATCACTGCCCGTGTCAGCAGCAGGCCTTATGAACTTGAAGCTGGGCCATAAATTGCAGAGGGAGACATCCAACGTGGAGATGCTCAACCTGGGAAATATCAGCCGTTTGCATGCGAACGGGGACCAGTTTCGCTGCATGCACCATGAAAGCTTTTTGTAATAAACAATAGGCAGGCTATCAATCTGAGTACTATTGTTTTATCACGTTTAGACATATTTAACTTTGGGGAAAATGTCTGAATTGAGCAAAGGACTTTTGAATTAGAGGCAAAGCTACTACAGCAAGATGCAGAGCAAGATTACTGTGGCTAAAAAGAGAAATAACGTTTTGGCCAGTACTTTGTATTTATATTTGTTTGTGAATAAGGTCACACAGGGTTGAAATATGACAAAGACCAAATTCAAAACGGGCCAAAGTCATCTGCCATCCTCCTTATTAGCAATGAGACTCGAGAAACCTCACAGCAGCTTTATCGGAAAAAATGACATCAAGCTTGAAATATGAGAAGAAAAGCGAGTCGGTTGGCGTGAAAGAGGGATGATTCAGCCACATTTTTTTTTTTTAAAGGGAACGGGGACAGGGCTTTCTTCCCTTCCTTTGTCAGTGGTTAAATGACCATCTGCCATTTACTGTCCATCTGAAGTGTTGAAATAAGACATATTCCATTAGTGCGTTCTCCATTGACACCTCTGTCCAGGAGGATTTTTTTTGTATTATTATTAATGACAACCTCTGCAAGCACCTCTCTGTATTTTTGTACTTGGCATAGTTGATATACTCATACACATTTTTCCACTCTTTCAAGTCAAATGTTCCAGGGTTTGTTTTTTTCAAATCTTATACAATACCTGAAATAATAATCAGGATTATATATAAAGTTGGGACGAGCCTGTTTCTTCTTTATCTTTGCTACTCTCTACACTGTAGATACATACTGAAGACATCAAATATATGACCAAGATATGCAGATTAATGTGGCAAAAGAAGAAAATGTTCAATACCTAAATATGTTACCACCATGTAATTGATTCAAGTGTTCAGTTTGGTAAAGGTTTCTATGTTGAATCTGGCCTGGAGACCGGCAAAAGCTTGAGGTTGCAACTTAAAGAACCATTTGGACATACAAAAAGAAACAGAGGCAATATAATCTCCGAGATGTTTGACAACGGCATGATCGAGATGAGTCTGTGACGTCAGCGGCTCAGACATTCAGGGTTTGAAGAAGAGTCTGAGTCCGAGTGTTTTTCTGTCAACACCGCGTTAGTGTGATGAAGAACCCGGAGCTGGCCAACTTGGCGAGGCCCCTCATTTCTGAGCAGAACAACGAACGATGATTGCTCTTACAATGCCCCTCGTTATCCATCTGGCTTTGTTTAGACACACTGTGCACACAGAGTAAACCTTACCATTGTGTTCATCCAGCTCATTGCCAATTTCCTGACCCATCATCTTCTGCCGGCTGATCACCGCTGCGAGCGCATCCAAACCCGCGTCCTGGGCTGCAGAAGATGGAGGAAAACGTGAGATGCTGATTCACGGTGTGCAAACACAAGACCAGTGACAAGCATGAGGAGGTTTCAGTGCCTGAGATTTAAAAAATAATCTGTGTAAAAAATGAAGGCTTTTTTGCAATGCTAAAACTGTGGGAATGAGAAGTCCTTGAAGTGATCGAGGGGAAATATTAGATTATAGCAGTAACATTTAGCTCTCCTTTTCTGCTCTTTCAACAGTCTTATCAACTCTGATTGCACACCCAATTTAAAACCAAGGATGTTCTCACATCAGCACCGTGAGATGCGACCGTTTGGTATTCTGTCCATACCAGGGACACTTGTAAATATCCCCAATCCAGTGCTGTGAGTGTGGTACCACACAAGGATTCGGTTTGCCAACTGCCAATAAGGAAGAAGATGAAGCTCGATGAGAGACGTGTTTACGATCGTTGCAATTTATAGTAGCCCTGCGCTGGTGTGTGGAGGACATCTGTGAACAACACATGTCTTCTCTATTCATTTGCATGGTGTTTGCAACTTTAGAGACGCATGCAACCACCACCTGGGCAGCTTTCCAACTTCAGATTGGACTGGGGTCTCTACAGCCACGTTTTGGCTCTAACGTGATGGTCTATGGTTTACTGCTACAGCCATGTACTTCCTTGTTTGGGCACAGTATTCTCTGACATGGTCCGTGTCCTGGAGGACACTTCAAAGCCTGGGTCTGATTTGGACCGAGACCCCTCATATTATAAATGGCCCAATTTTTTTTTTTTTTTTTTTTATCTTTTGTTTTAGTTCAGTCTTTAGTCTAGTTTGTTTCAGTTTATGGTGAAAAGGTGCAATTACTACACAATGCAACACAAGTGCCTGCCTGTTTGCATTGTTTTATCATTCTAACTGGTTACAATTTGGATGTGAATGCAAACAAAAACAAAAAAAACCTAAGTTTGAGTAGAACCAGAATTAGTGTTCTCTGTTGCTGGTTCGTATAGCTAAGTTTCAAATCTGTTAGGTGCAGAAAAGATCTAATGCAGTACATATGATGCATATATGCCTGGCAGGCCTGGGAATCGGCAGTGGAGGCCACCACCAAAATTAATTTGCAGGTAAAACCACGGTTGAGTGTGCCGCACTTGCGAAGTAATAACGCAACCATTTGAGAAACAGGACTGAAAGGCAGTCGGGGGTCCAACCCCGTTCACAACAGCACATGTAAGTCATTCAACCCATCGGTCGACTGACTTTTACTCCTGTTATTATGACTATTAACCACAGCAGGCCACGCTGCAAAGGGGGAAAAATGTAAAGCTCAAAAAGAAAGGAGAAAAAAAAAAAGAACAAAAAAGATTTGGCCACAAAAGGTTTCAAAGTTCGACGCACTCTACGATTGGAATTTTCTTTGTGAGCCCCGATCATTTGCTTGCTATTATCCAGCTCCACCAGAATTCCCACAAGGAAGTTAAACCATGTGGTTTAGCTTCACTGTTATAAAAAGAAATCTCTGATCTGATCCCCAACTGTACTGGAGAAATGAAGTGTCACATGGTGTCAGGTGAACTAACATATGGGTGTTCAAGTCACGTCAGAACCATTCAGGGAACAGGAAAAGTCGAAGGCAACATTTCTAACATGTTAACGCTTCTTATCATATCATACTGTGCCAATACGGCTTCAGCTGGTGGAGCATCTTCTTTTAGAGAGCGTCTACGTAAAAAGGGCTCTAGAAGTTTGGAGTCCATTTTTTCACTTGTTTCTTATCATTTAATGACCTTCAATGATCCGTTGTTGCTGATCTTTGATCTCTCCAAAGCTCAGCCCCTGGGTCTCTTCCGTCTCGTTGACCAGCCACGGGTTCGAAGAGCCTTGACCTGCACCTCCCCCATCGGCGATGAGAGTCGACCTGTGAGACAGAGTCGTGACGAGAAAAAAATCAACTTCCATGTTTGTGGACTATCAAAAAAAAAGTGCCTAGAACAAAAAGCGAGGTGAGTTTATGAAGCGTCAAAACAAAATTTGAAAGGTGGGAATAAAGTTTTTGGTTTTTTCCGCCTCTCAGTCACAATGTCATCACACACAAAAAGCGCTTATCGCACATCAGTGCCTTTTAGCCATAAGCAAACACAGACTCGGCTGGATATATAGGGTTACACTTGATGCCCATCTGTACCGCTCTTGGGGGGGGGTAGAAAAAAAAACACACATCTGCATAAGGCATGTTCCATTTTCAATGCTGCGCCCCTTTGAACATTGTATGACAACCAAACCCTGAAGATCACAGGACCAAGAAGGGTATTTATTTACTAGTATTGTCTTTTAAGTGTTCTGATGATTGAAAAATACCAGGTTGGCTCGCGCAGTATGTAAACAGCGCGCACTAATCTATCACAGCTCCACCACGGGCTGCTGGAGCGGCTGTCGGCCTGATGAAGTAACGGAGCGAGGAATTCTCTGCGCCGTGCTGCATTGTGCTGCATCGCTCTGCATCGCGCTGCACGACCCCGCCAGGTTTATAAGCCGTTCCTCCGATAATGGCTTAAAGCTGTGCCTCCCCCAGCAGGGATGAGTTCAGCATCCGTGGCGTTGGCTACACGGAGAGAACACAGTGACGCCGAACACTTTGGACCTGCACTACCAGTCAAAAGTTTGGACACACCTTCTCATGCAGTTTCTCTTTTATCTTTCTACACTGCAAATGCATACTGAAGACATCAAATGCATGAACAAGATATAAGTAATTATGCAGCAAAGAAAAACACGTTCAATAACTCTAAATATGCTTTCTGTGAAAGGTGGCTATTATGAAGAATTTAAATATAAAACGTGTTTGAGTTATTTTAGACTTTTATTGTTTCCTACATAATTCCATGTGTGTTCATACGTGCTTTTGATGCCTTCAGGGAGAAACTGTAATGTCAATAGTCATGAGAATGAAAGAAAAGACATTCAATTCATAGGGTGTGTCCAAACTTCTGACTGGTGGTGTATATTATGTGTTCACCTAACGAGCTGTTTTAGGCAAAGCATGGTGCTGGCTAACGCGGGCTGACACCATCGGAGGAGGGGAGTGTGATGCGAGGCAGTGCAATCTCTTTGACGGGGTTTGATTGCTGCGAGACTTGGTGCCAACCCCCTCCGTTTCCTGCGCGCAAGTGCCCAGTGTGTGAAGATCCAATTAAGCAGACGGTGGGGGAGCAGCAGGGAACCAGCCAGGCACATCTTTTGCAATAGGCGGCCGCCGTCGGAGCACCGGAGGTCCTGACTTAAGTGACTCGGACAGGCAAGATTTAACTAATTACAACTACTTCCAGCGCAATCAAAAAAAAAAAAAAAAAAAAAAAAAAAAAAAAAAATACAAAGGAGTGGGGTTAGGATACAGCAGAGGAGAGGCGGGTCCGAGGGGCGACGGGGGTGAACTAAGCCTCGGAGCGAAGGCGCCATGTCATTCCGTTGCTTAGTCTGAAATGGAGATGCTTTGGAAGGCCATTGTTTCAGGGAGAGATTCAAGCGCACAATGCACAATCGCTATCCATTTTCTTCTACCCCCAAAGTTCTCACCAAGGGAGGAGGGAGGAGAAAAAAAGAAACGAGCGGCTTAGATTATCCAAGCATGGCCAATCCACCCCCTTCCACATTCTGTCCTGGCAGACCACACAGTGGGAGTGGGTCCTGCCCACAAGTCCAAATTACCCTCCACATATTAGATGTAGGTCTCGCTAAGCCGCCATATGAAAACCCCACTGAAAACCATATGACCACATTAGTACGTCGGGCTTAATTTATTAGAAAATGTAATTTGGGTTGTTTTTTTTTTCTTACCGAGCCTTTTATGCAATTGGGTGTGTGGTCTGCGAAGAGATAAAAGGGCCGAGCAAAGCGCAGCTGAGGAGATCAAGCCTACAAGCAAAGCTTGTGAAAAACATCAGGGGGAAGGCAGGCGTGTGTCACACCAACAATAATGCCTTTATCATAAGAGTGTAGTTTATGTTTCTCAACTGGTGAGTCGTGACCCAAAAGTGGGTCGTGGTGCAGTTTTGATTGGGCCGGGCTTCGTGGGCAGTTTACGTTTTTTGAAAGAAAAAAATATATAATAAGAATAAAAAAATAGTAATAATTTTAAAATACATACATACAAAATATATCCATATATATATACATAAAAAAATAAAACATAAAACATAAACGCATATATTTGTATGTGTATATATATATATATATATATATATATATATATATATATATATATATATATATATATATATATATACATATACATATATATACATATATATATACATATACATATATGCGTGTGTTTTATGTTTTATTTTGTTTTTTGTTTTTATAGAGAAAATGTTGGGCATTTATTTTGTGGGACACACGGTTCAATTCAATAATTTCAATATATGACAGAAACAACATGACATGATAGAAAGTGAGCTAGCGTGTTTTTATTTGTGCGGAGCAAATTTGGTTCGCAACTTCATTATGAGGAAAAAAATGTGGGTCCTGAGACTCCACCAGTTGAGACCCACTGATGTAGAAGACAAGGTTCTTTACTTAACACCAATGAATGAACCAGGTTTTCCACAATTAAAAAAAACAAAACATAGACGCATCATTTTAAGAAGGGGAAAAAAAAAGACCTCCAGAGTAAGTTAATACGACAACAAGCACTTCCTCTTCCTGTCCAAATAAACATCACCTGGGCCAGACTAGGTCAAACATAATACAAGGTAATGACTGTCCACTGTTTTCAGAGCTGTCATGGCTTCAGAGGCTGAAGAGGATATTCGCCGTGGCACCAAACTCTTTGATGAGCTCGGCGAGCACAAAACTATTAACTTTCCACTTTTCCTACTTTTGCACACAGGCAGGCGGACTTGCAAGCGTGCACGGCCGGACACGCGTGCAAATGAGCGCTATGATCATCAGTGCAGAGCGAGCAAATCTCCTCATGAGAAAGAATTAGCGGAGGAGTCAGACGCCCTGTCAAGAAGGGCAGGCAGACAGACTTCCTCGCAAATGATAGCACAGGGACAGGTCACAGCACAAGGGTCACGATGGATGTGCAATGACTTCCACATAAAAGGTGCAGACCGGCAACGTGTAAAAAGAGACAATTTGAACCTGTAACCTCTCCGGTTGAGGGCGTGGACAAGGATTTAACATGTTTAATGATGTGCACAGAACTGGGCACAATTAGAAATTAGGGTAAGGAGGGGGCTGACATGAATGTAAAAAAAAACAAATTGATAATGAAAGTGTGGTGTGCTGGTTCTAAGGTCCCACTTTGAGCATCTTGCTTGGATTAACTAACTGATGATCTGCTACAGAGTGACGCACTGCTTTCATGAGAAATTGTGATTTGTTGTTAATATCTCAAATTGTGGTGGGTACACTGTGAAGAGCAGTGAAAAGGATTTTCCAAAATCATTAACATTTTTGATATTTTACAGTTATTTTACACCCTGGACTCCAGTGGAACAGTCTCACGCTATCACTTTGTACAGTAACATACACTTGGTTTTAGTTTTCACCTTCCAGCTGTAGCTGCTTTGTTGGGACTTTTACATGGTTGGAAGGGGAAACAAGCAACACAAACCGTGAAGCTGTCTCAGAATGTGGAGGTATCAGTGCCTTCTGTGTCATCACAAAGGGAAAAAGTGGAAGGAGCAAAAGATATAGACAACTATTGCTATGAAACACCGTATTTTACACCATATTGGATCGTTAATACTCAACATACCTGGAGGATCCTGGCTCTGTGACATCCCCCTTGAAAGTGGCATTAAGCTGCTTTTCTTTGGTGAGGAGGTCGTCGATGAGATTTTGCCTCCGATCAGTTTCTGACAGCATTCTGATGAAATTTTGTCAAGAATATTGTTGTTGTTGTTTTACAGCAAAAGAAAGGAGATGCTTCCATTTATTTATTTTTCTTCCCTGAACAACCTTTGTCAAGAGAGACACAACTAAGAGTAGACAGAGTAAGAACATTTCCAAACACTCTGATGCCATCTTGAGGTGAGCGACTGGTACTGCAAGCAAAATCATGCTGAAGTGTAACTGAAATATCCTGATTTTCATTACCCAGACGGAACATTTATTCATCCATCCATTTTCTTCAACTGCTTCTCCTGCACTCAGGGTTGCGTGGGGTCTTGGAGTCACAGCTCCTAGGCATGACGTGTATAAAAAGGATACATGCGACGAGTAGATGATGTTCGTAACAAGCCATCCTGAAGCTGGCCAATGTTCTGTTTGAGCTTCTGCAATGACGCCCGCAGGGTCATATTAATCTGAAAACCAAACAGTAAACATTAACAGGTATCAAGGGGTAGGGGGGGAGATCAGGATTAAAGGAATCTAGTTTTTTAATTTTTCACACGGCTAAACAATGCAATGGGAGTTGCACTGCAACTTTACCTTTGCAGGGTTTCCCCCTGTTCTCTGCTGCCTGTTCCTCTCATGAATGTTTTCAGCTATTTCCTGCGCCAGGCGACAAGTCGCATCGTAATTCTGCAGCCTGTGAATTAGTGAACATGACAGTAAGATATTAATGTTCAAAAGTGACAGCAAATTAAAAGCTTAAGGCCATGCATACGTTGTATATCTCCGTGGTACTTTATGGGCGTCAAAAATTCGAAGACACTCCAGGAATGGTCTCAAAGGACATCAGAATTATGTGCAATACCTTTTGGCAAGTACAGATAAACCATGGAAATGTTAAATATATATCTACGCTGGCTTGTGAGTCAGACATAGATAACGTAAAGACCATTTGGAACCATAAAATGAAAGGTCTGTGTGTGTAGACAGGAAGCACATATTCCCCTATTTTCTCTCGATATGTGTAGCATGCAGAATTAAAGGTCGCACGGTGGAAAAACAACAACTCACAATGGAGGGTGTTTTGTTGTCCCAAATCGAAGTTAAGGGACACTATCTGTTTGATTGCGTGAAAACGAAAAACGTGATGTTTTTAGTTTACTGGAAGACTGGGGAATGAGGAAATTTAACTCAATCATGTGACGACTGGGCAGTTTTCCTCTTTCGGCTTTAACGAATGCGTTTTTAACCCAAAAGACGGAGTGACTTGAGTCAACGTTCATCTTAGACAGCTCAATCTACAACATTGCTCAACATCACACAGAGGTTGTGTCTTTTTCTTCATTTTATTTTTGTTTGACGTCAACGGCCAACGCTGTGCTAGCTACCACTTTAGCTAGCACCAGGAAAGAGTGGTAAGCGCAATAATCGTTATTGACGCATTTCTCCTTTTTTTGGCACATTGTACGTTTACACAAAGTTATTCTCGCATTCAGAAACATCGCTTACCATGGGTCCTGAGACATTGTGATAAAAGTTGTCTATCACGAGTAAATCCTCTAAAGTCTGGACCAGTATTACAGCAAAAGAATATCTTGTTTGGGTGTGACGTCACTACGGTAAACCGTGAGGAACAATAGACTGCATGTCCAAAACGAAAGAGTGACTTGTTTATTTTTCTGTCAACCACCGGGTGCATAGCTTGTGTACGACGGTAAAATAAAATTTCCTTCTAATTTATTTAGGAGTTTGTGGTCTATGGTTACATTATTTTATTAAAATGTTAAGTTCTTTATTACGTTATATTTATAATCCAAAGACAATTGTAAACGTAAAAAGCTGTCATGCAAACTATATATATTTGTTTTTTTCTTTGTTTTTTGTTTTGTTGTTGTTTTTTTAGGTTAGTACCATGTGTTAATAACTTAATAAGTTAATCAGTTTCAGCAAAATAATTTTAGACTCATATTTCAACGCAAACAATGGGAAAAATTTTGGATATGATCAGCTGATAACATGAACTGACCTTGGTGAGAACATTTACTGGCAATTATTTTATTTTCAATGTGCTGCAAACCTGTCAAAATAGGCAGCTTTAATTTGCTGAATTATAGAAATGTACAGTGATGCGCGGAACTTGAAAAACCCCAATTATTCCATAATTTTCCTCATAATTTGGAACTTGAAACAGGTTATATGGTTCAAATGGTAAACAAAAAAACAACAGTTTGAAACTATGGATAATGGCCAAGTTTCCCAGATCCGACCCTTCTTAAGGAATCAAAGGCTAAATGTGTAATATTTTTATATTTTGAAAATTAAACTGCGACATCCAGTGGTTACATATGGCAGCATCTTTCACTCTTCCTCCCCCTCCTGAGCTTGCCAGTGGCCTGTACACCCAAACCTGGATACCTTGTCCACCTTCTTCTGCATTGGTTTATTTGAGAGTGCTAGCATTCACCCCATGCAATCCACTTGTCCAGGTTGAGAGCTGGACACAAGGCTAACAACCATGTTGTGAAGAAAACACTTAACAGTGTTAAAAATGTGTTTTTAAAAAAAAAAAAAAAAAAAAGTCCCCTTCACATTTCTGACCGCTCCCTCATATGTGTATTCCTAGAACTGGCCCTGTCATGTACCCATATTCTGCTGATGCCCTGGATTCATCGAAGGCGTTGAGGAAAAGTTTAGCAGTAGGTGGGAGGGGTCAATGTTTGTTTTTCAACGGCGTTACATGTAAAGCCCCTATAAAAGATAGGTCCTTGTAGATGTTTTATGTTTCCTAAGCAAACAGTGTGTCATGTTTGGATCAAAACATAAGCTGTTATGTAGATAATAGTTGTGGGAAGACTTCTTGGAAAGATGTGTTTGACATTTTGATGCTATGCATGACCAGGTTCTGAAGGAAGGCACATGCACCCTTGTTTTTCTGGTGACCTCATTATGAAAATGTTAAAGTGTTCATTTAACAATTTTTATTTGCAAGTGATTAATTTATATTGGTAGCGGCTGTTAGTTGGTTAAATTGATTAGATGCACCTGGATATAAAATATGACTGAAATTCACATGTATTATCACGCAGTGTTATTTAAAGGACACTTTGTGAAGTCATGCATAGTGAAAGTGTTTGTTTTGTTATGTGATCCGGACAGTTACCAATCCATTTCTTCGGAGAATGGGCTGTTATACAATGTGGAAATACATGGTAAGCACTTGAACGTTTTTTTCCACCACACACAGCAGAAGTCACTCCAAACAAACCAGGCAGTAGCTCTGTTTTTTTTACCTAACAAGACACCGCCCACATCCTTCTAAAAGCCCTTATGCACTGAGAGTGCAGCTATTGTCACAGGAGACACATCGCCTTACAGCTTGCATTACTTTGAGAAGCGTTACTTTAAGTAAGACGTGGGGATGATACACGTTTCGAGATCTCCAGAATTTTCCAATTGTGGGAACATGAACTCAGTCTCGGTGTACACACCTTTGATTCAAGAAGTAAGCTCTCTTTCAGGAAGCAGAGGTCGGCAAAGATCTCACTCCTATAACAGCCCGGAAGATTGTAAGAACTATGGCGTGCAAATACAGAAAGAGGAAACCTGCTTGAGACCGCGCACCAGGTATGGTGGCATTTACATTCATCATTGTTCATATATTGAGATTGCAAATGATTGTGTTTTGTTATTCCAATATTGGATCAACAATATTAAAATTCAGACTAAATTCCTCCGAAGGTCATTTTACAGTTTTGAGACATCGGAGCTTCACTATGACAGTGAAACAGAACCACTGATACAGAACACAACTACCCTGCAGCAGAACAAAGTGAAAAAAAAGGGAAAGAAAGAGGGAGATGGAGCTACTGTTCGTCTCAGCTCGAAAAAGTCCTCATCAAACAAGATCCTTTTGTCAAGAGAACTTAATGGTAAGGTTATGCCATGATGATCAGTATTTCTATCTGTTGAATTTTTTTTTTTTTTTCCCAACAAATTTCAACAAGTTTCTTAATATGTCCTTGCAAAACTTCCTCAGGGAGCCGAGGCAACCTCAAGTCAGTGGCCATGATCACCATCTCTGAGTCGGATAACTGGGAGATAAACTCCAGCTCGGGCATGAAGTATGGCCAGTTTGTGGACTGGGAGAAAATTGACCCTGACGCCGCATCAAAATACCAGGAGATCCTAAAGAGCAGTCACCATCAGCTGAAAGCCATGGGCCGAGCAGGATTTTGGATCATGCCTCATACTCTAAGAGCCAAAGCTTACTACCACATCATTCATGGCATCAATTCCAGGTTAGCATTGTTTCAGAACAATCATGGGGGCTTCTGAAGATGGCTGTGCCGAAAGACAGATAGTGTTTAAATAGCACTCAGTAAATTAGATGTATTGATTCAATAACAAAAGTCTGTCCTGGTATTTCAGTTGCAGCGGACCTGTGGCACCAGACAGAGATGTCTACTTCGAATTGGCTAAGGATCTATTTGGAGAGGAGAGACTCAGCACCCATCCAGTTCCGGAGTATATGGAGGCTGGAGAGGTACCTAGGTATGTTACAGATGGGTGTTTCCCCAATTTGAAAAAAAGTTGAAAGGCCAGATTGGAAGTATTTTTTTCAATCCTGAAAAATCTACTAGAGCAGCTTTCAATAGATCACCAGAAAAAAAACCAAAAACACAGAAGAGTTTGTTAGGATAGAGACAGGCATTAGAGTTTTAAAAAAAATAAAATAAAAATTGGTTAGAGGAATTTTACATGACACGAGACCTTAAAAGTTAAAAGTCTTCCTGTGATGAAACAAACAAACATGGCACCATGAAACTTTGATGAAGTTGTTTTCTGTTCCAGGTACTGTCTCAACAAAGCAGGCCTGAACTCTGTCAAAAAGATCCTCCTTTGCCTTGGAAAATACTTTCCCAATATGAACTTCTGCCCAATCCTGCCTGAGCTGGTTTCGCTCATACTCCACTTCAGCGAGGACGAGGCGGAATGTTTCCACAGCGTGTCGAGGCTCATCTGCTACAATGACCCCAACAAGCGCTACATTGACCAGACTTTCCTCACCTACCGCGCCTCCTGTATGACCTTTGGAGACCTTGCCAACAGGTGCTGCAGAGGAATCCGAAAGCTGATCGCCAGCTCTCACCAAAATCTCTTTGAGTTTTATTCCGACTGGATTATGTGGATATTCCTTGACCTTCCCTTCACATATGCCATCAGAGTGATGGATTGCTATTTACTGGAGGGCTACAAGGTCCTTTACAGGTTTGTTTGCACAGCACTACCACATGACAGAATTTAAAAAATTCAAAGAAGATTTTTTTTTTTTTTTCTCATCTGAGTCCTTAACGACAAATCTTTCTTTAAGGGTGGCATTGACCTTGCTCAGCCTCTACAAAGTGTCGGTGTCATCTCGAGTGGCTGATGTGGAGGACTTCAGGACCGATATGAAGAGGTTTGTGGAGAATATAGCTCGTCACTGCAGCGCTGAAAAGCTTCTGGAGAAAGCCTTCACGATCCAAATGGCCACGCGGAGGGAGCTCAACCTCCTGTTCAATGCCAATAAGAACTCCCTGATGCAGAAAGGCGTCAGCATTCACCAGAAAAGGTGGGCTCACGCTGCGCTTTCAAATCGTGTGCGATAATCAAGTTCCCTGAATGTCATCTCATGCGTCTCATGTCTATGTCATATTCTCATCAGAGCTATTTCTGTGTTGCTAAAGGCAGTCTGTTGAGACGGTGGACTTCAACAACTTTACCTCCAGTGTTGTGACATCAACTGGGATGAGAGTAATCTGGGCCTGGATCCCTGAACGCTTTGCCCTCTTCAGTCCCATTAGGCTGTTTAACTCAGCTGAGCACGGACGAAGTCTGGTCTCGTAAGAAACCTGTTTTTGCCTCTCCACAACTGCTTATCCACAGACTTGAGTGATGTATGTTTATTCCCCCGTGGGCAAAATGAGACCAGGTCACCACGGATCAATAAGAGCAAAACACCAAGTCCCAGCGTTGAAACCAGACTTTCTGGTCCACTTACGTAATAGAAAGATAGTGTGTGTTTTCACCATCAACATGTTTACTGAGAGTGTGACTGTGATGGGTCACACGTCAGCTGTGCCATTGCGCTGTATTGGTCAGGAAAAAAAAATGCTGAGCAAGCAATGCCTTTGTACAATGTTAAAATGTATGTGATGAATGAGATACTGTCTGCCTGAGAGTGTCACAATTTTTCAAATATTAAACCCAGCTCTTTTTCTATCTTAACCACTAGATTTTATTCACATGTTGAAGGACATGAACCAGCGGTCTTGATAGTCAAAACCATGGATGAAGAGGTAGAAAGCTCTGATCTTTCTAATTAAACATCCCCAGATTGTGTGTTTTGAATACATACATATAAATACATTTAAAAAAAATAATTGTAAATGTATATATTTCTCAGGTCTTTGGCGCCTTCCTGTCGACAGATGTGATAGAAAGAAGAAAACACGAGGCAGAGGGGCTTAAATATTTTGGAACAGGGGAATGTTTTGTGTTTACGGTGAGACATACTGTGCATGACCTTTTCTATTGTTCTTGTAGACTAGGAAAATTGAAAGCAACCTTGTCTTTTCAGTTACGCCCTAATATGGAGCGCTACCAACAACCTATGGTCAACATTATGACCAGGAGACCCCCTCCCCAGCAAGTTCCAACAAACAGCAGCATGTCCGCCGAAGTGTTGAGTAGCATTTGCTCCACCAGCGGCCCTGCTGTGACAACAGCAAGTTTAACCTGTCCGGCTGGAACCCCACAGGACCCCAGCTACCTGACCATTCCCTTCACCGCCCCATCAGGAGGATCCATGTCTCCCAAAGTGCCAAAGAGACCCAAGGCACAGGATGCATCTATGTTCATCGCTGGCAGCGACACTCAGCTCATCATCGGTATGGATGCCAACAGTCATCAGTGCTGTAGGCTAATTATCAGTGCACCGTTGACATCTGCGTCTCTTCCCAGGTGGTGATGGGGGATTTGCGCTCTGCCTGCAAGATGACCTGGAGGGGGGATTTTCGGAATCTTGTGACACATTTAACAGCGGCCCACTCTGCAAGGGATATTTCAAGATCCAAGCCATGGAAGTGTGGGGCATCCAGAACTCTATTTCCTTGTGTCACAGTCTTTCCTCAGTTTGATAACGACCATTCATTTGAAATCACCTCCCTAACAGTACCTTACTTATTTTCCAAATTTAGAAATACCGTCATTTGTATTTCGCTTCACATTTGTAATTCAATTTCTATGGAAATTTTCAAATGAGTATTCTGTGAAATATAGCGTACATACATGGTTGTGAATACAGTTATGGGTTGGATTTGATGGGTCAGTTTATATTTTGTACATTACACGTCATCGTACTGCGCTTTGGGACAATAGTTTTTAGTTATTTATCAGATTCCTCTCTTCAACACATCTTCAACACAAGGTAAAATCATCTGAACACAAAATAATAAGCTTCAGAGTGAAAGGTGAGAGAGAAGTACTATCATAGAAGGAATAATTGGAGAGGAAGTTGTGTGATAATTCTGTGTGCAAACCCAATTTATTGAATCATTAAATTTAAAATAAACAACAAAAGATTTTTGTTATTGAGTCATGGTTAATATATAATTATTTGTTCCGCAATTCCACAATTAACACAGCCAAGTACTATTAATGTGCAGGGGGGGGATTACGTAGTTGGCTGTTGTTGTTACGTTAGGCAGTTTTGTAATACTTCATTGAGATCTTCCATTCCGTTGTGTGCTTCAGAATAAAACAGATATGTGACGCAATGTGATACGTCAAGCAGTTTCAACCGGCACATCACCACCAGATATCTTTCTGATTCAAGTGTGTCAGTACTGGTGCAACCACAAGCTGCCGTGCTCGCAAACTGGAAGGGTCGCAGCTGCTTCCTCTTGCTAGCTGTCATCAAACAAGTCTGGGCTGCATGGACGGACACTCTCCTTTTTTTAGTTTAACGGACGCAGAAATCACGGGACTGCGGTCAGCTCTCAGGACTGTTACGGAGGTGGGATTTTAAATTCATATGCGCTGTCCTGTCTGGGAAGAACTTGTTACGTTAGCCCACAAGACAACGCCGTTAGCATTAGCATGAGCTAACTTCGTCAGTTCTAAATAAACAGCGACCGCCTGTCGTTTCTGTGGCCTCGCAGCCGATTAAAATAGTCTTTATTCTTCGCGAAACGGTGGTAAAACCACCTGATGTTAGAATGGATAATGTCAACATCGGGTTGTCAGCAAAATAGTCGGTAGCTTCATGACTGCACAATTTATACATGTTATTTGTAGCCAAACGTTCACTCTTGCCGGCATTAATGAACTAATTCTTTGTCCCGTTCACCATTTATCATCCTGTTATTTTGGTTTTATTCATTTATGTAATGATACTGTCAAAAGTTCGATTTCGTAATTCCGCCTGCGTAATAACAGATAGTGTATCTAATCAATGAAGTAGTCACATTGACGACATTTTATGCGTCTGAAATCATGGGCCAGTGAACCATTTATGCCAAATCGTACCCGACTGTTCGTGATGATGTATTTTTGCACAATACATGTACATAAAGCCAGAGAGCAACATCAGGCTGAGCTAAAGGGGTAAAAAAAAAAAAAAATTAGGAGAAATTACAGGGCAACCATTTTTATGTTCTCCTCTTTGCTGTCCTTACTGTACAACGTGTTCAAAAATACAATAAAATTTTGTGGAGAACATCCACCAAAATATGAAATAAAACACCTTGTGACGTAGAATCTGTTTAAAATAATGTTTCATGCTTTATTTAACAACATGCTTTAGCAATGGTTTCATTTTTATTTTTTTTTATAGTAATAGTTTCAACTTTGATGTAACACATAATATGTATAGCCCCTCATTTTATTTAAGATTAGGGCAGTGGGATTTTCAAATTAAATGACTCATTAAATAAATTGGCGGGAGGAAGACTAATTATCAGCTTTGAAGGACCAGCAGTGACTTAATTCAACATTAATATAATGTTTAATTACTTCTCTTTCTGTGTGCCTTGTGTGTCAGAAGGCTTGCAGTCATGGGGCCGGACGTTGTTAAAACAGAATCTTCAGAGGAGAGTGAGTGATTATGCTGTTATGTTCACATTTTCCATCTGTTCTTTCTAATCAGTCATGCGTAATAATGGATACTTACAGTGCAGTAACTGACTAAATTGTTAAATACAATGACTTTGACAGCAAACTCTTTAGACTTTTACAATTGATGAAAAACATGTCACTATCCCATTCATCTTGTCTTTGGGTTTTTATTCTCCCCCTGCTACGATGCTCATCAGTGTTCCATAAATAAATAAATAAACCAGCGTGTCCAATCGTTTTTACCCAAAAATACTTATTTTCTGTTTAATTAATGAAACAAATGTCCTTCCTCAGGTCCAGGAGAGATTCTCCTGAAAGTAATCTCAGAATCAGATGTGTCGAACGATGCTTCTTCGGTCACTGAGTCAGAGGACGTGAAGAGGATCTTATCAGACAAGTGTTACCCCTGCTCAGTCTGCGGCAAGGTGTTTGATCGACCGTCCAAGCTACGGAGACATGAACCTGTGCACAGGAGGCAGCCTAAGCCTACCCATCAGTGCCTGCACTGTGAAAAAAGCTTCATCCAACCAGAGAAGCTGCTCCGACACATGAACTGCCACAACAAAATCCATGAGCATCCGTGTCCTGACTGCGGCAAAATTTTCGACAGACCCTCAAAATTGGAGAGGCACAAGCGCACACATGCAAAGCAACCCAAGGTGCCCCACGAGTGCCCATACTGCATGAAAACCTTCAGCAAACTGAACAAACTTGTGCGTCACATAAGGGTGCACACCGGAGAGAAGCCCTTCACGTGCTCCGTCTGTGGCAAAGGTTTCTCGGAGGCGGGTCATTGCAGAGAACACGAAAAGACGCACGAGGAGCAGCCGGAGAAACCTCACAGCTGCACCGACTGCGGGATGTGTTTCTTCAAGGCCTCAGAGCTGCGGCGACACCTACGCACTCACACGGGGGAGAAGCCGTTCCGTTGCACCCTTTGCGAGAGCCGCTTCTCCCGCTCAGAAGGGCTTAAAAGACACATGAGGAGTCACACTGGGGAAAGGCCCTTTAAATGCGTGAGCTGTGGGAAGGGCTTCTTCTCCCGCCAGGATTTGAACGTGCACACGCTGATCCACTCCGGCGAGAAACCGCACCTGTGCCCCGTGTGCGGCAAAGGATTCTCCCAGCTGGGCAACATGAAGGAGCACGAGCAAAACGTTCACATCAAGTCCGAGAAATACATCTGCAATGAGTGCGGCGCCACGTTCACGCGGTACAAGTCGCTGACCAAACATCAGCGGACTCACACGGGGGAGAGACCGTACCCGTGCCCCACCTGCGGCCGCAGATTTTCATGGAGCCATTCCCTGAGCAGACACCGCAGGACACACAAACACATGTCGGAGGACACGCCCAAAGACACATCAAGTATTGAAGGGGGCTCGGAAAATACCAGCAATTAACTACATTTCACTTTTATGTCAGTTCCCTGAGACAGAACAATAATAATAATTTATATTAACGAAATATCAAGAGATCAGATCAAGAAGGGGTTTACAACATAAGACTGCATTTCAATGTTGCACTGTGTAACCATGAATGAAGTTTCCATTTGCTCCTCGTTATTATATATTATGATAAACCTGTTTTTTTCTACCTGACCATTTTTCACTTGTTCAATAAAGTTTTCCTCCAGTTACCCCCTAATCGTGTATTCAAACTCACAAAGCAAGTGTTGCTTTCAGACTGTGGTCCATCCTTTACTTAATGCTTAGTTTGCGAAGCTTTGTGTCTGATATAGACGAAATAAGTAAGCTTTTTGATTTGCCGTTATCAGTAGGCGATCTCTGTAAGGTTGTTGTATCACAGGTATCAACCTTTTCCGGACAGAAATGTGTGTACATGTAATGTGCGTGTGTGCGACCGTTTCTGTCGTTCGCCGCTGAGATGATCTATTTGCGTATTCATTTTCCATTATAACAGTAATAGAACTGAAAATGGTACAAGGGGGACGAAAAAAAAAAGTCTAGCTTTTTAGCTTTTTGCTAAAATTGTTTAATCTGGCTCTTTTCACACTTCCGGTTTGTGCTGGCCGGTCTTTGACCAGTGGCTGCGCGAGCCGCTGCTGTTGCTAGGCGACGTCTGTTTGGCGACAGTGTAGTTGGAGTGCCAAACAAGTCTGCAGTAAAAGTTGAATTTTTACCACCGGCGTTTATTTGACTTTACTGGATAGACACAGGGCTACGCAAATACTTGGACGAAGTTCTTCAGCCATGGAATCAAACTGTGTACCTCGACTGGAGCTGGAGACCGTCTGGGGCTTCAACGGTGACTTTCCCCCTCCCCGATACCAAACTTAACATGATGGACACACGATAGTCCATATTGACGCTTAATTTATATATATATATATAAAAAATAATAATAAAAAGAAAAAGCCGCAAATCGTTTTTATCACCCCGGTTGTGTTTCGCATTGTTTCTTTCACCAGGACATGTCCCCTCCGGTTTGAGGGTTCACCCAGACAAGGAGCATCTTATCTATCCACTGGGATCCACCATCATCCTGAAGAGAATCAAAGATGGCAAGCAGGACTTCCTGCACGGACACACTAACAACGTCTCGTGTGTCTCTGTGTCCAAAAGTGGGTCCTATATTGCCTCGGGACAAGTCAATTTTATGGGTTTTAAGGTGGGTGCAATTGTCTAAACTTCAAGCTTATATTGACTATTTATACTAGAGTCTAGGATATGTAGACCACACAGAGTACATATGATCTAGTACAGGGGTGGGCAAAAAAAACAAAACACACAGCTATCTTATGACCTACTTACTATTAATATAATTTCTTCAAGTTCAGTGGGCCGGATTAAAAGCTTAACGGGCCACATATGGCCCCCAGGTCATAGTTTGTCCATTCGTGGTCAAGTATATATAGACCACACAGAGTACATTTAGAGGGGTCTGCAAACTTTTTGACTGGTGGGCCAACAATGGGTTCTAAAATTTGACAAGAGGTGCCGGGGCAGGAGCAGATGAATGGAGTGTTTGGTGAGCCACCAAATAGGAGGACAAAATATATATATATGTAATGGAATGTGCAGAAACCGTGCTTTACTGTCAAGTGATAATGAACAAAAGCGTTTCAAATAGATATGTGTCTTTTAAGGCCCACGGTATTTAGCTCTTTATTGAAATCACACTGAAAAATGAAATACAGCTATTTGATGACCTACTTACTATAAATATAATTTCTTCAAATTCAGCGGGCCGGATTAAAAAGCTCAACGGACCGTAGTTTGCTCATGTTTGGTCTGGTATTTATAGACCACACAAAGTACATATGCTCTAGCATGAGGGTGGGCAAACTCTTTAAATGGTGGGCCACTATGGGTTGTAAAATTTGACAGAGGGGCCGGAGCAGGAGCAGATGGATGAAAGTTTTGGTGACCCACCTCATAGGAGAAAAAAATCTATCATGGGATATGTGGAAAACATGTGCTTTACTGTCAATTGAAAATGAACAAAAGTGTTACAACTAAATATCTGTCTCTGAAAGCTGCAGAGTATTTAGTTCTTTACTGAAATGACTTTCAAAACACTGGAAAGAATGGAGGAAATACAGCTATTTGATGACCTACTTACTATGAATATAATTTCTTCAAGTTCGGCGGGCCGGATTAAAAAGCTTAACGGGCTACATATGGCCCCCGGGCTGTAGTTTGCCCACGCCTGGTCTAGTATCTAGGCCATATGCACTCATTATTATTTTTTTTATTTATTGGACATAGACACATTGTTATTCTTATTTTAGCTGGGCATATCTAAAGGAGGAAAATGAAATATATGGATGTTTAAAAAAAATCAAATGTAAGAAACAATCAATTGGAAGTTTTGGCTCAGTTATTTTGTCACATATCTTCTATCTTCTATTCTGTTCTACAGACTTAAAAATAAAAAATAAGAACAAGAAAAAAACGTTTTCAGACAAATAATTGATGAATGTGTGTGTCCCCAGGCCGTTGTGATTATCTGGGACTATGCTCAGCGAACAGTCTACGCCCAGTTGCAACTTCACAAGGCGAAGGTGGAGGCAGTGGACTTCTCCCCTGATGATAGATACCTGGTTTCCCTCGGCGGACAAGACGACGACAGGTGTAAACTCTCAGTCTGATGATGGTGCTGCTCAGAAGACCTTGGTGCTCGATGCCTCATAACTAAAGAGATCGTCTCCTCCGCCATTGGTCTTTGTGTCTGCAGCATAGTGGTGTGGAACGTCGAGACCAAGCAGGCCATCTGTGGGAGTCCAGCTTCGGCTAACAGCACGGGCCACTGCCTGACCGTGCAGTACTCAAACACGAACAGCAATGTGTTTGTTTCTGCTGGGAGGTGAGTGTCAATGATGTCTGAAGATCAGCGTCATGCGAAGATATCTCAGTGGAGCACCTCATTGTGTTGTAGTCAAGGCCGCACCAAACGAGACCAAGACATTATCAAGACTAGAGAGTATGGAGACCGAGAAAAAACCAAGACATTTAGGGTTGAGACAAAGACCAATCTGAAGAACAACAACAACACTAGTTTAATGCAAAAGAAAAGAAACCATGAACTTATTCTGAGAGTGGGAGCAGATTTGCTTCTTGCTTCTAGGATGACGGCTACTGTTGGCGCTGCATTTGGTCTGTGGAGAAATGCAAGCAAACGATAAACTCGTTAAACGCTGAGGGAATGAGGCTAAATATCGAGGTGATTGATCCAAATCAATCAGGCAATGTGATGAGCATTAAAAGGTCAACGGTCCTGCTGAGGCATCTCAACCTTTTTGTCCTCGACCTCGAATATCTGTCTTTTGTCATCCTCATTGCCAGAGCAGCATCCAGCACTTTCATTTCTTGATATTGTTTTGGTTGTAGTGGGACCCTGAGAGTCTGGGAGCTGGACCTCCTCAACAGGAAGATCAAAGCAACAGACTGTCAGACTGGCAAGCTGAAGAGGATTGTGAAATGTATCGAGGTATCACTGGTTTTCGCAGCATTTTGCCAGTGTTTTAACCGGAGCCAGATTCAAGCAAGTGGCTCAGGTTTAGCAGGTGTTCTAGGCGAGCTAAGATTTAACTAATGTTCTTCATGTGGACTCCATTTGATCATAACACAGATTTCAGAGGATGATCAGTTCCTTTACTGTGGCACCACCACTGGAGACATCATGAAAATCAACATGAAGACTCGGCTCCTGGCCAGCTGCGGTCCTGTTAAAGCCAAATACAGTTTGGTAGGTGAGCTTGGCAGTGTAATAATTGACTGATGTCATATTTAAACCAATGTGGAACTTTTTTTTTTTTTAACTGCAGCCACATTGATGAGAAATTGAGTGCAATTAATGAAAATGACCATGGCCCAGTTCCATTAAGTGAGGCAGAGCGTTTTCAAAAGATAAAGAAACAATATGGACTCCTTGGCCTGATTACAACAGGGCCTTTTTTATTATTTGGAAAAGTAGGTTTTATCAAGCTGTTTCTCACCAGAATATTTATCTTCAGTTCTTAGATTTTGACCCGCTCTCTATAACTGAAGCCTGTTGTTTTCTGAAGTCATAAAAGGAAAACTGCTTCCCTGAACCCCAGTGATGCTCTAGCACTGACATATTGAATTTCTTATTGTTTCAATGTGTGCCCCATAACAGAATCCTAGTGACCTGAAGAAAACAGCTTTTGGTTTACTTACCACCACCATCGGCAGATTACTTTAATGTTGTCCTGTGCAGGGTGTCAGCATCCTCAGGATGCTGAAGAGTGGGAACCTGCTCGTTGGGTCTGGATGCGGCACCTTCACAATGTGCTGTGCGGCTAACTTCAAACCCCTGAAGTGAGTTGTATAAGCTGAAATCATTATTTAAACATAAGCCCCCAAAACTGCAAAACTTTAAAAGATGGAAAGCTTTGCAGTATTACACATAAAGTAGGGAATAAAGAATTTTCTGTTTCCCTTGATCGTCCTCCTCTTCTTTTTGGACAGAGAGGTGCAGCTGGATAAGGCTGTGACCTCCATCGCCCTCAGAGGAGAGGGTCAGCAGTTCTTTGTTGGCACGGAGGCAGCTCAGATGTACCGCTTTGGCTACGATGATTTCAAGGCCGAACTCATTTCCAGCAGCCACAGCCGTGCTGTCAACGACGCAGCCATGTGTTTGTGAGTGCCAGACACACAGAGGAAAATAGTCTGAGTCAGCGGTCACTGCAAGTCATGCCATGTCTAAACTTCTTAATGTTGTTCAGTGGCTGATGGGCTGGGGAACCATGCGGCGGGTGTTCGAAATTGACATATTTTTGCAAGTGTTTTGCAGTTCATATAACAAACGTTCCCATAATATTTGTCTGACATTTAGGTTGTAATTTTGTCATAGATCTTGGTTTGTCTTCACAGACATTAATGAACTATAAAGTGCTGTTGATCTTGGTTTAGTGTCTTGGCAGGGTTACACTTCATACAAATGTAACGTGACTCATTCCATTCTTCCATAACAAACGCACAGCCAGCGCCCCCCTGCGATCAATATATCACATCGCAGTTCAAGTGTTTGTGGGACTTTTTGTCAGTTGATCAAATGGATGAGCTTTTTTCCGCTGAGGAGTAAATGAGCGCGTTCAATGACGTAACTTGCGTCTGGGTTGCTACGACGATTAGACCGCTGAAATTTAAGGCACGGCAGTAATGCTTCATTTTGCTCACTAGAGGGCGGTATACACTTACTCTGTTGGCTGTGTGTGTGTGTGTGTGTGGTAACACAGTGAACACATTAAACGTAAGAGGCTCAGCTCCTTGATCTGGTCTTCCACCAGTGGTACATCTGAGTTATTTGCAACGTGCTCTGAAGAAGACATCAGGGTGTGGCATGTGGACAGGCCCAAGGAGCTGCTGCGCATCACCGTACCCAACATGACCTGCACTTCCCTGGACTTCATGGCCGATGGACGCAGCATCATCAGCGGTGCGGATCATGATCGTCTTTATTGCTAAATGTGAAACAAATATCTATACATACCTCTATATGTTCCACTGTCTTGTAGCGTGGAACGACGGTAAAATTCGGGTGTTTGCACCAGAAAGCGGCCGGCTCATGCTCATCATTCACAACGCACACAAAATGGGTGTGACGGCCATCGCTGGCACCAGGGACTGCAAGAAGATCATCAGCGGAGGAGGAGAGGGGCAGGTCAGCAGAACAAACAGACTGACAAACAATGTGAAATAACTTAGAATGCCTGACAACAACACACATCCACAGAAGAGTTACGCTTTTTGTGTGCAGTTTTTCCTCTAAGTCACCATAGGTCCAATAACAAAAGGCTTTTTTTTTCTGTTTGCAATTTTTAGAGATTCCTTTATTGTGCAAAATGTATGTACTCATAATGTATTTGCCAACTGACTCCTCAGAAATGAGTGCCACCTATTCCTTTTTTTTTAAAGTGTTTTTTGAAACGCTTGATTCTGCAATTTGGACCTTTGTGATTTCACAAAGGGCTCTGATAGGCACTAATAGGTTTCCAAGGTATGTGACAACACAGCACAGTGCTATGTGGAATGTCCAACAAACACAAATTGAGCGTTTCAGAGTCAGGCTTCAAACAGAGGGCTAAAAATGTAGTTATATGGAGACTTTGTTCTAGATCTAGTTTTTAGTGAAGAGGAATACATCATTTAGCACAATGGGATCTTTAATTATTAAATTACTGAAGGTTTTGGATTTTTAAATGTCGTAATTTGGACCCTGGGATGAAAAGTATTAAATTGTATTATGGTCGTTTCTGTAATTTGTCTATTTAAAGCCTTTGGCATGAAACTGCTGGATGACACTGACTGTTAGCCTCGTTGTCCTTAATTGTGCATATAATAAGACATTATGTCCCATACAAAAGGAACATTTTGTCTCAAGAGACAATGTTTGGGCTCGTCTGTTGCAGGTGCGTGTTTGGGAGCTGCAGCCCCATGGCCACCGGCTGCTGGAGACACTCAAAGGGCACAAAGCCACTGTTGCTTGCATTAAAATCAGGGGTGACGACAAAGAGTGTGTGTCCGCCAGCTGTGAAGGTGCCTGCATCATCTGGGACATTGTGTGAGTGTGCAAAAAACACACACACACAGCTCTTTTCATTACGGATCTCCTGTAAAAGAAAAGAAAATGCCCTTTTTCGTTGGCCTAGATTTTCTTTTTTTTTTTGCAGTTACAGTTAAGAATAATGCAGAAAATTGTGCTATAAAGGGAAATTTAAACAGTGAGTGTTTCAGGTCTGAGTTCTAATAAAAGAGAGAAGCACTCTACTGCCACGGTGCCTGGCAGA